>SKCR01011708.1:0-181674 GCA_019454045.1 Zanthoxylum bungeanum
GGTTCCGGGGTTTTTTTGGGCCAATAAAGTGTGTTTGCGGGGGTTTTAGCCCAGGATAATTTTTGAAACAGAGGTCCAACGAGCAAACCCGAAGTTAAGCAAATGAATTAAATATAACAAGGTATCAATTTCTGACTCTTTCCTTCCTACGTCCGTTTCCCGCGCGACTTCCGTGATTTAAAAGGTAGTGCCTCTGTACGAGGCTCATCATCGGGACTTATATGCAAAAATATAGTGCCTACAAGCATGAGCTTGGGAGGACTCATGGTGATGATCACTTTAGTGCTCAATCCGTTATGTTTGCCGCAATGACTCCTTAATTTCTTCGTCAGAACTAAGAATTAGATCCTTAAACCATGATGTTGAAATTTAAGGATCTTCATAGATCTATCCTTAGATATTAGAAGTACTAATTGCAATAGAAAACTCTTGGAGAGTTAATGGCTATGCTCAAGGAGACACAGCCAAATTTTACAAAAAGGCAAGAAGCGCAAGACACATCTTACTTCGACATCCCAGATGGCCAAGGCTTGGCCGAAGGTTTCAAGGGTGTGGAAAAAGGGCAAAGGAAAAATCATCAAAATATTCTAGGAAGACAAAGGACAAATCCCAATATGTCTACCTAAATTATGGCAAACGGGATCACTGGAAGTATGATTGCCGTAAGGACAAGGTAGAAATGAAGGAAGTGAAGGCAGGGCAAGGCTCCAATTTTAAGTATGTTTGTCATAAACATATTCACTACTAGTTTCGAAATTGGATTTTTGATACTAGATGTGGAACATATATATGTACTGATGTGCGGAATCTACTAATTAGTAGGAGACTTACTTCAGTTGAGATCGACTTGCGAGTCAAAAATGGGACGAGAGTCGCTATTTTAACAGTAGAAACCTAAGTTTATGAACTACCTTTTGGGCATATACTTAAATTAGGAAACTGTTATAATGTACCTAGTTTGACTAGAAACGTTATCTCTATATCTATTATAACTCGTTGCGGGTATACCTTTATATTCTAGAACACTCAGTTTTTTTTATAAAGTTGATATTGAGATAAACGCATTAGATGTGAATAATAGTATTTAATTTAGAATATAAATGAATCTCATACATATAACATGACAAACAATAGCTCAAACTGAATAAATCTGTTGAGACTTATTTGTGGAATTATTTTCTGGGACACATTACAAGACTCGTATATCCACACTTTCGAAAAGTGGGTACTATGACCGATTTGATTCTAATTCAAATGATGTCTATGAATCTAATTTATTGGGCAAAGTGCCTAAAACACTTTTTACTTAGTAAAAGTGCAAGTGCCACCGATCTGTTAGCCCTCATTCATAGTGACATAAATGGGCCCATATCTAGCTAAGCTAGAGGTGGATATGAACACTTCGTAACCTTTACGGATGTGGCATCGTGTTACGGTTATGTGTTTCTTATGAAACACAAATCGGAAACTTTTGATAAATTCAAAGAGTTTCGACACGAAGTATAAAAATAGACCGATAAGATTATTAAATCATCACGATTGGACTGTGATGGAAATACTTAAGTAATAAGTTTTCTAGATTATTTGAAAGATATGGTATTCTTTCATAGTGGACTCCTCCCAGGACACCTCAATTTGACGATGTGTCCGAACAGAGAAACCGAACTTTGTCGGATAAAGTAAGGTTGATGATGAGTCGCTCTGAGCTAACCAATTTCCTTCTGAGGATACACATTAAATAGTGTAATACATATTTTGAATAAGATTCTATGAAAATCTGTTAGACAGACTTCATATTAGATATGAACAGGAAAGAAACCGGGTTTTCTCATTCCTGAAGATTTGGGAATGCTGGGCATATGTTTAGGTGATACCAAACTAGAACCCTAAATCGGATAAGTGCCTATATATAATTGGTTATCCTAGGGAAACCAAAGTATAGTACTTATACAACTCACAAGAGAACAATGTAATTGTTCCTCCCCATGTTGTTTTCCTAAGAGGAATACCTATATGCAGTGGTAAGTGGGAGGAAAGTAAAACTTGATGAAAATCAGAGTAATACTGTTCAAGGCACCGATTCCTTAACGGAACACAAATAGTTCATCAGGGATGAAACTGTGCCATAATCTTCAAATACACAAGAACCGTGTAAGTCAGAGAGAGTCAGAAAATAGCCTCGGAAGTTTGGATTTCTGATCTCACCTCATGCAGATGTCAATCTTATTGAGGAAGACGAACCGACTATGTATGAGGAAGTGATACAAGGTGTCGACTCCCTATTATGGTAAAGTGCCATGAAGTCCGAAATGGATTCCATGTATGCCAACCAAGTTTAGACACTGGTTGATATACCAGAAGACATTATGTCTAATGGTACTATATGAGTCTTCAATGAAGATATACATGGATGACAACATACAAACGTACAAAGCTAGGCTTGTAGCAAAAAGGTATCGTCATCAACATGGTGTCGATTACGACGAAACCTTTTACATATTTCCATGATTAAATCCATTTGGATAATGCTTGCTAATGCTGCATATTTCATTTATGAAATATGGCAGGTGAATGTCAAATCACTTTCCTTAAACGGAAACCTTTTGGATGATGTTTATATACAACCTGACGGTTTTGTTGTACCAAAACATGAAAATAAGGTTTGCAAGTTAAATCGATGCATTTATGGATTGAAGCAAGCATTGTGTTATTGGAATTAACGTTTTGATAAGATCATTATAGTATATGATTTAATTCAAAACAAAAGATGATTCTTGTGTATATAAGGAGGTTAGTGGCAGCGCACTGACAGTGATTGTCCTATAAAATGATGATATATCATTTCTTGGAAATGACATTCTCATAATTCAATCGGTGAAAGCTTGGCTATCATGAAAACTTCTCCATAGAATACTAGGGAGATGCAACCTTTATTCTAGGAATAAGGATCTACTGAGATAGATATAAAGTTGTTGGCATTCCCCGAGAACTCATACATTGAAATATATGTACGCGACCTAGTGTCTCATATGCTTTGAGCTTATGGAGTCACAATCAGGCCAATCCAGGTGAAAGTCACTGGATTAATGTTAAGAACATCCTTAAGTATCAAAGATGAACAAATGATACATTCTTAAACTATGGAGAATGAGAACTTGAGGAGACTGGGTTCACTGCTGCAAGTTTCCAAACTGACAAAAACGACTATAAGTCGCAATAGGGGTACTATATAGTTTGATTAACGGAATAGTGAGCTTGAAATCTTCCATACAAGAACTGTTGCCAAATAAACAACAAAAGCAGAACATTGTTGCAAGTGAGGCAGTAAAAGAAGCATTTTGGATCTATAATATTCCTAATTAGATTAGAGTAGTTCTGTTAGTAGTTGAGCTAGGCTACAGCACAGGCTAAAGAATCGCGGTCTCATCAATGATCCAAGTATGTACTTTAACTATTTCTTCTTATTCATAAGATCATACATCGTGGCGATGTGATGAGCTAATAAACCGCATTAGATGATAACCTTGTAAATCCGCTGATGAAAGCTGTTTATCAGCAGACGTTTGAGCGACCCGTACATAGTTCAGGTGTAGGACACTTGAGTGATTGGCTATAGACCAAGTGGGAGATTGTTGGACAATTATTACCCATATCATCACTATTTGTACAGAACATGGTGTTGTTGTACAAATTAACTATTTGACAAAGGAAATTGTCGTTTATCATTTATAATTGGATTACTGGGATATATAAATGATAAAAGTCCATATGATTAGTTCCGGATTAATAAGTTATGAGACAATATTAATCTAATAAGATTTAATCATCAAATATCCATAGTCATAGTATTATCGAGACTGGACATTGATAATACAGAATAGACTAGTATTACACTTGTGCGTGTTATGGAAGCTTAATAGTATAGTTCTCATATATTTGGGTATTGGATACTCATGCAAGTGTAATAGGAGGTTCTTTTTACCGATGGTATGGAAACAGCTTCGCTCTGGATGAACCTATCGGAATCCCATTGGTAGTATGCCTATGTGTCTATGGGAATCCAAATCAGGGTAGATGTATTTGGTCTTAACCTGAGACTTGCATTGCTAATACTTGCGACAATCAGTATACTTTGGTTTTGGTCGTCCAGGGCTTTAACAGGTTCTGTATACGCCTCTTCTGGGCATACTGAGAATCTTAGGGTATTGGGTGTGATGTCAAGATGGAAGTATCACTTTAGTCATATGGAGATGATGATCAGGTAGGATACGAAACTAGTACTCTTATGTACTGCAGTTATCAAGATAATATGACTAGGTCATGATTATCCGATCATAGAGACTAATTACTAGAGATCTGATATGTGCTCGTACGGGGCAGACACAATTTCAGCCTCAGGCCTAGCATGTGACATCTGATACTGGATCGTAATACGTAATACTACGTATACTACACCAGACAAAGATTATATATTCCTTAAGAGAATATTTCTGGAGAATTGGGTAGGCACGGTGCTTTGCTAGAAGCCAACCATGTCTTGTATATCGGTAAGAACATGGTACCAGGTACGCACTTGTTCGGTCAATCCGACTATCAGAGTTATTGCCAATATATCCAGGGATCTCATGGGTCACTTCCCGAAGATTCACTGATGACGTATGATTCGAACATAATTAATCTGAGATTAATTAGAAGAGAGAGAAAAATAATCTGGGTTTAATTACGGTAAGAATTTGTCTGGGATAAAATTCAATTTGAAGAGAGAGAATGATTAATTCAGAATTAATCGATAAAATTATATATTCGATATATTAATGAAATTAGATTTCATAATGGAATTAAAAATTAGATTTTAATTTGGGTGAAAGAATTAATTTATAAGCGCCTTTAATAGTAATTTTGCTAGTCATAAATATTTAATTAAATTTGATTTAATTAAGTCGCAATGAAAAATTCGTTAATTCGGAATTAACGAACCCAAGCAAGGTATGTGTTCGCTCGGATTTTGAATCAAGTGGGGCCCACAACAAGTCACATCACCTAGTCAACTTTATCAACTTTATATTGATAGAAGTTGGTGGAATCTTTGGTGGCTTATTGCTTACATAAGCTTGATGTATGAAAGACATATACCAACTTTTGGTATTTGAAAAATTGATTTTTAGGAAATCAAATACAATTCATTCATCACTCATTCTCTCTAACACAAAAGTCACGCCCAAAGCACTCTTCCTCTCCCTTTTCTTGCACATTGCCGAGAGTTGCTCTTGGTGATAGGAAGATCTTGTTACAAAATTTTCATAGAGCTAGCACTCAAAGAATCATTCAAATGTGATAGGGATGCTGGACAATTATGACCCATAGCGTCACTATTTGTACAGAACATGGTTTTGTTGTATAAATTAATCGTGTGACAAAGGAAACTGCTCTTTTATCATTTGTAATTGGATTATCGATATATATATATATATATATATATATATATATATGAAAAAATCCTTATGATTAGTTCCGGATTATAAGATATGAGACAGTATCAATCCACTTAGGTTTGATCATTAAATATCCATAGTCGTGGTATTATCGAGGCTGGAAATTGATAATGCGGAATAGACTAGTATTGTACTTGTGCGCATTATGGGAGCATAACGCATAGTTTATCATATATTTAAGTTTTGGATACTTATGTAAGTGTGCTAGGAGGTTGTGTTTACCGATGGTACGGGAGCAGCTTTGTTATGGATAGACCCATCGGAATCCCATTGGTAGTATGACTATGTGTCTATGGGAATCCGATTCAGGGTAGGTATATTTGGTCTTAACCTAAGACTTGCATCGCTAATATTTGCGACAATCAATACGCTTTAGCTTTGGTCGTCCGAGAGTTTAACAGGTTCTATGTACGCCTCTTCTGGGTTTATTGAGAATCGTAGAGTATTGGATGTGATGTTTAGATGGAAGTATCTTTTCAGTCATACGAAGATGATGATCACGCAGGGATACAGAACTGGTACTCTAATGTGTTGCAACGATCGGGATAATGTGACAACATCATTATTATCCGATTAAAGAGACTAGTTGCTTGTGATCCGATATATGCTTCGTACGAGGCAGACATTACTCCAGCCCCAGGCCTTGCATGTGACATCCAATACTGGATCGCTATACGCAATACTTATCTACTACCCCTGACAAAGATTGTATATTCCATTAAGAATATTTCTAGAGAATTGGGTAGGCACTGTGCTTTGCTAGAAGCCAACCATGTCTTTTAAATCGGTAAGCATGTGATACGAGGTACGCACTTAATTGGATAGTTCGATAACCGATTTTTCTACCAACATACCCAGTAAAATAAATGTATTCGGAAGAGAGAGAAAAACACGATTAATTTGGAATTATTCAGTAAAATAAATTTAATATTTAAATTTGATTTTTCTATTTAATTTATTTACATGGGCTAAAATTAATATATCAGATATATTAATAGGAATTGGATTTCAATACGAAATTAAAGTCGGACTTTAATGCGAGCGAACAGATTAATTTAGAATTAATTTGTAAATGACATTCGTAATATATTTATGAGGCGTTGTTGTTTAATTAAATTAGATTTAATTATTTAGCGACTAAAATTCGTTTAATCGGATTAAACGGATCTGAGCCGCGGTAAACATTCATAGAAATCGTTTCAATTTTGAATTCAAAAGTGGGGCCCACTTCCCATGTGGTGGTTGGGAGAGTGGTTGGCATTTATGCCAAAACCACCCACTTTCCAACCACCTGGTTTTGGTTTTGGTGAAACGAAAAACCCAACTGTAGACAACAGAACCTGGGCGACGCATGCTGTTCTAGACTCGGGGCCTAGTTGAGAGTACGGAGTAGTCCGCGGGGAACTAAACCGGAGAATAATGGAGTCGCCACCCCGGTGTGAACCGGGATAAAGATTTAAGGCCGCACTCACCCCTCGCAAGGGAAGACCTTAAACCGTTGGGTTCGGAATGGTCCCTTACTTATGTCATTGTGATGATATATTCACGCAATAAATCGACCGCATCTAATCAATAATCATGTTCAAGCATTACCTAGATCTAATGTGCTTCCGCTACGAAATCCTAATCTAAGTTCGCATGCTTGAAAGTAAATCTTTAAATAATAAACACGCAATATCACACATTGAACATGTTAAGCCATCAAACCAATGCAAGCAAATAATGATTTGAACATAAATATAAACTAGATTAAATATCACGCATAACAATATAAACTAGATTAAATAAACATCATGCATAACAAAGAAACATAATCATGCTTTAAAATTTAAATAACGAAATTAAACTAAACCGTGCCTAAAATAATAAATAAACAACCTAGAACGACATCATGCTCGAATACAAATTTGGATGAGACGAGATAATGTATCTTAAGTGGTACGTGGCATTGTGACCCGAGTGCAGACCATACTACCGTCCATTCGGAATCGGCTATGGAATTTACGTCCGGGTTTCCATCCGATATACCACAAAAGGGAACACATATCCCGCTCATCCACAATCAAATCATGCCTCAAACGACTCTCATGCAATTATATATCAATAATAAATAAATAAAACAAAAAGATATAGTAAAAAGGTGCCCTCAGGTCTAACCTCTTTTGTCGTCTCAAGAAAGGGCGTTACACGTCCGTTGGAAGGGCGAATGATACGATACTTTTCCGATTTGTTTGCTTACTGTTTTTCCTCGTTGTTTTGATGCTCGGGCTGCTGTTTTAAGTCCGTTTCACCACACCACCGTTTGATCGCTGCGTTGTCAGGTCACTGTTTTGGGCGTTTTTGGACTGTTTTGGGTGATTTTGGTGGTCTCGGGAGGTGCGTTTGTAAAGGTTTTTTGGGGAAACTTTTTGGGGATTTCTGGATGGTTTTAAGATGGTTTTAGGACTGTTTTGGAGGCTAAAACCGCAACAGAATCAGACCAGAACAGAAGACTAAATTCGGCAGTTCACCAGTGCAGTGAAGCCGTTTTCAGGGGCTGTTTTGGCGCCGATTTGGAGCTGCTTTGGGGGGTGTTTTTGCGGAACTTAAGGGCTGGAAATAAGTTTATTTGAGGGTGTTTTTAGGGCTGTGAATGGGGGCTGGAACTCGGCAATGGAGGGTTAAGTTTAGGGCTTGGGCGTGAAGGGTGTTGATGATGGAGGGAAGGGTGCGGCAATGGAGGCTATTGGATTTTGAAGGTGCGGCAATGGAGGGTTCAGGGGGATGCTTGGGCGTGTAATGGAGGCTTAAGAGAGTGCTTTGGGCGTGTGAGGGAGATATGTGAGCTAGGGTTGTGAATGGGGGTGAAGGCCTCTTTTTATAGGCAAAGGGGAACGGCTTTCCTTTTTAGATTAGGAAGGAATCTCCTAATTGGTTTTCTAATAAGGAATGCATCTCCTAATTAGGATTTGGGATTGGATTTGATTTAGTAATGATTTTATTTGATTTCTTTTATTTAGGTAAGGATTAATCAAGATTTTAACATGTGATTAATGTGCAATTTACCTAAATAAAGGGCAATGGGCGTGATTTACATCTAATGGGCATGGGTTTGGTTTGACTTGGGTTGACTTGGGTTGACTTGGGTATTTGGGCTTGGTTTGGATTAGGTATGTGGTCTAGGGGAGTTTTGGGCTTGAGGTGAGCTTAGAAACGGAGGTATAGCAAGCAACCGAAGCGAAACAACTCGGAGCAATCCATAAAAAATAGTGTTTTCCAACTTTACCCTTCCAACGTTCTTTTCCCCGCGACTTTCATGACTAAGAGGGAGTTGTCTCCATATAAGACTCCTCATCGGGTGTTATGCAAAAATGCAATGTCTACACCAACCACTTGGTTTTGGGTAAAAAGGGTAAGATCCTTTTATCAAAACCCAAGTCTCTCTCATCCAAACACATTACACACACAAAACACTAACCCTAGAGCATCAAATGGGCGTGTAACCTCTCCTCCCTCTCTTTGATTTTGTGGCAAGATCAAACAAGCTAGCGCTAAAAGCAATCTTCTACGGTGATAGGGAAACTCACTCAAAGCTTGGAATCATCACTCAAAGCTTGGAGCTTGGAGATCTCAACTCAAATTTTTGAAAATCTAAACTGTTCATTGTAAGTTATTTCGCAACTAATAATGAATAAATTCACACACATTCTTGCTTAATAAATCCTTGGAATGTTCTAGGAACACTAAAAATGGTATCATGAGCCAATTTTAAGCTTGAATATTTTAGGGTTCTTGAGACTTTAATTTGGGGCTTTTGTGTTCTGAGCATGATTTCTTCAAATTGATGGTTTGAGCATGCTTAGATTATGTTAACTTTGAGTTGTGCATGATTAGATTTGAGCTAAATTGATTAGATCAAAAATTAAAAAAATCTTAGTTTGGCCGAGAACCCCTAGCAGTGGACTGCTCATTTTGAAATTTTTTACAACATTGGATGTGTTTAAATACATGATAAAATATTGATTGTTGGTTTGATTAGATTGGAATCAAAGTCAATAATGATTATGTTAAATTCAAAGAGCATAATAAGCATGAAATGATATGTTTTGCTTCAATTTGTGTTGAGTATAAATTGATTAATTTAGCCTTGGTTAGTTGGTGTTTTGGAAATATTAAGTCTAATTAATTAATCATGGCTAATACACTTTAATTATAATAATTATGATATTTGGAATATTAAAATTATAATAATTAGCCTTTAGTTTTAATTGGGATAAAAGTGTGTATTTGGGCTTAATGGGCTTGGTTATACCAAGTTTGGTTTTGGACTTTTGGATTGGATCCAATTGGGGCCAAAACCAATACCATAAAGTCTAAATACATCACTTGGGCCCTTAAAGAATTTAATTGGGCCTAATGGACCTAAATTGATTTGTTGGCAATAGGGTGATTGCTATTGGGCCTTGGCATTTTGGGTTTGATCCATTATGGCCAAAGCCCATGCCTTAAGAATCAATTAAAAGCCCATTGGACTTTAATTAAAATGGCAATGGATGTTATTGGGCCTTTGAGACCCATCAAGATTGGATTTGGAATCCAAATCTTTAAGGCATATAAATAACTGTAAATATTTAATTTAGAATTCAATTGGAATTAGTATTGAATAAAAATAAATTAGATTTAAAGTTGTAGTTCGATATAATTCAAGAATACGTACATAAAGTATTTATTCTTAACGAGTTGGACTCGAGCAAATCAAGTCGTTGTTTGAACATTGGATGGTCATTAATTCAAAGATTAATTAATTGGATTAGATTGATTGAATAACATGCTATGTGTGAATACTTGAATGAGTTGTATGAATAATGTATATCGGATGGATATTAGGAGGGTGGAAATTATTGTAATAATTTTAGAATTTTAATTGAACTTGCGTGTCCAGCCTATTATCTCCTTATTCTTTGTAATTCTCTTCTCACCAATTCCCCTAAATGTTAATGAGGTTTTCTTTGATGTATTATGTAATTGGGTAAAAGTTAGAATAGTGGCTAGTCGATGAGAGGAAATGGAGTGATTTGTTCTAGGAACAATTTGTGAGATATCCATCCGCATATCATTATTAATTTATTACGCGCATTATTATGTTTTACGATGCATGTTTAAAGGTGTATGATGTGACCTAATCAAAGATAATTAATTGGTTGCTAATTACGTGAAAAACCCTCAATAAATATTAAGTGTTTTCCTTCCTGTTAGTGTTCCTAGAACATGCCAAAGATCTAATAAGCATGAATGTGGGTGAATTAAGTCATTATAAGTTGCGAAAAATACTTACAATGAACGATTTGGAATTTCAAAATTTGAGAAGAGATCTCCAAGATCCAACCTTTGAATATTGATTTCAAACTTTGGGTTGTTTCCCTATCACATTTGAAGACTTCTTGAAGTGCTACCTTCTTTGATTGCAACAAAATCAAAGACAGAAGAGGGAGAGCTTCACGCCCATTGAGCTTCTCTAGGGTTTGAATGTTTGCCGCGGCTCGGATCCGTTTAATCCGATTAAACGAATTTTCGTCGCTAAATAATTAAATCTAATTTAATTAAATAACGACGCCTAATAATTACATTACGAATGCCATTTACGAATTAATTCTAAATTAATCTGTTCGCATGTATTAAAGTTTCGCATTGAAATCTAATTTCAATTAATATATCTGATATATTAATATTAGCCCATATCAATAAATTAAATAGAAAAATTAAATTTAACTATTAAATTTGTTTTACCGATTAATTCCAAATTAATCGCGCTCTCTCTCTTCCGAACACATTTAATCCCAGATTAATTAATACCTCAATTAATCCCAGATTAAATAATGCCTCAATTAATCCCAGATTAAATAATGCCTCAATTAATCCCAGATTAATTCTAATTTAAGTCATCGGTGAATCTTTAGGAAGCGACCCAAAAAACCTCTGGATATGTTGGCAGTAAATCCGGTTATCGGACTATACGATTAAGTGCGTACCTCATACTATGTGCTTACCTCGTACTACGTGCTAATCGATTTTCAAGAGATGGTTGGCTTCTAGCAAAGCACCGTGCCTACCCAATTCTCCAGAAATATTCTTAGTGGAATATAAAATTATAGGACACAGAAATCGGCGACGCTATTCTAGGCTCGCGGCCTAGTCGGGAGTACTGAACAACCTACGAGAGACTAAACTGGAGAACAAAATGGAGTCGCCATCCAATGTGAACTGGGACAAATATTTAAGGCCGCACTCACCCCTCGTAAGGGAAGACCTCAAACCATTGGGTTCAGAATAGTCCCTTACTTATGCCACTTGTAATGAATGGATCGGTGCAATAATATAACCAAGTCTACGCAATATATATACGCAAGAATGACCTATATCTAAAGGTGTATACAACTTATGTATAAGTTCATGAAAATAAAGTAAATCCTAGATCTAAGTTTTCATGTGACCAGCGTAAACACACATGTATAACGCAAGCGCACGTATCGTTCAAGTAGTATAAAAATATCGATCCCACGAGGACTTAATTCCTACTGTTGTTATTAATTGTTGATACTATTTATTTACAAATATCTAATTGAGGGAGAAGTGAATTGATTGCTTGAATGATTTGATTTGTAGATTTGCAAAATAAATAAATAAATAAAAAGATAAAAGAAAATACTAAGGAAAATAAAATATTCAAAGATCTAGGGTTGTGAATCTTTCTAATATCTTTAAAAAGATGAAGTGATTATTTTTTGCTTGTGTAATAAATCAGTTTACTAACCTGGAACACGAATTTATGCGAAAGCCTCTGTCGATGGTCAAACACAAATACCCAGTTTAATCCAATTGAATCATATGTCTATGTCAATTAAATTACCCTGATTCATTATCCAAATTAAAATGAAACTCTGCTTGTTCATGCTCTTGAACTGATACTTTTGATTCTTGATACAGCTCAGCCTCTTCCTCTATTAAGGTGTCATCATTTGGTATTTGAAGGCTTCGTCAATGTCATCTAAAATTGCCCCTTGAGATATGTAATTCAGTTTGTCAGTTAATTGTTTTATTTGATATATCATCCTTAGGATTCCGCTTGATTATGAAAATATGCATCGAATTTAGCTTCCCGTTTCTTGAGCAAATCTTTGAGCATGGCAATCACCTGATCTTCCTCTAATGGTTCTGGTTCTTGATGAAGATCATAGGTTGATGGTGGATAAGATGAAAAATATGGTTCATTGAAATATACTGGTTCATCATACCATGAAGGATTCTGATAGTTCTGTCATTCTGAATTGTAGTTGTACTTGCAATAATCGCTAGGGTGGTTACCATCATATATCTCACATCTAATAATTGCGTTCATTGAAATGGTTGAGCAAATATTATGTAATTTCTCTCTGAAATCCATGGATAGTTGTTGGGCTAGACAATAGGCCTCAAAAAATCGGACTGCTGCTCCCTGATTTGGGGTGTATCTCCACCTCTTAAAGTTCGTAACGCTTCCATCGCCCAATAGTGATATATTTTTCAACCTCCTGAAAATAAAAAGAAATAAATAAAAATTACATATACAAGTAAAATAGATAGCTTCAAAATTAATAACGCAACAAAAATAAGTCCTCAACAATAGAGCCAAAAACTTGATCGATGAAATCATGCACGTAACACAAGCACATGTATCACTTAAGTAGTATAAGAATATCGATCTCACAAGCACTTAATTTCTATTGTTGTTATTAATTATTGATACTATTTATTTACAGGTATCTAATTGAAGGGATGGGAGAATGATTGCCGATTGGTTGGTTGAATATGGATTTGCTAAATAAATAAAATACAAAATAAAACAAAAAAAATTAAAAATAACGAAAATAAACATCTAGGGTTGTGATTCCACACAATATTATTCTAATGATGAATTGATTCTCTTATACATGTGTAATAAATTACCTTGTTAACCTGGAACACGAAGATACGCAAACGCCTTTGTCGATGGTCAGATGAAAATACCCAATGTAACCCAATTAATCATATGTCTATGTTAACCAAGTTACCTGAATTCATTAAGATTAAGTTCCAATTGTGGCTACCCCCAACCAACATGTATATGTCTATCCTAGAAGGAAATCTACCTAAGGGACATCTGCCATAAGGCGAGATCCTGAGCTATTGAATCTAAGGTTGAAACCTAAAATCTATTTTACAAGTTCATTTTAAGTTTACCAGATCAATCTTATTAGTGATCGGGCAATAAGAAGCATTAAGCTTAAGATTCAATAAACAAGCCTAAAGTATTACCCATAATATAATAAAATTATTTATTAAACTTAAGAATATTGTACTTCATCACTTCTTTAGATTAAAAATAAAATGCTGGGGGTTAGGGGATCCACATTTACCATTTCTAATTTAGAAATCTCTCTTATTATAATATATAATTTTAAATTTTATTACCAACCGATCATGTAGGCGGTATCCTGATTAAGTCAAATTTTTAATTAATTCCAACCGATCATAAAGGAGGTATCCAATTTAGTCAGGTTAAAATCAATTTAATTAATTCCAACCGACCATAAAGGCGGTATCCAATTAAGTCAGGTTTTAAGATAATTTATATATTATAATTTATGGGAGATTAATCTAAATTATAATAATAAAAGCTTCACCATTCCCCCAGCGAAAATTAACTAAAAAACATTAAAAAAAAATATAAAGTAAATAAACTAATACTACTACTCGAAATAAAAATACATAATTAAAATACTAAAAATAAATACAAACAAGATACAATCCTTAGATCCATATTAGAAATCTTAAGGAAAGTATAAATTTGGAAAATGAAATCAGCTTCTATTTATAGGCAAACTTCATCATTGTGTGTCGCGATGCGCCGTTGATTCTTGACGTGTGTACACAGTTTGACGAGGTGATGACACATGGCTATCGGTAGAATTATTGGGACGGCATCGCAAATCGTGAAGGTTTGTGCGTCGCGACACTGACGTCATACTGACATAAGTAATGCGTGTCAGCAGAGTGAATTATTATACTGACATCATGATGATGTCATAATGATGTAGGTGCTGACGTGGTGATGATGAGTGTTGGTAGCATAGTAACCGTGGCTCGTCGCGACACAGATGATGTCCCATCGCGACGTGAAAATGACAATTTTGCCTTTTTGCTCGTTTTTCGTTGTTTTGTCCCTAATTTGGTTCCATTGAGTCCTTAAACTTTATTTATATGTAAAACAACACAAAACAAATCAAAATATTCATAAAACCTGAGAAATCATACAAAATATTAAGTTAAATGGGCGGTAAATAGTGATATATTTTCCGTTCATCAATATGCTTACGATATGTGGTTGAAGTTCGAAGGCATGTACCAGGCAAAGCTTGCTAGGAACAAAGCCCTGATAATTAGGCGTTTTGTGAACTTGGAGTAACAAGTGGAACTTTAGTTGAAGAACACACCAATGAGTTTTAGAGCCGTTGCCTACAGTAGATATGTAGCTGAGTGATTAAGTGCAATCCCTCTTACTTCTCAATCCCTATTCCTAATAGCCATGAGATATTGATAGTTGCTCTCAATAATTTGAATCCATAGGGAAAATTAACAATGCCTATAATTAAAGATACCCTGTCAAATGAGAAGGCCAGAAGAAACGACGTTGACACAGATCAGTCATAAGGTCTCTATGGAAATGGTTTTAGGCCCAATTGGATCCAACCAATTATCCTAAGCCAAACTTGGCCCAACCAAGCCCATTAAGCCCAAATACAACAACATTAGCCCAATTCAAAATTAAAGGCTAATTTATTTAATCACAATATTCCAAATATCACAATTATTAATTAAAGTGTAATAGTCATAATTAATTAGTTAAATTAATATTTCCAAAACACCAATTATACTAATTAATCATGCTTTAATTATTCAACTTATGTCCAACATAAATTGAAGAAAAATCAATCCCAACATGCTTCTTTAAACTCACGGCAACAATGGACTTTTATATCCGATTTTGATTTCAATCCAATTAAATCAAAAATCAATATATCCATGTATTTTAAACACATCCAAATGGTCTAAAATTCAAAAATCACCAAGAGCTACAAGGGTTCACATTTTCGGCCAAGCCAACAAATTTGGGGAAAATTAATCCAATTAATTTTTCATTAAATTGATCATGCATAACTCTAAGTTAACTTTATCTAAGCATACTCAAACAAACAATTGATCAAATCATGCTCAAATCAAAAATACCCAAATTCAAGAATAAGAACTCTAATTCAATTTATGCTTAATTTAGGCTTTGATACCATTGTAAGGTTCTCTAAGAACAAGATCCAAGATCATTAAGCATAAAAGAAGTGAATATACAAAGAAGTAGCGGAAATACTTACTTTGAACGGATTGGATGTTGGTGGAGAGTTCAAAACTTTTGCTCATTTCAAGTTGCTCCAAGCTCATTTTGATTTATATGTTGAGCTTCCAAGCTTGTTGAATGAATCCCAAACTCATGGGAGTAGTTTCCCATGTTAGTGTTCCTAGAACATGGAAAGGATCTATTAAGCAAGAATGTGTGTGAATTTTTTCTTTATTAGTTGCGGAATAACTTACAATGAATTATTTGGATTTTCAAAAATTTGAGTTGAGATCTCCAAGCTCCAAGCTTTGAGTGATGATTCCAAGCTTTGAGTGAGTTTCCCTATCACCATAGAAGACTCCTTTTAGTGCTAGCTTGTTTGATCTTACCACAAAATCAAAGAGAGGGGGGAGGGGTTACTGAGCCATTTGATGCTCTAGGGTTAGTGTTTTGTGTGTGTAATGTTTTTAGATGAGAGAGACTTGGGTTTTGGTAAAAGGATTTTACCTTTTTTACCCAAAACCAAGTGGTTGGAAAGTGGGTGGTTTTGGCATAAATGCCAACCACCACATGTGAAGTGGGCCCCACTTTTGAATTCAAAATTCAAACGGTTTCTACGAATGTTTACCGCGGCTCGGATCTTTTTAATCTGATTAAATGAATTTTCATCGCTAAATAATTAAATCTAATTTAATTAAATAACGACGCCTCATAAATATATTACGAATTCCGTTTACGAATTAATTCTAAATTAATCCGTTCGCTCACATTAAATTTCGACTTTAATTTCGTATTGAAATCCAATTCCTATTAATATATCCGATATATTAATTTTAGCCCATGTAAATAAATTAAGTAAAAAAACAAAATTTAAATATTAAATTTATTTTACCTATTAATTCCAAATTAATTGCATTCTCTCTCTTCCGAACATATTTAATCCCAGATTAAATAATGCCTCAATTAATCCCAGATTAATTTTCTCTCTCTCTTGATTAATCCCAGATTAACTCTAATTCGAGTAAACAGTGATCGGTGAATCTTTGGGAAGCGACCCAAGAGACCCCTGTATATGTTGGCAGTAAATCTGGTTATCGGACTATCTGATTAAGTGCGTACCTCGTACCACGTGCTTGCCGATTTACAAGACATGGTTGGCTTCTAGCAAAGCACCGTGCCTACCCAATTCTCCAGAAATATTTTAATGGAATAAACAATCTTTGTCAGACGTAGTATACATAGAATTACGTATAGCGATCCAGTATCGGATATCACATGCAAGGCCTGTGGTTGGAGTAGTGTCTGCCCAGTACGAAGAATATATCGGATCACATGCAACTAGTCTCTTTAATCGGATAATCATGACTTTGTCACATTATCCCGATGGTTACAGCACGTTGGAGTACCAGTTCTGTATCCCTGCGTGATCATCATCTTCATATGACTGAAGTGATACTTCCATCTTGACATCACATCCAATACTCTACGATTCTCAATAAACCCAGAAGAGACGTACACAGAACCTGTTAAAGTCCTGGAGAACCAAAGCTAAAGTGTATTGATTGTCGCAAGTATTAGCGATGCAAGTCTCAGGTTAAGACTAAATATACCTACCCTGAATCGGATTCCCATAGACACATAGTCATACTACCAATGGGATTCCGAGGGGACTCTCCGGAACGAAGCTGTTCCCGTACCATCGGTAAACACAACCTCCTATCACACTTGCATAAGTATCCAATACTTAAATATATGAAAACTATGCCATTATGCTCCCACAACGTGCACAAGTGCAATAATAGTCTATTCCGCATTATCGATAATACTACGACTAGGGATATTTAATGATTAAACCTTAATGGATTGTTACTGTCTCATATATTATAATCTGGAACTAATCATAAGGACTTTTATCATTGATCGGTGCGTAGTCACACGCGTATAACACAAACGCACGTATTGTTCAAGTAGTATAAAAAGTATCGATCCCACGAGGATTTAATACCTAACCTATTAATTTTTATAAGGGCAAATGATTACTAGTATCTAACATATTGATTTTTTGTAAATTGGAATGGTGACTTAGAAATTAACTTAAAAACAGGTAAATAAAAATTGAGTGAAAATAGATTAATGAAAATTCAATTTTATAAAACTATCCAGGGTTGTGATTTATTCCAATATTATTTAAAGATGAAGTGGTTATCTTATAGTTGGGTAATATATTGATTTACTAACCTAGAACACTAAATTATGTAAAACCCTTTTCCGATGGTCAATAACAAATACCCAGTATAACCCAATTGGACCATATGTCTATGTCAACCAAATTACATGGATTCATTAAGTTTAAGTTCCAATTATGGCTACCCCTGCCCGACAGGTATATTCCTATCCTGTAAGGAAATCTATTAAAGGGTTATCTATCCTCAAGGAAGATCGTGGGCTATTGAGTCTAAGGTCTTAAACCTAAAATCCCTATATCTTAGTGGCCAGTTAATAAAAAACATTAAGATTAAGCTCAATAAATAAATCTTTATATTACCCAAACTATAATCTAACCCCTTATAAACCAGTGATATTGAAATTCATCAAAACCCCAGATAACAGACTTAGCTACGAAACATATCTAAGGCTAGTAAAAGCTTAAATAAAATAAAAGACATAAAGTAAATGCTGAAAAATTAAATAAAGTAAATGCTGGAAATTAAAAGTACAATAAAAGAAAATACTGGGGTTAGAGGATCCAATTTTAATATTTCAAAATTAGAAATCTCCCTTATTCTCAATGTTTATCGATTAATTAACCAGACCATAAAGGCGGTAATTTTATTTGTCCAAATTCCAACCGACCATATAGGTGGTAATAAAATCATATAAACCAACCATATAGGCGGTAACAAGGTTAGCACATAAACCGACCATATAGGCGGAAACTAAGTTCAAAAATATAAAACCAGCCATATAGGCGGTAAATAAGGTTGTCACCTAAACCGTCCATATAGGCGGAAACTAATTAATCCAAATTTTAATTAAAATAACGGAGATTAATCTAATTTATCATATTAAAAGTCTTACCTCTTCACCCCAGCATAATGAGATTACCTCCTCATGCTGTAAAAGAAAACACAAAAAATTTTATTAAACAAATTAAAAGAAAATGCAAGAAAACTTAAATAATATACAAGACACTTTCCTTTAGATTTTCATGGAGAAACTCCTCCAAATAAATCATGAAAAATTTACAAAGTTAAGCTTGGTATTTATAGGAAAATCTAAAGCCTTCCACCAATTTCTCCACCAATTACTCCACCAAACATGGCACCAAACATGGCATCAAATATGACACCAAACATGACACAAAACATGGCACTAAACATGCAAACATGTTTGGTGGAAGTTTGACAATTTTACTTTTTACTTTTATTAATTTTATTTTATATTTTGAAAATGACTATAGTAATTACACAAAATATACTAGACTATTCATCAATTTGGGCCTTGTAAACTTCCAAATTCGAAAATTCTTAAATCTTACAAATTGTAGATCTCTGTGTCTTTTTTAATCTGGAACTTGAATCAGCACAATCGGATATCGGATGAAAATATTATGGCCAAAACACGAAACTTGCGTAAAACTGGAATTTAGGACTGCACTTCGTGAGGCGTATAGTAAATTTCCGTTTTCGCCATTGTTTTCCTCCGAATTTCATCGTTTTAGCCCTGAGTTGATTCCATTAAATCCCAATACTTTATTTATCTACAAAACAAATAAAACACATCAAAACGTTCATCAAACCCGAGAAACTAAACAAAATATTAGGTAGAAGGAGAGGAAAATATTGATATATTTTCCGCTTATCACACCCCCAAACCTAATATTTTGCTAGTCCTCGAGCAAAACAATAAAATAAAATACAAAAAATAATTAAAATTAAACTAAGCCACTTTCGTAGGGATCACAGTTGTATTTAGCGTATGCAACAAGCCTTTAAACCCCTTGGTGTCCCTAGTGGACGAGTTGTAGTCTCGTGAGGGCTTACAGCAACGATACCCACAAATATTTTATAAAAGTAAAAATATAGTGAAACTAATGCACACAAAAGCAAAAAGACAAGAGAAAAGAGAGTAAATAAGTTAGTGACTAATCAAGTGAAACTTCTACTCCAAGTTAGTAGCTGTTTTGTTTCTTTCTAAATTATCGAATAAGTAAATTCTCCGATTATATTTACCATACTTCATATACACAACCAATAAAATATTATTCAACTCATTTTTGACCACAATAGTCACAAGTGAAGTTGAGAAGAGAGTAATATTTTTGTCCTAAAGTTATATCAGAATTCACATCTTTTTATAGCAATGGAACACAATTTTTTTTTGATTTTTTCTTTGATTTTGATTTTGATTTTTTTTTTTAAATATACAATATCTTCCGTCTATGTAGCGAGCTTTGGGCCAGTGGCTCCCAAACCAGTTGGCTTTAGGCCACTAGGTGTTAAGACACCCCTACGGACTTAATTACTCAGACTTCATATATATATATATATATATATATATATATATATATATATATATATATATATATATATATATATATATATATTTGGAAACATCTTTGATCCATGTAGCGAGCTTTGGGCCAGTGACTCCCAAACCAGTTGGCTTTAGGGCACTAGGTGTTAAGACACCCATACGGACTTAATTACTCGGATCTCAGATGTTTTTTTTCTTTTTATTTTTTATTTTTTTTACCCCATTATTTTTGAGATGCTTCCTCCAATTAAACTAGAGCAGTGAATATTAAAAACTTTTCAATTATAGCTCATGTCCGTATGTTACCATGCATGTTGATAATACCTGCCAACTGAGCATATGAAGATCCATTTTAGTCAATTTTATGGAGAATTTACAAATTAAATAATTCAAAAGGAAATAAATAAAAATTAACTTGTTTCGAAATAGGTCTGAGATACGTCTCAGGAGTGGAAACTCCTTACACATCTATTTCTCACCAACTACACCTGATTAATCAAATTAAAAATACAAAAAAGCAAAATATTTTTGTTTTTTTGTAAAATTTTCAATTTTTTGTATTTTTTGAAAAAATTTTGGACTAAAAATAACAACAATAAAAACAAGATACTATTAAATATTCCCTTACCCCAAACCTAAATAAGACATTGTCCCCAATGTCTGAAATAGTAGAAGATGAGTTTAGAAGATACTACCTGGTTAGCTGAAATGCTACATCTAGAAAGGAAATTAAAGGTTAAGATCCAGATTTAACCGACGTTTCTTACCACGATCATCCTCGAACCATTTTATCTTGGAAATGATAAGGTCAATTTGTGGTTCAAAGGCTAAGATTTGGTCAATTAGATCTAGGGCAGTTCTGGCAGTAAAGAAGAGTCCTTTCATAGGTTTTTTCACGAACCCGTTTTCTCCGGGCATCATCAAGAAACACACAAAGAAAATAATAAAATCACTCAACATTAAACAGCCCAATCGGTTTCTGGTGTATGTTCAAGTTCGCCCAAGATAACACTATAAAAATTTCCTCCAATATGCCCAAGCCACCTGGTAAAGTAATAAAAGCATCAGCAGATTGATCATTTCCACCAGTCGCTCGGACATTCCCGATATGATCAGTTCCTCTCCGTTTGATGGACCTATCAAATTCGCCTCCGCTAAGGGTTTTGGGATGATTCCCAGAACTTGACTGCCTCCTTCATGTACAGCCTTTGAAATGATCCCCATCAGTCCAAGATTGCCTCCGCCGTATACTAAGTGCATATTCGTTTCAGCTAAGACTCGGCCTAATTCCTGTGCTGTTTCTATGTATTGTGGTTTAGTTGTTGGAGTTTCTACGGTCCCGAGGATCGATTCAAGCATAAAATCTAAGTGCGAATACAATCAAAGAAGTTGCGGAATACTTACATTGAGCGGTTGAGCAATGCGACGAAGAACAAAAATTCTTTTCTTCCTTCAAGATAGCTCACGGCAATGGGCCTTTTGTCCTCCTCCATATTCGGCCATGGATGATCCTTGAAGCTCCAAGCTTCTCAAATGGTATTCCAAGCCCACGGGTGGGTTTCCCTATCACATTTGTATGTCTCCAAATGTGTGCTAGCACTTGATGATCTTGCCACAAAATCATCGTCTTATTTCTCCTTCATATTCGGCCTTCACCAAAAATGGAGGAAGAAAAAAAATGCCTATTGGGCGTGAGAGAGAGGAAGAAAATTTAGTTGGTTGCCAAAAGTGTATCTAATACACTTCTTTTAATTTCAAAAATCAAAATAAAACATATACAATTTATTAAAATAATAATATATGTCATTCAAGCTTTCAAAAAGCTTTCCAACCACTTCCATCAAGTCACATCACTCATGAATAGTGACTGGTGTCAATCACTCAAAGTGAAAGACATCTATCACTTGATTGACGAATGATGTGACGCTAGATGTGACTTGCGATTTGATGCTTGATGTGATTTGCGTGACGCACTCGAACTCAAAACGTGAATGCGCTTGCAAACACTCCCGGGCTCGGGTTCGTTAATTCTGAATTAAAGAATTTTCTGTTGTGTCGTAATTAAATCTAATTTAATTAAATAATCACGCCTAGCATAATTACTATTCACATCGCTAACGAATTAATTCTAAATTAATTCGTTCGCCCGAATTAAAATCCGATTTTAATTTCGTGTCGAAATCTAATTTCTTATAATATATCGAATATATTATTTTATCGATTAATCATTTTCTCTCTTTAAATACTATTTTATCTTAGATAAAATATCTCCGTAATTAATCCCATATTAATTTTCTCTCTCATCAAATTAATCCCAGATTAATAAAGTGAGAGTCATACGTCATCGGTGAATCTTCGGGAGGTGACCCATGAGATCCTTGGATACACAGAACCTGTTAAAGCCTTGGACAACCAAAACCAAAGCATATTGATTGTCGCAAGTATTAATGGTGCAAGTCTCAGGTTAAGACCAAATACACCTACCCTGATTTCGGACTTCCATAGACACATAGTCATACTACCAATGGAATTCCGATGAGGTCTATCAAGAGCGAAGCTGTTTTCCGTACCATCGGTAAACACAACCTCCTATTACACTTGCATGAGTATCCAATACCCAAATATATGAGAACTATGCTATTGTGCCTTCACAATGCGCACAAGTGTAATACTAGTCTTTTACGCATTTATCGATGTCCAATCTCGATAATACTCAGACTAGGGATATTTAATGATTATACCTTCGTGGATTGATACTGTCTCATATCATCTCAATCCAGGAACTAATCATAAGGACATCCTATCATTTATACATCTAGGTGATCTAATCACAAATGATAAGAGAGCGATCTCCTTTTTCACATAGTTAATTTGTACAACAACACCATGATCTGTACAAATAGTGACGCTATGGGTCATAATTTGTCCAATAATCTCCCACTTGGCTTATAGCCAGTCACTCGAGTGTCTACCACCCGAACTATGTACGATTCACTCAAACTGCTGAGGAAAGGCTTTCATCAGCGGATTTGCATGATTATCAACTGATGCAATTTATTCGATCATCACATCGCCACGATGTATGATCCGAACGAATCCGATGAATAGTCAAAGTATGTATCTGGATCATTGATGAGGCCATTAATTCTTTAGCCTGCGTTGTGGCCTAGCTCAGCAGCTAATAGAACTATATCTAATCTAATTAGATTTCCTCAGCGCAGTAATTACCCGCATTTGTTATTTATTTGGTAACAGTATCTTGCTTGGAAGGTTTCCAGCTCACTGTTCCATTATTCAAACTGTATAGTACCGTTGTTTTTATCGGTTAGGAAACTTGTAGCAGTGATCCCAGTCACTTCAAGTTCTCCTTCTCCATAGTTTAAGACATCATCCTTAGTTATTTAAGATACTAACGGATGTTCTTAATATCAATCCAGTGACTATCACTAGGATTGGCCTGTTTGTGACTCCATATGCTCAAAGCGTATGAGACACCAGGTTACGTACATTTTTCAATGTACGAGTTCTCGGAGAGTCTTAACAACTTTAAATCTATCCCAATATATCTTTATTCCTAGAATAAAGGTTGTTTATCCCAAGAATTCTACAGAGAATTTTCATGAAAGGCAAGCTTTCACCGATTGTAATATGGGAATATCATTTCCAAGAAATGACATATCATCATTATTTAGGACATTCACTTTCAGTGAGCTCCCACTAACCTCCTTATATACACAAGAATTATTTTCGTTTTGAATCAAATCATACACCATTATGATTACATCAAAACGATAGTTCCAATAACTAATGGTTACTTCAATGCAAACATGGACCGAATAACCTGCAAACCATGTTTGCTAGTTTTGGTACGACAAAATCGTTAGGATGTTGTAAACTTCCTCCAAAAGGTTTCCTTTTAAGGAATGTGATTTTGACATTCAGCTGCCATATTTCACGAATAAAACATGCAGCATCAGCAAGCATTATCCAAATGGATTTTGTTGGTGATAATCTAGGTCTCAAGATCATCAAACAAGCAAGAAACATGTGAGAAAACATATCGAAGAAGTTGCGGAATACTCACATCGATCGGTTGAGATGAAACGACGAACAAAACTCCAAAATGCTTACTGGATAGGCGTGAACTGCAGTGCAGATTTTCTGTCCAGAAAATTCAGTTTTGCTTCATGAATTTGAGCCTCGAACTTGCGTCAAACGATTCTCGGCTCATGGGTGAGTTTCCCTATCACCTTCGCAAGTCTCTCGGAGTGCTAGCTCCGCTTGATTTTGCCACAAAATCAAGGCACATGCTTCCCACTGCTCACGATTTTGAAGGGAAACCAGTGAGCAATTTGCCACTTTGGGCGTGATTTGAGAGAGAGGGAGAGAGAGAGAGAAAAAGTGTATTAAGTTGTGTAAAGCATTTCCAAAATGCCTTATATATTTTTCATAAAAATATATTAAACATTTACCAAACAATTAATTAAAATCAATTGGTAAATACTTTCCACCAACTTACACTATTTCACCAAAACACATCACTATTCATTTTCACTTTATTAAAGTGACATGTCTTTCAATCAATCAATCACATCAATCACTCAAATGTCACATCACTCAAAGTGACGTTTGATTTGACGCTTGATGTGACGAATGATTTAATGCTTGATTTGACTTGCGTGCCGCATTCGAATTCGAAATGTGAATGCGCTCGCAAATAATCTCGGGCTCGGGTTCGTTAATTCCAAATTAACGATTTATCTATTGCGTCGTAATTAAATCTAATTTAATTAAATAATCATGCCTAGCATAATTACTATTCACGTCGCTAACGAATTAATTCTAAATTAATCCGTTCGCCCGAATTAAAATCTAATTTTAATTCCACATCGAAATCTAATTTCGTTTAATATATCAAATATATTAATTTACCGATTAATTCCAAATTAATCGTTATCTCTCTTTTATTGATATTTTATCCTAGATAAAATATCTCCGAAATTAATCCTAGATTAATTTTCTCTCTCATCAAATTAATCCCAGATTAATAAATATGTGCGAGTCATACGTCATAGGTGAATCATTGGGAAGCGACCCATGAGATCTCCGGATATGTTGGCAGTAAATCGGGTCGTCGGAGTATCCGAACAAGTACGTACCAAGTACTACGTTTTACCGATTCACAAGACAAGGCTGGCTTCTAGCAAAGTGCCATGCCTACCCAATTCTCCGGAAATATCCTTACAGGAATATTTGATCTATATCAGGCGTAGTATACATCGTATAGTGCATATCGGTCCAGTATCGGATAGTCACGTGCTAGGCCTGGGGCTGGAGTTGTGTATGCCCCGTACGAAGCACATGTCGGATGTCTGGTAACTAGTCTCTATAATCGGATATACATGACCTAGTCATAATATCCCGATGGCCACGCAGCACTTAAGAGTACTTATACCATATCCTACGTGACATCATCTCCACTATGACTGGAGTGATACTTCCGTCTTGACATCACACCCAATACTCTACGATTCTCAATATACCTAGTATCAGCGTACACAGAACCGGTTAAAGCCCTGGACGACCTCAACCAAAGTACATTGATTGTCGTAAGCATTAGCGGTGCAAGTCTCAAGTAAAGACCAAATACACCTACCCTGATGTCGGACTCCCATAGACACATAGTCAAACTACCAATGGGATTTCGAGGGGGTCTATTCAGAGCGAAACTGTTTCCCATACTATCGGTGAAACACAACCTCTTACCGCACTCGCATAAGTATCCAATACTTAAATATATGAGAACTATGTCGTTGTGCCCTCACAACACGCACAAGTGCGATACTAGTCTTTTACGTATTTATCGATGTCTATTCTCGATAATACTCTGACTAGGGATATTTAATGATTTATCCTTCGTTGATTGATACTGTCTCATATCATTCTCAATCAAGGAACAAATCATAAGGACCTCTCATCATTTATACATCTAGGTGATCTAATCACAAATGATAAGAGTGCAATCTCCTTTGTCACACAGTTAATTTGTACAACAACACAATGATCTGTACAAATAGTGATGCTATGGGTCATAATTGTCCAACAATCTCCCACTTGGCCTATAGCCAGACACTCGAGTGGCTAACACCCGAACTATGTACGGTTGGCTCAAATTGCTGAGAAAAGGTTTTCGTCAGTAGATTTGTATGATTATCGTCTGATACGATTTATACGATCATCATATCGCCACGATGTATGATCCGAACAAATCAGTTGAATAGTCGAAGTATGTATCTGGATCGTTGATGAGACCATTAATTCGTTAGCCTGCGCTGACGCCTAGCTCAGCTGCTAACAGAACTATATCTAATCTATTAGATTTATTATTGACCCAGATGGCTTCTATTGCTGCCTCAGCTGCTGCAATTATCTGCATTTGTTGTTTATTTCGGTAACAGTATCTTGCTTGGAAGATTTCCAGCTCACTTTATCGTTATTCATACTGTATAGTTCCGTTTATGACTTTCAGTCGTTTTATCGGTTGGAAACTTGTAGTAGTGATCCAAGTCACTTCAAGTTCTCATTCTCCACAGATTAGGACAACATCCTTAGATCTCTAAGATTCTAACAGACGTTCTTAACATCAATCCAGTGACCATCACCTGGATTGGCCTGATTGTGAATCCATATGCTCAAAGCGTATGAGACACCAGGTCACGTACATTTTTCAATGTACGAGTTCTCGCAGAGTTTTAACAACTTAATCTATCCCAGTAGATCTTTATTCCTAGAATAAAGATTGTTACTCCTCCCCAGAATTCTACGGAGAATTTTCTTCGAAAGCCAAGCTTTTGCCGATTATTTTATATGGGAATTTCATTTCCAAGAAATGAATATGTTATCATTATTTTATTAAAGGACATTCTTGTCAGTGCGCTCCCACCACTAACCTTCTTATATACAAGAATCATTTTCGTTTTGAATTAAACATACACCATTATGATTACATCAAAACGTTAATTCCAAGAACCTAATGCTTGCTTCAATCCAAACGTGGATCGAATAACCTGCAAACCTTGTTTACTGGTTTTAGTACGACAAAATCGTCAGGATGTTATAAACATCCTCCAAAGGGTTTCCGTTTAAGGAAAGCGATTTCGATCTTTAACTGACACATTTCATAAATGAAACGTGCAGCTACAGCAAGCATTATCCAAATGTATTTACCGTGGCAACAGGTAAAAGGTTGAACCGTAATCAACACAATGTTGATAACGATACCTTTCCGCTACAAGCCTAGCTTTGTACGTTGGTATGTTGCCATCCATGTATGTCTTCCTTGAAGACTTATATAGTACCTATAGGCACAATGCCTTATGGTACATCAACTAGTGTCCAAACATAGTTGTTATACATGGAATCCATTTTGGACTCATTGCACTTTGCCATAACGGAAGTCGATACCTTGTATCACCCCTTCATAAGTAGTCGGTTGGTATACCTCAACAAGATTGACATCTTTATGAGGTGAGATCAGAAACCCATACCCCAGGTTGTTTTCTGATTCTCTCCGATCTACGTATTTCTTGTGTATACGAAGATTAATGGTATAGTTTCATCCTTGATGAACTATTTATGTTCCATTAAAGACTTCATGCCAGAAACAGTATTACTTCGATTTTCATCGAGTTATACCATCCTCCCACTTACCACTGCATATCGATAATCCTCTAAGGAAGACCGCATGGCGAGCAACAATTACAATTGTTCCCTAGTGTGATGTATAGTACTACTATACTTATGGTTTTCCCTATGATAACCTATATTTGGCACTTATCCGATTTGGGTTCTAGTTTGGTATCATCCAAACGTAAGCCTAGCATACCCAAATCTACAGGAGTGTGAAACCCAGTTTCTTTCTCGTTCATATCTAATATGAAATCTGTCAAACATATTTTAATGGAACCTTATTCAAATAAGTTTTGCACTGTTTATGCTTATCTTTGAAGGAAAAAATAGCTCAGAGCGACTCATGATAAACCTTATCATGTCCAAAAAAATTCGGTTTTCCGTACGGACACACCGTCAAACTGACGTGTTCCAAGAGAAGTCCTCATTTGAAAGAATACTATACTCTTTCAAGTATTTATGAAACTTATTGCTTAAGTATTTTCCATTACGGTTTTACCGTGATGGTTTAATATTTTAGCCGATCTGTTTGTCTATTTCGTGTCGAAACTCTTAAAAGTTTCCGATTTGTGTTCTTTAAAAGAAACACATAACCATAACGTGATGCCACATCCATATGGTCACGAAATATTCATATCCACATCTAGCCTAGCTAGATATGGGCCTACTTACTTCACTATGAATAGGGCTAACAGATCGGTGGCACTTACACTATTACCAAGTAAATAGTGTTTTAGGTACTTTACCTAATAAACTAGATTCGTAGACTTTATTTGAATAATCAAATCAGTCCTAGTACCCACTCTTTAAAAGTGTGGATATATGACTCTTGTTTAATTGTGTCCTAGACAACAATACCACAAATAAGTCTCTACTGATCAAATCAGTTTGAGCTATTAGTTTGTCATATTATATGTTCGAGATTTTATTTATTTCAAAATATAAATACTGTTATTCACATCTAAAGTATTTATCTCAATGTCATCTTTATATAATGAAACACTATAGTGTTCTAGAATATAAAAGGTTTATCCACAATGGATTAAACATTGATATAGAGATAATGTTTCTAGTCTAACGAGCTACATTATAACAGTTTCCTAATTTAAGTACATACCCGAAGGTAGTTCCTAAATTTAGGTATCTATGGTTGAAACAGCGACTTTCGTCCCGTTTCTGATTAGCAGATTAACATCAGCTTGAAGTCAGTATCCTGCTCACAGTAGATTCTGAACATCAATACATATATTTTATGTACCACACTAAGTATTTAATACATATATCAGGTAAAGACCAAATACACCTACCCTGATGTCGGACTCCCATAGACACATAGTCAAACTACCAATGGGATTCCGAGAGGGTCTATCCAGAGCGAAGCTGTTTCGCGTACTATCGGTGAAACACAATCTCCTACCGCACTCCCATAAGTATCCAATACTTAAATATATGAGAACTATGCCATTGTGCCCTCACAACGCGCACAAGTGCGATACTAGTCTTTTACATATTTATCGATGTCCATTCTCGATACTACTCTGACTAGGGATATTTAATAATTTATCCTTCGTTGATTGATACTGTCTCATATCATTCTCAATCAAGGAACAAATCATAAGGACCTCTCATCATTTATACATCTAGGTGATCTAATCACAAATGATAAGAGTGCAATCTCCTTTGTCACACAGTTAATTGTACAACAACACAATGATCTATACAAATAGTGACGCTATGGGTCATAATTGTCCAACAGATTTACCATGGCAACAGGTGAAAGGTTTCACAGTAATCGACACAATGTTGATAACGATACCTTTTCGCTACAAGCCCAGCTTAGTACGTTGGTATGTTGCCATCCATGTATGTCTTCCTTGAAGACTTATATAGTACCAATAGACACAATGTCTTACGGTACAACAACTAGTATCCAAACATAGTTGGTATACATGGAACCATTTCGGACATCATGGCACTTAGTCAAAATAGGGAGTCGATACCTTATATCACTTCCTCATACGTAGTCGGTTGGTATTCCCCAAAAGATTAACATCTTTATGAGGTGAGATCAGAAATCCATACCCCATGTTATTTTCTGACTCTCTCCAACCTACGTGGTTCTTGTGTGTTCGAAGATTATTGGTATAGTTACATCATTGATGAACTATTTATGTTCCAATAGGATTCGGTGCCATGAACAGTATCACTCCGATTTTCATCGAGTTTTACTATCCTCCCACTTACCACTGCATATCGGTATTCCTCTTAGGAAAACCGAATGGCGAGCAACAATTAAATTGTTCTCAAGTGAGTTGTATAAGTACTATACTTTGGTTACCCTAGGTTAACCAATTACATTAGGCACTTATCCTATTTGGGTTCTAGTTTGGTATCATCCAAACGTATACCTAGCATACCCAAATCTACAGGAATGAGAAAACCCGGTTTATTTCCTGTTCATATCTAATAAGAAGTCTGTCAAATAGATTTTCATGGAACCTTATTCAAAATAAGTATTGCACTGTTAAATGCTTATCCATTTGAAGGAAAATGGTAGCTCAGAGCGACTCATGATTAACCTTATCATTTCCAACAAAATTCGGTTTCTCCGTTCGGACACACCGTCAAATTGACGTGTTCCGGGAGGAGTCCTCATTGAAAGAATACTATACTCTTTCAAGTATTTTAGAAGCTTATTACTTAGGTATTTTCATCATGATCTAACTGTGATGGTATTAATACTTTAGCCGATCTATTTGTCTATTTCATGTCGAAACTCTAAAAGTTTTCGATTCGTGTTTCTAAAGAAACACATAATTATAACGCGATGCCACATCCGTAAATGTTATGAAATATTCATATCCACCTCTAGCCTAGCTAGATATGGGCCTACTTACGTCACTATGAACTAGGTCTAACAGATCGATGGCACTGACATTTTTACCAAGCAAAAGGTATTTTAGGCACTTTGCCCAATAAACTAGATTCGTAGACTTTATTTGATTAGGATCAAATTCGTCCTAGTATCCACTCTTCGAAAGTGTGGATATACGAGTCTTGTTTAATTGTGTCCCAGACAACACTGCCACAAATAAGTCTCATCTGACCAAATCAGTTCGAGCTACTTGTTTGTCATGTTATATGTTTGAGATTTATTTATATTCAAAATATATATACTGTTATTCACATCTAATGTGTTTATCTCAATATCATCTTTATAAAATAAAACACTTTAGTGTTCTAGAATATAAAGGTACACTCGCAACGAGTTATACTCGATATAGAGATAATATTTCTAGTCAAACTAGATACATTATAACAATTTCCTAATTTAAGTACACACCCGAAGGCTAGTTCCTAAACTTAGGTATCTACGGTTAAAATAGCGACTTTCGTCCCGTTTCTGATTCGCAAATTAATCTCATCTAAAGTCAGTATCCTGCTCATAGCAGATTCTGCACATCAGTACATATATTTATGTACCACTATTTAGTATCTAAAATCCAATTTTAACACTAGTAGTGAACATATTTATGACAAACATACTTGAAGTCAGTGCCTTGCCCTGCCTTCTATTCCTTCATATCTGCCTTGTGTATACGGCAGTCACGCTTCAATGACCCCGTTTGCCATAATTTAAGTAGACATATTGGGATATGTCCTTTATCTTCCTAGAAGATAATAATGATTTTTTTTTTGCCTTTGCCATTTTCTACATTCTAGAAGCCTTTAGCCAAGCCTTGGGTTTCTAGAATATCGAAGTAAGGAGCGCCTTGCGCTTCTTGCCTTATTGTAAACTTTGGCTTTATCTCTTTGAGAATAGCCATTAACTCTCCAAGAGTTATTAATTGAAATTTTAATACTTTTAAGATCTAAGAATAGATTTATGAAGATCCTTCAATTTCATTATCATACTTTAAGGATCTAATACTTAGTTCTGATTAAGAAATTAAGGGGTCTTTTTTGGCAAGCATAATGGATTAAGCACTAAAGTTATCATTACATGAATCTTCCAAATATCATGCTCTACTATTTGCTTAACTCCAGGCTTAGGCCCAAGAGGTTATTTTATCAAATAAAGTAACTTCTTAATTTTCAGGACCATCTTGAGATATTATTCCCAATTTGAAAATTAAAGTCGTTTAAACATATTTTCCTTAGGATTATGTTTTAAACACTAATCTTTCAATTTAATCTTGATTCTAATAGTCCAATTATTTAATCAACGATTTCAGGTACTATTAAATGTAATGATTACTATAGTCCAACTACATAATCAACTATACTTTAAATTTGTTAAATTCAATTATATTGATTACTATAATCCAATTATAAAATCAACTATTAATTGAAATAGTTTGAATACAGTCCAACTGTTTATTTAAAACAACATATATAAATATTAGTCCAACTAACATTTAATTTATTTGACGAATAATTTGATATGAGCGCGTATGGCAAGTATCTAAATGAAATTGCAAATCTAATACTTGCCTCCCACTGCATGTTTCATTTATGAAATATGACAGCAGAATGTTAAAATCATTTTCCTTAACCGGAAACCTTTTGGGAGGATGTTTACAACATCCTGATGGTTTTGCCATACCAAAACTAGCAAACAAGGTTTGCAGGTGGTTCGATCCATGTTTGGATTGAAGCAAGCATTGAGTTTTTGGAATTATCATTTTGATGTAATCATAATGATGTATGATTTGATTCAAAACGAATATAATTCTTGTGTATATAAGAGGGTTAGTGGGAGTGCATTAACAGTGGATGTCCTATAAATAATGATAATATGTCATTTCTTCGAAATGATATTCCCATAAAAATACAATCGGTGAAGCTAGACTTTCGAGAAAACTCTCTGAGAAATTTGTACATTGAAAAATGTACATGACCTGGTGTCTCATACGCTTTGAGCATATGGATTCACAAACAAGCCAATCCAAGTGATAGTCACTGGATTGATGTTAAGAACATCCGTTAGTATCTTAGAGAACTAAGGATGCTGTCTTAATCTGTGGAGAATGAGAACTTGAAGTGACTGGAATCACTACTGCAAGTTTCCTAAATCGATAAAACGACTGAAAGTCGCAAACGGTACTATACAGTTTGAATAACGGTACAGTAAACTGGAAATGTTCCAAGCAAGATACTGTTGCCGTATAAACAACAAATGCGGGTAATTGCTGCAGCTGGGCAGCAATAGAAACCATCTGGGTCAATAAAAAATCTAATTAAATTAGATATAGTTCTGTTAGTAGCTGAGCTAGGCATCAGCACAGGTTAAAGAATTAATGGTCTCATCAACGATCCAGATACATACTTCGATATTCATCTGATTCGTTCAGATCATACATCATGGCGATGTGATGATCAAATAAATTGCATCAGACGATAATCATGCAAATCCGCTGACGAAAGCTTTCCTCAGCAATTTGAGCCAACGGTACATAGTTCGGGTGTCAAGCACTCGAGTGACTAGCAATAGGCCAAGTGGGAGATTGTTGGACAATTATGACCCATAGCGTCACCATTTGTACAGATCATGGTGTTGTTGTACAAATTAACTATGTGACAAATAAGATTGTACTCTTATCATTTGTGATTAGATCACGTAGATGTATAAATGATGAGAGGTCTCTATGATTTGTTCCTGGACGGAGAATGATATGAGACAGTATCAGTCCACGAAGGATAAATCATTAAATATCCCTAGTCAGAGTATTATTGAGATTGGACATCGATAAATACGTAAAAGACTAGTATTGCACTTGTGCGCGTTGTGAGAGCACAACGATAAAGTTCTCATATATTTGGGTATTGGATACTCATGCAAGTGTAGTATGAGGTTGTGTTTCACCGATGGTACAGGAAACAGTTTCGCTCTGGATAGACCCCCTCGAAATTCCATTGGTAGTATGACTATGTGTCTATGGAAATCCGAAATCAGGGTAGGTGTATTTAGTCTTAACCTCAGACTTGCACCGCTAATACTTGCGACAATCAATATACTTTGATTGTGGTCGTCCAGGGCTTTAACAGGTTCTGTGTACGCCAATGCTGGGTATATTGAGAATCGTAGTGTGTTGGGTGTGATGTCAAGACGGAAGTATCACTCCAGTCTTAGTGGAGATGATGGTCACATAGGATACGGTATTAGTACTCTTAAATGTTGTAGCTATCGGGATAAAATTACAAGGTTAGGTTTATCCGATTATAGAGACTAGTTACCAGACATCCGACATATGCTTCGTACGGGGCAGACACAATTCCAGCCCCAGGCCTAGCACGTGATCATCTGATACTGGACAAAAATACGCAATACTATGTATACTACGCCTGATACAGATCCTTTATTCCTGTAAGGATATTTCCGGAGAATTGGGTAGGCATGGCGCTTTGCTAGAGGCCAACCTTATCTTGTAAATCGGTAAAACATAGTACGAGGTACTTACGTGTTCGGATAGTTCGACGTCCGAATTTACTTCCAATATATCCGGGGATCTCATGGGTCGCTTCCCAAAGATTCACCGATGACGTATGACTCGCACTTTAATTAATCTGGGATTAATTAGAAGGGAGAGAGAATTAATCTGGAATTAATTTCGGAGATATTTTATCTAGGATAAAATATCAATTAAAGAGAGATAACGATTAATTTAGAATTAATTCGTTAGTGACGTGAATAGTAATTATGCTTGGCATGATTATTTAATTAAATTAGATTTAATTATGACGCAACGGAAAAATCGTTAATTTGGAATTAGCGAACCCGAACCCGAGCCCGAGATTATTTGCGAGTGCATTCGCATTTCGAATTCAAGTACGGCACGCAAGTCAAATCAAGCGTCAAATCATTAGTCGCATCAAGCGTCAAGTCGCTAGTCATTTCAAGCGTCAAATCACTTGTCACTTTGAGTGATGTGAATTGACAACTTGATTGGTTGAGTGACTTGACCACTTGATGGACGTGACTTGATGTGAATAGTGATGGCTTTTATTATTTGACTTTTTGAAAGCCAAATTCAAGTGAAATTCATTTGAAATTCACTAAAGTGTATAAGATATACTTAAAAGCCAAAATACATACACACTTTACTTTACACATTTTTCTCTCTTTCCTTCCAACTCTCTCTTCTCTCTTTTCTCTCTTCCATTCACGCCTAAGGGGCTGTGAAACTGCCCAATGTCGTGAGCAGTGAGGGGAATAAGAAGATGATTTTGTTGCAAAATCGGAGGTGCTAGCACACTAAGAAGAGATATGAAGGTGATAGGGAAACCCACCCACGAGCCGGGAATTGTTTGACGAAGCTTGGAGCTCAAATTCTTGGATCAAAACTGAAAATCTTGGAGGCAAAATCTGTTCACTGCCATGAGCTTCATGGAGGGCAAAATTAAGTTTTGTTCGTCAAAGCGTCGCTCAACCGATCGATGTGAGTATTCCGTAACTTCTGTTGATTGTATTCACATGTTATTTCATGCTTATAATCGATCTTGGGACCTTAATAGAAACCAACAATGGTATCAGAGCAAGGTTTGAGCATGAAAAGGTTAGGGCTTAAAATTTGGGTAAAATGAATTTGAGCATGATTTTATGAAATTGGATGACTGAGTATGCTTAAATATTTTTGAATTGAAGATTGATTGGATCAATTTCAAGAAAATATGATTGGATCATTTTTCCCCAAATTGTATGTGTTGGCCGAATACATATAGCCCTATAATGTCTTCGATTTTTTTGATTTTTGATTGGATGAGTTAGAATCATTCGGGAATGTGATTTAATGTCGATTGTAGAATTAATTGGATTGAATTCAAATCGGACACAAATCCCCTCCCTTGGCCGAGACCTTAAAGCATGTAATTGGGTTTGATTTTAATCAAAATGTGTTGGACATGTGATGATGAAAATGAGCATGATTAATTGTATATATTGATTTTTTAGAAATGTTAATTTGAGTAATTAATCATGTTACACACTTTATGTAATTAAATTGGAAAATTGGATTTTTTGGAATTTAATTGAATTGGGCCTTAAAATTGGATTTGGGCTTGTTATGTTGTAAATGGGCTTATTGGGCTTTGTTGTACAAAGTTGGGTTTAGGCCAAATGGATTGGATCCAATTGGGCCTAAAACCACTTCCGTTAAGCCCAAATGCGACTTAATGAACCTTTAAAGTTTAATTGGGCCTAGTGGGCCAAAATTGATTTATAGGCTTATGGGGTAATTCTCGGATTGGATTTTGGTTATTCGGTTTGACCCGAGTTGACCAAAAGTCCATGCCTTAAAAAAATCAATTAAAAGTCCATTGGACTTTAATTGAATTGACGTTGGACGTTAATCGGTCTTTGAGACGCGTTACGATTAAATTTGGAATTTAAGTCGTAAAAGGTTTATTATGAAAGTGTAATATTTAATTTGGAATTAAATAACGAATTAGAATTGAATGCATATTAAATTGTATTTAATGATGTAGTTTAATTTAATTCGAGAATTCGAACTTTGAGTACTTATTCACAAAACGAGTTTGACTCGAGTAAAATCAAATCTTTGTTTGAACATTGGATGATCACTAATTATCAGATTAATTAATTTGATTAGATTGATTGATAACATGCTTGTGTGAATACATGGTTGCGATGCATGAATAATGTATATAAGATGGATATTAGATGGGTGGGGAAATTTTAGAAATTGTTGTAATAAATTTGATTTATTAATTGGACCGGCGTGTCCAGCCTTATCACCTCCATATTCTTTGTATTCTCTTCTCACCTATTCCCCTCAATGTAAATGAGGTTTCTTTAGAAGTGTAGTGTAACAGGTAGAAGTAAATACGTGTGCTAGCGGGAGAGAGAAAGAGAGAGATTTGATCTAGGTTCAATGTGTTAAGTATCCATCCGCATATCATTATTATTTTATTCATATGCTCTTTATTATGTGTTTAGAATGCATGTTTAAGGGTGTATGATGATGAGACCTTAGCAAGATAATAAATTGGTTGCCAATTTGCACGCGAAAAAAAAAACCCTCGCAATATATATTAAGCGTCTTTCCTTCCATTGAGTGATTCTTTCTCAACATCTAAGACGGCATTGGTTTGTTGGCCAAAGTCAAGGCCTTTGTCTGTCGAAGATGTGTTTGAAGCACGAAGGCTTTGTTCCATATCAGTGTCTTGTCCAAGTTGTGGTTTGTTGGCCAAAGTCAAGACCACTTCTTGTCCATCGACATTGATTACGAAGCTTTCTATGGTCAATGGGTCGGGCATAACTGGAATCATTAAGCTTGTTGTGCCAAAGCCAAGGCTTAGTTGATTCAGAGGAAAAAGGTTAGGTAATACATTAAATGTATTGGCATATATAAGATATATATTTCGAACTTGGATGTCCCCCTACCGGATCTAGGAATTGGATTGGATCCAATTGATCTTAGAGATCTACCTAGTTAATTATCATACAATTTGTTGGCCAAAGTCAAGATTGTGTGATATTTAACGGGATCCTAGCCCACTAGGAAACACGATTTCCCGAGTACTCAACAGAGGGTTAGAGGCTCGCCGAAAAATAATAGGAGGCAAGAATTGAATTTGCAATATTCGTTTAATTACTTGTCATACGCGCTCAAACAAATATCATTCGTCATATAAATTAAATGTTAGTTGGACTAATATTTAATCTTTGTTTTAATAAATAGTTGGACTACATTCAAACCATTCGTTTATAGTTGATTTTATAATTGGATTATAGTAATCAATATAACTGATTTTAATCTATTAAATTATAGTTGATTAAATAGTTGGACTATTGTAATCATTATAATAAATAGTACCAAACTCGTTGATAGGGCCCAAAACCATTTCCATAAAGTCCAAATGTGACTATTGGACCTTTAAGTTTAATTGGGCCTAATGGGCCTAAATTGGTTTCTAGGCATATAAGGGTGATTCCTTTAAATTGGCTTTAGTCTTTGGGTTTGACCGAAGTTGACCAAAAGTCCATGCCTTAAGAAATTATTGAAAGCCCATTGGACTTTAATTAAATTAACATTGGATGTTAATAGGGCTTTGAGACCCGTAACGATTAAATTTGGAATTTAAGTCGTAAAAGTTCTTAATAAAGTGTAATATTTAATTTGGAATTAAATAGTGGATTAGTATTAAATACAAGTTAAATTGGATTTAATGTTATAGTTTAAAGTAATTCAAGAATTCGTACTTTGAGTACTTATTCGCAAAACGAGTTTGACTCGCACAAAATCAAATCGTTGTTTGAACATTGGATGGTCATTAATTATCAGATTAATTAATTGGATTAGATTGATTGATAGCATGCTTGTGTGAATACATGGTTGCGATGCATAAATAATGTATATCGGATGGATATAAGATGGGTGGGGCAATTTTAGAAATTATTGTAATAAATTTTGAATTTATTAAATTGGAACTGCGTGTCCAGCCTATTACCTCCTTTTTCGTTGTATTTCTCTTCTCACCTATTCCCCTCAATGTAAATTAGGTTTCTTTAGAAGTGTAGTGTAATGGGTAGAAGTAATACTTATGCTAGCGGGAGAGAGGAAATTGAGAGATTTGATCTAGGATCAATGTGTTTAAGTATCCATCCGCATATCATTATTATTTTATTTACACGCCTTATTATGTGTTTAGAATGCATGTTTAAGGGTGTATGATGATGAAACCTTAACAAAGATAATAAATTGGTTGCCAATTTGCACACGAAAACCCCTCACTAAATATTAAGCGTTTTTCCTTCTATTGAGTGATTTTTACTCAAGATCCAAGACTGGCATTGGCTTGTTGGCCAAAGTCAAGGCCTTTGTCCGTCGAGGATGTGTTTGAATCACGAGAGCTTTGTTCCATAGTGGTGTCTTGTCCAAGTCGTGATTTGTTGGCCAAAGTTAAGATCACTTCTTGTCCATCGACATTGATTCCGAAGCTTTCCATGGTCAATGGGTTCCGCTTAACTGGGATCACTAAGTTTGTTGTACCAAAGCCAAGGCTTAGTTGATTCAGAGGAAAATGGTTAGGGAATATATTGGATATATTGGCATATATAAGATATATGTTTCGGACATGGATGTCCACCTACTGGATCTAGGAATTGATGAGATCCAATTGATCTTAGAGATCTACCTGGTTAAGTATCATACAATTTGTTGGCCAAAGTCAAGATTATGTGATATTTAATGGGATCCTATGTGGACTGATACTGTCTCATATCATTCTCCGTCCAGGAACAAATCATAGGGACCTCTCATCATTTATACATCTAGGTGATCTAATCACAAATAATAAGAGTGCAATCTCATTTGTCACATAGTTAATTTGTACAACAACACCATGATCTGTACAAATAGTGACGCTATGGGTCATAATTGTCCAATAATCTCCCACTTGGCCTATTGCCAGTCACTCGAGTGCTTGACACCCGAACTATGTACCGTTGGCTCAAATTGCTGAGAAAGCTTTCGTCAGCGGATTTGCATGATTATCGTCTGATACGATTTATTTGATCATCACATAGCCATGATGTATGATCCGAATGAATCAGATGAATATCGAAGTATGTATCTGGATCGTTGATGAGACCATTAATTCTTTAGCCTGTGCTGATGCCTAGCTCAGCTCCTAACAAAACTATATCTAATTTAATTAGATTTGTTATTGACCCAGATGGTTTCTATTGCTGCCTCAGCTGCACCAATTAGCCGCATTTGTTGTTTATACGGCAACAGTATCTTGCTTGGAAGATTTCCAGTTTACTGTACCGTTATTCAAACTGTATAGTACCGTTTGCGAATTTCAGTTGTTTTATCGATTTAGGAAACTTGCAGTAGTGATTCCAGTCACTTCAAGTTCTCATTCTCCACAGATTAAGACAGCATCCTTAGTTCTCTAAGATACTAACGGATGTTCTTAACATCAATCCAGTGACTATCACTTGGATTGGCTTGTTTGTGAATCCATATGCTCAAAGCGTATGAGACACCAGGTCATGTACATTTTTCAATGTACAAGTTTCTCAGAGAGTTTTCTCGAAAGTCTAGCTTTCACCGATTGTATTTTTATGGGAATATCATTTCCAAGAAATGACATATTATTATTATTTATAGGACAACCACTGTTAATGCACTCCCACTAACCCTCTTATATACACAAGAATCATATTCATTTTGAATCAAATCATACACCATTATGATTACATCAAAATGATAATTCCAAAAACTCAATGCTTGCTTCAATCCAAACATGGATCGAACCACCTGCAAACCTTGTTTGCTAGTTTTGGTACGACAAAACCATCAGGATGTTGTAGTCATCCTCCCAAAAGTTTTCCGCTTAAGGAAAACGATTTTGACGTTCTGCTGTCATATTTCATAAATGAAACATGCAGCTGCAGCAAGCATTATCCAAATGGATTTACCATGGCAACAGTTAAAAGGTTGAATCGTAATCAACACAATGTCGATAACGATACCTTTTCACTACAAGCCTAGCTTTGTACGTTGGTATGTTGCCATCCATGTATGTCTTCCTTGAAGACTTATATAGTACCAATAGGCACAATGCCTTGCGGTACATCAACTAGTATCCAAACATAGTTGATATACATGGAATCCATTTCGAATTCATGACACTTTGTCATAATAGGGAGTCGATATCTTTTATCACTTCCTCATACGTAGTCAGTTGGTATACCTCAATAAGACAGACATCTTTATGAGGTGGATCAGAAACCCATACCCCAGGTTATTTTCTGACTCTCTCTGACACACGCGGTTCTTGTGTATTCAAAGATTATTGGTAATAATTTCATCATTGATGAACCATTTATGTTCCATTAAGATTCGGTGCCAGGGACAATATTACTCCGATTTTCATCGAGTTTTACTATCCTCCCACTTACCACTGCATATCAGTATTCCTCTTAGGAAAACGACATGGCGAGCAACAATTACATTGTTATCTGGTGAGATGTATAAGTACTATACTTATGGTATCCTTAGGATAATCTATAATTGACACTTATCCAATTTGGGTTCTAGTTTGGTATCATCCAAACTTTTGCCTAGCATACCCAAATTATCAGGAATGAGAACCCGATTTCTTTCCCGTTCATATCTAATATGAAATCTGTCAAACAGATTTTAATGGAACCTTATTCTAAATAAGTTCTGCACAGTTAATGTTATCCGTTGAAGGAAAAAGTAGCTCAGAGCGCTCATGATTAACCTTATCATGTCTAACAAAATTCAGTTACTCATTTCTAACACACCGTCAAATTGACGTGTTCCGTGAAGAGTCCTCATTTGAAAGAATACTATACTCTTTCAAGTATATTAGAAACTAATTACTTAAGTATTTTCCATTACGGTCTTACGTGACGTTTTAATACTTTAGCCGATTTGTTTGTCTATTTCGTGTTGAAACTTTAAAAGTTTCCGATTTGTGTTCTAAAAGAAACACATAACCATAACGCGATGCCACATCCGTATAGGTCACGAAATATTCATATCCACATCTAGCCTAGCTAGACATGGGCCCACTTGCTTCACTATGAACTAGGGCTAACAGGTCGGTGGCATTTACACTTTTACCAAGTAAATAGTGTTTTAGGCACTTTGCCCAAAAAACTAGATTCGTAGACTTTATTTGATTGGAATCAAATCAGTCCGAGCACCCACTGTTCAAAAGTGTTGATATACGATTCTTGTTTTAGTTGTGTCCCAGACATTAATGCCACAATTAGTTTCTTCTGATCAAATCAGTTTGAGCTATTTGTTTGTCATGTTATATGTTTGAGATTTATTTATATTCAAAATATAAATACTGTTAATCACATCTAATGTGTACATCTCAATATCATCTTTATATAATGAAACACTTTAGTGTTCTAGAATATAAAGGTTCACCCGCAGCGGGTTAAACACTGATATAAAGATAATGTATCTAGTCAAACTAGTTAAATCATAACAATTTCCTAATTTAGGTACACACCCGAGGGTAGTTCCCAAACTTAGGTATCTACGCTTAAAACAGCGATTTTCGTCCCTGAAGTCAGTAACCTGCTCACAACAGATTATGCACATCAGTACATATTTATGTACCACACTAAGTATTTAAAATCCAATTTTAATACTAGTAGTGAACATAATGTTGACAAACATATTTGAAGTCGGAGCCTTGCTCGTTTTCATTTCCTTCATGTCTGCTTTGTCCAAACGGTAGTCACGCTTTCGCGATCCCGTTTGCCACAATTTAAGCAGAAATTTTGGGATATGTCATTTATCTTCCCAAAAGATTATAATGATTTTGCCTTTGCCTTTTTTTTAACATTCCAGTAGCCTTTGGCCTAGCCTCGACCTTCTAGAATATCGAAGTAAGGTGCACCTTGCGCTACTTGCCTAATTGCAAAGTTTGACTTTATCTCCTTGAGAATAGTCATTAACTCTCCAACAGTTATTTATTGCAATTTAGTACTTCTAAAATCTAAATATAGATTTATAAAGATCCTTCAATTTCATTATCACACTTTAAGGATCTAATCCTTAGTTCTGATTCAGAAATTAAGAGTCTACTGCGACAAGCTTAATGGATTAAGAACTAAAGTTATCATCACATAAATCTTCTAAAGATTTTGCTCGACTGTTTGTGTAACTCCGGGCTTTAGGTCATAATATGTTATTTTATCAAATAAAGTAACTTATTAATTTTCTAGGACCGTCCTGAAATTTATTCCCAATTTGAAAATTAAACCATTTGAATACATTTTCCTTAGGATTATGTATTAAATGTTAATCTTTCAATTTTATCTCTTGATTCTAATAGTCCAACTATTTAAGCAATGATTTTGGTACAATTTATTATAATGATTACAATAGTCCAACTATTTAATCAACTATAATTTAATAGATTAAAATCAGTTATATTGATTACTACAATCCAATTATAAAATCCACTATAAATGAATAGTTTGAATGTAGTCCAACTATTTATTAAAACAACGATTAAATATTAGTCCAACTAACATTTAATTTATATGACGAATGATATTTGTTTGAGCGCGTATGACAAGTAATTAAACGAATATTGCAAATTCAATCTTGCCTCCCACTATTTTTCGGCGGCCTCTAACCCTCTGTTAAGTACTCGGGAAATCGTGTTTCCTATTGGGCCAGGATCCCGTTAAATATCACAAAATCTTGACTTTGGCCAACAAATTGTATGATGATTAACTAGGTAGATCTCTAAGATCAATTGGATCTAATCCAATTCCTAGATCCGGTAGGGGGACATCCAACTCCGAAACATATATCTTATATATGCCAATACATCCAATGTATTACCTAACCTTTTTCCTCTAAATCAACTAAGCCTTGGCTTTGGCACAACAGCTTAATGATTCCAGTTATGCGCGCCCCATTGACCATGGAAAGCTTCGTAATCAATGTCGATGGACAAGAAGTGGTCTTGACTTTGGCCAACAAACCACAACTTGGACAAGACACGGATATGGAACAAAACCTCCGTGATTCAAACACATCTTCGACAGACAAAGGCCTTGACTTTGGCCAACAAACCAATGCCGTCTTAGATCTTGAGTAAGAATCACTCAATGGAAGGAAAGACGCTTAATATATATTGCGAGGTTTTTTTTTCGCGTGCAAATTGGCAACCAATTTATTATCTTTGTTAAGGTCTCATCATCATACACCCTTAAACATGCATTCTAAACACATAATAAAGCGCATATTAATAAAATAATAGTGATATGCGGATGGATACTTAACACATTGATCCTAGATCAAATCTCCCTCTTTCTCTCTCCCGCTAGCACACATATTTACTTCTACCCGTTACACTACACTTCTAAAGAAACCTCATTTACATTGAGGGGAATAGGTGAGAAGAGAATACAAAGAATATGGAGGTGATAAGGCTGGACACGCAGGTCCAATTAATAAATCAAATTTATTACAACATTTTCTAAAATTGCCCCACCCATCTAATATCCATCCGATATACATTATTCATGCATCACAACCATGTATTCACACAAGCATGTTATCAATCAATCTAATCAAATTAATTAATCTGATAATTAGTGATCATCCAATGTTCAATAAAGATTTGATTTTACTCGAGTCAAACTCATTTTGTGAATAAGTACTCAAAGTCCCAATTCTCGAATTAAATTAAACTACATCATTAAATCCAATTTAATATGCATTCAATTATAATTCATTATTAATTCCAAATTAAATATTACACTTTAATAATAAACCTTTTACGACTTAAATTCTAAATTTAATCGTAACTGATCTCAAAGACTGATTAACATCCAACATCAATTCAATAAAAGTCCAATGGGCTTTTAATTGATTTTTTTAAGGCGTGGACTTTTGGTCAACTCGGGTCAAACCGAATAACCAAAATCCAATCCGGGAATTACCCCATAAGCCCATAAATCAATTTTGGCCCATTAGGCCTAATTAAACTTTTGGGCTTAACGGAAGTGGTTTTGGGCCCAATTGGATCCAATCCATTTGGCCTAAACCCAACTTTATACAATAAGCCCAATAAGCCATTTACAACATAACAAGCCCAAATCCAATTTTAAGGCCCGATTCAATTAAATTCCAAAAAATCCAATTTTCCAATTTAATTACATAAAGTGTGTAACATGATTAATTACTCAAATTAACATTTCTAAAACATCAATATATACAATTAATCATGCTCATTTTCATCATCACATGTCCAACACATTTTGATTAAAATAAAACCCAATTACATGCTTTAAGGTCTCGGCCAAGGGAGGGGGTTTGTGTCCGATTTGAATTCAATCCAATTAATTCTACATTCGATATTAAATCACATTCTCGAATGATTCTAACTCATCCAATGAATCAAAAATCAAAAAAAATCCAAGACATTATAGGGCTATATGTATTCGGCCAACACATACAATTTGGGGAAAAATGATCCAATCATTTTTTCTTGAAATTGATCCAATCAATCTTCAAGTCAACAACATTTAAGCATACTCAATCATCCAATTTCATAAAATCATGCTCAAATTCATTTTACCCAAATTTTAAGCCCTAAACTTTTCATGCTCAAACCTTGCTCTGATACCATTGTTGGTTTCTATTAAGGTCCCAAGATCGATTATAAACATGAAATAACATGTGAATACAATCAACGGAAGTTGCGGAATACTCACATCGATCTGTTGAGAGACGTTTTGACGAACAAAATTTAATTTTGCACTCCCTGAAGCTCACGGCAGTGAGCAGATTTTACCTTCAAGATTTTCAGTTTTGATCCAAGAATTTGAGCTCCAAGCTTCGTCAAACGATTCCCGGCTAGTGGGTGGGTTTCCCTATCACCTTCGTATGTCTTCTTAGTGTGCTAGCACCTCCGATTTTGCAACAAAATCATCTCCTTATTCCCCTAACTGCTCACGGTATTGGGCAGTTTCACAGCCCCTTGGGCGTGAATGGAAGAGAGAAAAGAGAAGAGAGAGTTGGGAGGGAAGAGAGAGAAATGTGAAAAGTAAAGTGTGTATGCATTTTGGCTTTTAAGTGTATCTTATACACTTTAGTGAATTTCAAATGAATTTCACTTGAATTTGGCTTTCAAAAAGTCAAATAATAAAAGCCATCACTATTCACATCAAGTCACATCCATCAAGTGGTCAAGTCACTCAATCAATCAAGTTGTCAAGTCACATCACTCAAAGTGACAAGTGATTTGACGCTTGAAACGACTAGCGACTTGACGCTTGATGTGACTAATAATTTGACGCTTGATTTGACTTGCGTGTCTCACTCGAATTCGAAATGCGAATATGCTCGCAAATAATCTCGGGCTCGGGTTCGCTAATTCCAAATTAACGATTTTTTTGTTGAGTCGTAATTAAATCTAATTTAATTAAATAATCATGCCAAGCATAATTACTATTCACGTCGCTAACGAATTAATTCTAAATTAATTCGTTCGCCCGAATTAAAATCCAATTTTAATTCCGCGTCAAAATCAAATTTCGTTTAATATATCGAATATATTAATTTACCGATTAATTCCAAATTATTCGTTATCTCTCTTTAATTGATATTTTATCCTAGATAAAATATCTCCGAAATTAATCCCAGATTAATTCTCTCTCTCTTCTAATTAATCTCAGATTAATTAAAGTACGAGTCATACGTCATCGGTGAATCTTTGGGAAGCGACCCATGAGATCCCCAGATATGTTGGTAGTAAATTCGGTCGTCGAACTATCCGAACACGTAAGTACCTCGTACTACGTTTTACCGATTTACAAGACAAGGTTGGCCTCTAGCAAAGCGCCATGCCTTCCCAATTCTCCTGAAATATCCTTACAGGAATAAAGGATCTGTATCAGGCGTAGTATACGTAGTATTGCTTATTTCTGTCTAGTATCGGATGATCACGTGCTAGGCCTGGGGCTGGAATTATGTCTGCCCCGTACGAAGCACATGTCAGATGTCTGGTAACTAGTCTCTATAATCGGATAAACCTTACCTTGTCATTTTATCCCGATAGCTGCAGCATTTAAGAGTACTAATACCGTATCCTACGTGACCATCATCTCCACTAAGACTGGAGTGATACATCCGTCTTGACATCACACCCAACATACTACGATTCTCAATATACCCAGCATTGGCATACACATAACCTGTTAAAGCCCTGGACGACCGTAACCAAAGTATATTGATTGTCGCAAGTATCAGCGGTGCAAATTTCAAGTTAAGGCTAAATACACCTACCCTGATTTCGGACTTCCATAGACACATAGTCATACTACCAATGGAATTCCAAGGGGGTCTATCCAGAGCGAAGCTGTTTCCCTTACCATCGGTGAAACACAACCTCTTACTACACTTGCATTGTATCCAATACCCAAATATATGAGAACTATGTCGTTGTGCCCTCACAACGCGCACAAGTGTAATACTAGTCTTTTACGTATTTATCGATGTCCAATCTCAATAATACTCTGACTCGGGATATTTAATGATTTATCCTTCGTGGACTGATACTGTCTCATATCATTCTCCGTCCAAGAACAAATCATTGGGACCTCTCATCATTTATACATCTAGGTGATCTAATCACAAATGATAAGAGTGTAATCTCCTTTGTCACATAGTTAATTTGTACAACAACACCATGATCTATACAAATAGTGAAGTTATGGGTCATAATTATCCAACATTTTATATGTCTCAAATGTGTGCTAGCACTTGATGATCTTGCTACAAAATCATCATCTTGTTTCTCCTTCATATTCGGCCTTCACAAAAAATGGAGGAAGAAAGAAAATGCCCCTTGGGCGTGAGAGAGAGGAAGAAAATGAGAGAGAGAGATGTGTTAGTTGGTTGCCAAAAGTGTATCTAATACACTTCTTTTAATTTCAAAAATCAAAATAAAACATATACAAATTATTAAAATAACAATATCTGTCATTCAAGCTTTCAAAAAGCTTTCCAACCACTCAAAGTGAAAGACATCTATCTCTTGATTGACGAATGATGTGACGCTAGATGTGACTTGTGATTTGACGCTTGATGTGATTTGCGTGCCGCACTCAAATTCAAAATCCGAATGTGCTCGTAAACACTCCCGGGCTCGGGTTCGTTAATTCCGAATTAAAGAATTTTCTATTGCGTCGTAATTAAATCTAATTAAATTAAATAATCATGCCTAGCATAATTACTATACAAATCGCTAATAAATTAATTCTAAATTAATTCGTTAGCCCGAATTAAAATCTGATTCTAATTCCGCATCGAAATCCAATTTCGTATAATATATCGAATATATTATTTTATCGATTAATTCCAAATTAATCATTTTCTCTCTTTAAATAATATTTTATCCTAGATAAAATATCTCCGTGATAAATATCAGATTAATTTTCTCTCTCATCAAATTAATCTCAGATTAATAAAGTGCGAGTCATACGTCATCGGAGAATCTTCAGGAAGCGACCTATGAGATCCCCGGATTGTTGGCTGTAAATATGATTATCGGACTATCCAAATATGTACGTACCTAGTACTACGTTTTACCGATTTACAAGACAAGGTTGGCTTCTAGCGAAGCACCACGCCTACCCAATTCTCTAGAAACATGCTTACAGGAATAAGCGATCTATATCAGGCGTAGTATACGTAGTATCGTGTATGTCGATCCAGTACGTATGTCACGTGCTAGGCCTGGGGCTGAAATTGTGTCTACCATGTACGAAGCACATGTCGGATGTCTGGTAACTAGTCTCTATAATCGGATAACTACGACCTAGTCATATTATCCCGATGACTGTAATACTTAAGAGTACTAGTACCGTATCCTACGTGACATCATCTCCACTATGACTGGAGTGATACTTCCGTCTTGACATCACACCCAACATACTACGATTCTCAATATACCTAGCAGAGGCGTACATAGAACCTGTTAAAGCCCTGGATGACCAAAACCAAAGCATATTGATTGTCGCAAGTATTAGCGGTGCATGTCTCAGGTTAAGACCAAATATACCTACCCTGATTTCGGACTTCCATAGACACATAGTCATACTACCAATGGAATTCCGAGGGGGTCTATCCAGAGCGAATCTATTTGCCGTACCATCGGTAAACACAACCTCCTATTACACTTGCATGAGTATCCAATACCTAAATATATGAGAACTACGCTATTTTTCCCTCACAGCGCGCACAAGTGTAATACTAGTCTTTTACACATTTATCGATGTCCAATCTCGATAATACTCTGACTAGGGATATTTAATGATTATACCTTCGTGGATTGATACTGTCTCATATCATCTCAATTTAGGAACTAATCATAAGGACCTCATATCATTTATACATCTAGGTGATCTAATCACAAATGATAAGAGAGCAATCTCATTTGTCACATAGTTAATTTGTACAAAAACACCATGATCTGTACAAATAGTGACGCTATGGGTCATAATTTTTCAACATTAGTACCAACACTAGTACCGCAAAACACACAGATATTTTCAACTCGTCTTCTTGAAGTGGCTTCCATTTTTTTTACTCTGGATGTCTTCAAAAGTGCAATGATAAGTTGAATTTATAATACCTGAAAAGAGTGAGTAAAAATAAAAGTACTAGTACCTGCCAAATGACAATTATTAGTTAAATAGTAAAATAAATCGTGATAGTAAAAAATGTATGGATCCTATCGGAGAAAATAACAAAACAAATCACAATTATTAGGAAATGACAAAGAGATATAATATGTACAAGAAAAGTAGTGGCTTGATTGACGTGTATGCATCAGGGACAAGCTTCCCATCCAATTTTCTTATAAATTGGCAAACAGGCCTTTTTGAGTCAGATTCCAAGACTTAACTGTTGTCTTTCTTTCTGAAATTGTACATATAACATGCGAATCTCGTGATACACACATCCACTGGGATGTGTCTCAAGAGTTTTAGATATGTCATCCGAAGACTCCTTACTCAAGCCATCCATAATGAAATTGATCTTATCTTCACGGTTATCAGACACCATTCCTAAAGAACGACAACGAGTATTACAAAACATGTGAGCACATTTATAACAAACACATATTCTTTTGGCTCTTATCTTTTTAGCATAGATGCTTCTTCCTAAACCAGGCAAATGTGAAATAAAAGAGTTAGAAGACTCACCTGCCAATCGAACCCGTGCTTCAATAATCCAACGAATGTCAGTAGGAATACCTTTGATCATCAGCAGTCTCATCCGTTCCAAGTGAGCTTTGTAGAATTTCATCAGAGACTTTTGAGGGAGAGAAGGAAATTGCTTGTGAAGATTTGTGAGAGTTTCTTCCATCTTAAAATGACTTAACCTGTAAAAATTAAACACACCAAATTAAATCACACCAATTCACAATATATACATAAATTGCTTGGGTTGCCTCCCAGCTAGCGCTAAGTTTAATGTTGTCAGCTAGACATAACTGCCCGAACATTAGGCTGGATTTGAAAGTGTGACACTTTCTTTTTGTCGCTCAAATGATTCTCCCCAATAATGCTTGACATGCTGACTGTTAACCTTGAATGTTTTGTTGGTGTTGGGATCAAGTAACTCAACAGCTCCATATGGTAAAACTTGAGTGATCACAAATGGACCTGACCACCTTGATTTCAACTTTTCAGGGAAAAGTTTCAACCTTGAATTGAACAATAACACCTGCTGCCTTGGTTCCAATTGTCTGTGCACTATTTTTCGATCATGCCATTTCTTGGTCTTTTCCTTGTATAATCTGGCATTCTCATAAGCTTATAGGCAAAATTCCTCCAATTTATTGAGTTGGTGAAGTTTTTTCTCTGCTGCAGCTTGTGGATCAAGATTCAATTTCTTCAGTGCCTAGTATGCCTTGTGTTTAAGCTCAACTGGTATATGGCACGCTTTCCCAAACACCATTCAATATGGTAAAATACTAATGAGTGTCTTGAAAGCTGTCCGCTAGGCCCATAATGCGTCATCCAGTTTTGTAGACCAGTCCCTCCTTGTTGAGCCAACGGTTCTCTCCAAGATTCTTTTTATCTCCCTGTTTAAAACCTCATCATGTCCATTTGACTGTGGATGGTAGGAAGTGGCAACCTTATGAGTAACTCCGTATTTGGATAGGATTGTATCGAAGTATCTGTTGCAGAAATGTATACCACCATCATTGATAATTGCCCGAGGTTTTCCAAAGCGAGTGAAAATATTCTTTTTAAGGAATTTAATCACCACTTTTGATCATTGGATGGTAGTGTAATTACTTCGACTGGAGACGTAGTCTATAGCAACCAAGATGTACAAGTTTCCAAATGATGGAACAAAGGGTCCCATGAAATCAATACCCCACACATCGACTATTTGCACTTCCAGAATAATTTACAATGGTCCTTCATTTCTCCTCAAAATATTCCCCGTTCTCTGGCACATTTCACATTGAAGAGCAAAAAGATAATCATCTTTAAAAAGTATGGCCCAGAACAAACCTGATTGAAGAAATTTTGCTACAGTTTTATCCCCTCTGAAGTGTCCGCCATATGGTGATGAATGACAGTGCTGCAAAACACTGTTGACCTCTTCTTATAGAACACACCGTCTCAACAATTGATCAGCACAACATTTGAACATGTACAGCTCATCCCAAACATAATGCTTGACTTCTTTGAAAAACTTCTTCCGTTGTTGAGTTGACCATTCCAACGACCATTTTCCTGACACTATGTAGTTGACATAGTCAGCATACCAAGGGACATCATGTTGTTTCATGGAAAATAACTATTCATCTGGAAAAGTTTCTTTGATTGTCAGTTCTTTGCCAGCTATTTCACCACTTTCGAGCCTCGATTAATGATCTGCCACTTGATTTTCTGTCTCTTTCCTGTCTCGAATCTCCACATCGAATTCTTGGAGAAGAAGTATCCAACGGATCAATCTGGGTTTGGCATCTTTCTTTGCGATCAGATATTTGATTGCTGAATGATCTGTGTAGACCACCTTTTTAGGACCCATCAGATAAGAGCGGAATTTGTCAAAAGCAAACACAACTGCAAGCAACTCCTTTTCAGTGGTTGTGTAGTTGAGTTGAGCATCATTCAGAGTTCTACTGGAGTAGTAAATGGCATGGAAAATCTTTGCTTTGTGTTGTCCCAAAACTGCACCTACAGTAAAATCACTAGCATCGCACATTACCTCAAATGGAAGGGTCCAGCCTGGTGCTACAATGATGGGAGCAGAAATAAGCTTCTGTTTCAGGATCTCAAAAGCTTCCTGCATTCTTTGGTGAATTTGAAAGGCACATCCTTCTCCAAAAGATTGCACAAAGGTTTAGCAATCATGGAAAAGTCTTTGATAAATCTCCCGTAAAAACTCACGTGTCTGAGAAAGCTATGAATCCCTTTGACATATGTTGGTGGAGGTAATTTTTCAATTATTTCAATCTTTACTTTGTCTACCTCAATTCCCTTTTGTGAGATCCGGTGTCCAAGGACGATGCCTTCGTGCACCATGAAATGACATTTCTTCCAATTGAGTACCAGGTTTGTATCTTCGCACCTTTGTAACACATGTTCCAGATTTTGCAAGCAGTGGTCAAAAGAGTCTCCAAACACAGAAAAGCCATCCATAAATACCTCCATACTCTGCTCCAGCATGTCTGAGAAGATAGCCATCATGCAACGCTGAAATATGGCAGGGGCATTATATAGTCCAAATGGCATCCTACGGAAAGCAAAAGTTCCATAGGGACATATAAATATGGTTTTTTCCTGGTCTTTTGGGGCGATGGCAATTTGATTGTACCCGGAGTATCCATCCAAAAAGTAATAGAACTCATGTCCCGCTAATCTATCCAGCATCTGGTCAATGAATGGCAGCGGAAAATGGTCATTCCTTGTTGCTTTGTTCAGCTTCCGGTAGTCCATGCATACTCTCCATCCAGTCATTGTTCTTGTTGGAATCAGCTCGTTCTTTTCATTTGTGACTATAGTAATTCCTCCTTTTTTTGGCACACACTGCATATGACTCACCCAACTACTGTCTGAGATGGGGTAAATGATGCCAGCATCCAACCATTTGATGATTTATTTGTTCACGACTTCCTTCATGATTGGATTGAGTCTCCATTGATGCTCCACTATGGGTTTGAACTCATCGTTCATCAGAATCTTATGCATGTAAAATGATGGACTAATGCCTCGAATGTCTGCTATAGTCCAGCCAATGGCTTTCTTGTGCTCTCGCAACACTCTCAGCAACTTTTCTTTCTGCTCCAATGTTAGTGACGAAGAAATAATAACAGGTAATTCAGAAGAGTTTCCAAGAAATGCATACCTGAGATGGTTCAGAAGTAATTTCAGCTCCAACTTTTGTGGTTCTTCAATTGAGGGTTTGATTCACTCTGTCTTTGGTAGTTTCAGGCTTTCAATTGGTTGTGTCACTTTGAAATGAAACGGCTTGTCAAGATAGTTGATACATTCTAGAATTTTAGCATCTGACTCACTATCAGTCATGTTGGTGATGTAAGCTTCTAGTTTGTCAGTGGAAACTATATCAGTATCCTGGATGATACTATCAACAACATCAATTCTGAAGCATTCTTCCTCCTTTTCATCGCTGGGGAATTTCATGGCTTTGAAAACATGAAAGTAACTTCTTAGTCCTGAACTTTCATGGTTAGTTCTCATTTTTGTACGTCAATCACAGTTCGACATGTCGCTAAGAATGGTCTCCCAAGAATGATAGGCACATCTTTGTCTTATTCCATGTCAAGGATGATGAAATCTGCTGGGAGAATGAGTTTGTCAACTTTGACCAGTACATTTTCAATGATTCCTCTCGAAAATACGAGCGTTTGATCAACAAGTTGTAAAGATACTGAGGTAGGCATTGCTTCTCCAATTTACAGTTTCCTGTAAATAGAAAAGGGTATTAAATTAACACTTGTACCTAAATCACATAAAGCCTTACCGATGTAATGTTCTCTAATGGTGCATGGAACTGTGAAACTGCCAGGTTCTTTCAACTTTGGGGAAGCTTCCTCTGAATGATGGCGCTGTATTCTTTCATCAATGCTACAGTCTCGTAATCTCCCAATCTTCATTTTCGTGAAAAAAAATCTTTCATGAATTTTACATAGCTGGGCATTTGTTCCAAGGTTTCTGCAAATGGAATATTGATGTGCAGCTTTTTGAATACCTACAGGAATTGAGCAAACTGCTTGTCCAGTTTGTTTTTCTGAAGATGCTGAGGAAAAGGTGGAGGTGGAGTGATATGTTCTTTTTCCTTTGCTTTTTTCTCCTCCATCAATTACTCTGTTTCTTTTGGACCTCATCAGCAGTTGTTTTGACTCCAACATCTTTATTGATTTCAGTACCGCTTTTAAAGGTAATGACTTGACATTGTTCCTTCCCTCGGTTAATTGGATTTGGTTCTGTGTTGCTTGAAAGGTTTCCTGGTGGTCTGTAACTCTAAGCATTGGCCAGTTGTCTAATTTGATTCTCCAGTGCTTTGATAGAAGCTAATTGGCTTTGAATCATAGCTTCATATCTTTTTAATTGAGCTAGCACTTCTGCCATTACTGGTTCTTTTTCAAACTCCTCACTTTTATTCTGTTGGTGGAATCCAGGTGGTGGATAGTTCTTTTGCCCTGAATTGTTGCTCCATGAAAAGTTAGGATGATTCCTCCACCCTGGGTTATAGGTGTTGGAATATGGATTGTTTCCCTATTTGTTGAAATTGTTGACATAATTCACCGTCTCTTCAAGTTGGTTTGGCTCTGGTGCTCCTCCAAAAGGTGTACTTGTGGCTCCAATGTTGCTTTGAGTGCTGAGAGTCTCCATGAATTTGAATATCTGATCCAGCTTGGCACTGACTTCTGTATTGGCTCCAACTTCATAAATTCTTGTAATTCTTTGGATCATTCTCCTTTCTGTTGGCCACAAGGAATTGTTGTCGGCCATCTCTTCGATTAGGTCCCAGGCTTGATCTTCTCCTTTTGACATCAATGCCCCTCCAGCAGCAGCATCAATTGTGGTTCTCATCAGTCCAGAAAGTCCATTATAGAAAGTTTTGACTTGAAGCCATTTTGGAATCTCATGGTGAGGACATTTCCGGAGCAAATCTTTGTACCTTTCCCAAGCTTCGTAAAGGGATTCTGAATCTTGTTCTGGCTGGTGGAAAGTACTTGGCAAGGAATTTGGTGGCTAGAGTGTTCCAAGCTGTTATGGAACCTACTGGTAGTGAATGTAGCCAGACCTTTGCTCTGTCCTTCAAGGAATATGGAAAAACCCGCAGTCTCATTGCTTATTCCGATGCTCGGTTGTAATTGAAAGTGCCGTAAACTTCCAGAAAGTCACTGATGTGAGCATTAGGATCTTCAGTTGCATTCCCCCCAAACTGAACTGATTGCTGGATCATCTGAATGTAAGTTTTGATGTCACCCGTATTTGCTAGTAAGGGAGGAAGTACAATACAGGAAATGAGGCCATCTACCACCGGAATGGTTCTGTCTCGAATGGGAATTGTTGGTGCAACCTCTAAAGGTTCAGGTTCCATGTTAACAATTGCTTCTTGGCCTTCTCGCCTTTCCCTTCTCAACTATCTGATGGTTCTTTCAATCTCAGGGTCAAACGGATGGATTTCGAAGCTTCTGGCTCGTCTCATGAAGTGTCTGAGAACCTGAAACACAATAAAACAAAAACAATAAGTAAAAAAGAAAAATTAGATATAAGTAGCGAATCTAACCCCTAAACTAATAGTAAAAGATAAATAAGTCCCCGGCAACGGCGCCAAAAACTTGATCGGTGCGTAGTCACACGCGTATAACGCAAGTGCAAGTATCGTTCAAGTAGTAGAAAAACTATCGATCCCACGAGGACTTAAAACCTAACCTAATAATTTTTATGAGGCCAAATGATTACTAGTATCTAACAGATTGATTATTTGTAAATTGGAATGGTGACTTACAAATTAACTTAAAAACAGGTAAATAAAAATTGCGTGAAAGTAGATTAATGAAAATTCAATTTTATAAAACTATCCAGGGTTGTGATTTATTCCAATATTAATTAAAGATGAAGTGATTATCTTATAGTTGGGTAATATATTGATTTACTAACCTGGAACACTAAATTATGTAAAAGCCTCTTCTGATGGTCAATTACAAATACCCGGTATAACCCAATTGAACCATATGTCTATGTCAACCAAATTACCTGGATTCATTATGTTTAAGTTCCAATTATGACTACCCTCGCCCGACAGGTATATTCCTATCCTGTAAGGAAATCTATTAAAGGGTTATCTATCCTTAAGGAAGATCGTGGGCTATTGAGTCTAAGGTCTTAAACCTAAAATCCCTATGTCTAGTTCATTTTAAGTTTACCTAATAAATTTTATTAGTGGCCAGTTAATAAAAAGCATTAAGATTAAGACTCAATAAATAAATCATTATATTACCCAAACTATAATCTAACCCCTTATAAACCAGTGATATTAAATTAATCAAAACTCCAGATAACGGACTTAGCTACGACACATATCTAAGGCTAGTAAAAGCTTAAATAAAATAAAAGACATAAAGTAAATGGTGAAAAATTAAAAAAGTAAATACTGGAAATTAAAAGTATAACAAAAGAAAATGTTGGGGGTTAGAGGATCCATTTTTAATATTTCAAAATTAGAAATCTCCCTTATTATCAATGTTTACCGATTAATTAACCAGACCATAAAGGCGGTAATTTCATTTGTCTAAAGTCCAACCAACCATATAGGTGGTAATAAAATCATATAAACCAGCCATATAGGCGGTAACAAGGTTAGCACATAAACCGATCATATAGGCGGAAACTAAGTTCAAAAATAAAAAACCAGCCATATAGGCAGTAAATAAGGTTGTCACCTAAACCGGCCATATAGGCGGAAACTAATTAATCCAAATTTTAATTAAAATAAGGGAGATTAATCTAATTTATCATATTAAAAGTCTTACCTCTTCACCCCAGCAGAATGAGATTACCTCCTCATGCTGTAAAAGAAAACACACAAAATTTTATTTAACAAATTAAAAGAAAATGCAAGAAAACTCAAATAATATACAAGACACTTTCCTTTAGATTTTCATGGAGAAACTCCTCCAAAAAAAGCATGAAAAATTTACAAAGTTAAGCTTGGTATTTATAGGAAAATCTAAAGCCTTCCACCAATTTCTCAACCATTTCCTCCACCAAACATGACATCAAACATGGCACCAAACATGGCACCAAACATGCAAGCATGTTTGGTGGAAGTTTGACAATTTTTACTTTATACTTTTATTAATTTTATTTTATATTTTGAAAATGACTATAGTAATTACACAAAATACACTAGACTATTCATCAATTTCGGCCTTGTAAACTTCATAATTCGAAAATTCTTAAATCCTAAAAGTTGTAGATCTCTGTGTCTTCTTTAATCTGGCACTTGGATTAGCTCAATCAGATATCGGATGAAATGTTTATGGTCAAAACACGAAACTTGCGTAAAATTGGAATTTAGGACTGCAATTCGTGACGCGTTTAGTAAATTCCGTTTTCGCCATTTTTTAGCTCCAAATTTCATCGTTTTAGCCCCGAGTTAATTCCATTAAATCCCAATACTTTATTTATCCACAAAACGCATAAAACACATCAAAAAATTCATCAAAATCGAGAAACTAAACAAAATATTAGGTAAAAGAGGAGGTAAATATTGATATATTTTCCGCTCATCAATCATTTATATATCTCGGTAATCCAATTAAAAATGATAAAAGAGCAGTTTCCTTTGTCACACAGTTAATTTGTACAAAAAAACAATGTTATGTACAAATTGTGATGATATGGGTCATAATTGTCCAACAATCTCCCACTTGGCTTATAGCCAGTCACTCAAGTGTCCTAAACTCGAACTATGTACTTTTCGCTCAAACTTCTACAGAGAAACAGATTTCGTCAATGGAATTGAAATTTTATCATCTGATGTGATTTATTTGATCATCACATCACCACGACGTATGATCTCACGAAACAGATGAAATAGTCGAAGTACATACTTGGATCATTGATGAGACCATGATTCTTTAGCCTGCACTGTAGCCTAGCTCAGCCGCTAACAGAACTACTTCTAATCCAATTAGAAATTTTATAGATCCAAAATGCTTCTTTCGCTGCCTCAACTGCAGTAATATTCCGCTTTTGTTGTTTATTCGGTAACAGTATCTTGCTTGGAAGATTTCCAGCTCACTGTTCCGTTATTCAAACTATATAGTACCCTTATTGTGACTTACAGTCGTTATTGTCTGTTTGGAAACTTACAGCGGTGAACCCAGTCACTTCAAGTTCTCATTCTCCATAAATTAAGAACGCATCCTTAGTTCATCTAAGACGCTCAAGGATGTTCTTAACATCAGTCCAGTGACTATCACCTAGATTGGCCTGATTGTGACTCCATATGCTCAACGTATATGAGACACCAGGTCACGTATATATTTTTCAATGTAGGAGTTCTCAGAGAGTGCCAACAACTTTTAGATCTATCATAGTAGATCCTTATTCCTAAAATAAAGGTTGCATCTCCCAAGTATTCAATGGAGAATTTTAATGAAAGCCAAGCTTTCACCGATGGTTAATATGGGAATGTCATTACTGTGAAGCAATACATCATCATTTTATAGGACAATCATTGTTAGTGCGCTCCCACTAACCTCCTTATATACACAAGAATCATTGTCGTTTTGAATGAAGTCATATACCATTATGATATCATCAAAACGTTGGTTCCAAGAACACAATACTTGCTTCAATCCATAAATGGATTGATTAATCTTACAAACCTTATTTGCATGTTTTGGCACGACAAAACCGTTAGGATATTGTAAAAATCCTCCAAAACGTTTTCGTTAAGGAAAGAGGTTTTGACATCCATTTTTCATATTTCGTAAATGAAATATGCAGCAATAGCAAGAATTGTCCAAATGGATTTAATCATAGCAATAAGTGAAAAAGTTTCGTTGTAGTCGACACTATGTCATTGACGATACCCTTTCTGTACAAGCCTAGCTGTGTATATTTGTATGTTCTATCCATGTATGTCTTCCTTGAAGACTCATTTAGTACCAATATGCATAATGTCTTTTGGTACATCAACTAGTATCCAAACTTGGTTGTGTTGGACAATTATGACTCATAGCATCACTATTTGTACAGAACATAGTTTTCCTGTACAAATTAACTGTGTGACAAAGAAAACTGCTCTTTTATCATTTGTCATTAGATTACTTGAATATATAAATGATAGAAGTCATTATGATTAGTTCCGGATTATAAGATATGAGACAATATCAATTTATAAAGGTGTAATCATTAAACATCCCTAGTCGTAGTATTATCGAGATTGGACATCGATAATGTGGAATAGACTAGTATTGCACTTGTGCGCGTTGTGGGAGCATAACAACATAGTTCTCATATATTTAAGTATTGGATGCTTATGCAAGTGTGATAGAAGGTTGTGTTTACCGATGGTACGGAAACAGCTTTGCTCCGGATATACCCCATGGAATCCCATTGGTTGTATGACAATATGTCTATGGGAATCCGATTTAGAGTAGGTGTATTTAATCTTAACCTGAACTTGCATCGCTAATACTTTTGACAATCATTACACTTTAGTTTTGGTCGTCCGAGACTTTAATAGGTTCTGTGTACGCCTCTTCTAGGTTTATTGAGAATCTTAGAGTATTGGATGTGATGTCAAGATGGAAGTATCACTTCAGTCATATGAAGATGATGACCACGCAGGGATACAGAACTGGTACTCTAATGTGTTGCAACCATCGGGATAATATGACAATGTCATGATTATCCGATTAAAGAGACTAGTTGCTTGTGATTAGATATACGCTTCGTACGGGGCAGACACTATTCCAGCCCAAGGCCTTGCATGTGACATCCGATAGTAGATCGCTATACGAAATACTACGTATTCTACTCCTGACAAAGATTGTATATTCTAGTAAGAATATTTTTGGATAATTGGGTAGGCATGGTGTTTTGCTAGAAGCCATCCATGTCTTGTAAATCGGTTGGCACGTAGTACGAGGTACACTCTTAATCATATAGTCCAATAACTGGATTTACTGCCAACATATCTAGAGGTCTCTTGGGTCGGTTCCTAAAGATTCACTGATGACAGTTGACTTAAATTAGAATTAATCTTGGATTAATTAAGAGAGAGAAAATTAATCTGGGATTAATTGAGGTATTATTTAATATGGGATTAAATGTGTTTGGAAGAGAGAGAGCGCGATTAATTTGAAATTAATCGGTAAAATAAATTTAATAGTTAAATTTGATTTTTCTATTTAATTTATAAATATGGGCTAAAATTAATATATCAGATTTATTAATTGGAATTAGATTTCAATGCGAAATTAAAGTCAGAATTTAATACATGCGAACAGATTAATTTAGAATTAATTCGTAAATGGCATTCGTAATGTAATTACAAGGCGTCGTTATTTAATTAAATTAGATTTAATTATTAAGCGATGAAAATTTGTTTAATCGGATTAAACAGATCTGAGCAGCGACAAACATTCGTAGAATCCATTTGAATTTTGAATTCAAATATGGGGCCCACTTCACATGTTGTAGTTGGGTGAGTGGTTGGCATTTATGCCAAACCATCCACTTTCCAGCCACCTAGAAATGATTTTGGTGAAACCATTTACCCAACCACTCTGTTTAGGTGAAAACGGTAAATTAGTTTTACCAAAAGCCATCTCTCTCTCTCTCTCATTTTGAAACATAACTCACAAAAACCAAACCCTATATGCACTCAAATGGGCGTGAATGGCCTTTCTCCTCTCTTTGATTTTGTTGCAAAATCAAACTAGCTAGCACTTCAACAAGTCTTCTAAGGTGATAGGGAAACCAACTCAAAGCTTGGAATCATCATACAAAGGTTGGATCTTGGAGATCTCTTCTCAAAATTTTGAAATTCCAAATCGTTCATTTTAAGTATTTTCTGCAACTTGTAATGAATTAATTCAAACTTTTATGCTTATTAGATCCTTGGCATGTTCTAGGAACACTAACAATGGTATCATGAGCCAATTTTAAGCATGAAAAATTTTAGGGTTCTTGAGACTTTAATTTGGGGTTTTTATGTTTTGAGCATGATTTCTTCAAATTAATTGTTTGAGTATGCTTAGTATATGATAACTTAGAGTCATGCATGATTAAATTTGAGACAAATTGATTGGATCAAAATCTACAAAAACCTTACCTTGGTCGAATAGTGTAGGTAGTGGACTGCACTTTGATTTTTTTTTTTTATAACAACATTGGATGTGTTTAAATGCATGATTAAATGTTGATTGTTGGTTTGATTAGATTAGAATCAAAGTCAATAATGATTATGTTAAATTCATAGAGCATATTGAGCATGAAAATGATATGTTTTGCTTCAATTTGTGTTGAACATAAATTGATTAACTTAAGCACGATTAATTAGTTTTTTGGTGTTTTGGAAATATTAAGGTTAATTGATTAATCATGGCTAATGCACTTTAATTATAATGATTACAGTATTTGGAATATTAAAATTATTATAATTGGCCTTTAAAATTGGATTGGGCTAAAAAATGTGTATTTGGGCTTGGTTTGACCAAGTTTGGATTTGAACTTTTGGATTGGATCCAATTGGGCCCAAAACCAATTCCATAAAGTTCAAATATATCACTTCGGCCTTTAAAGAATTTAATTGGGCCTACTGGGCCTAAATTGATTTGTTGGCAATAGGGTGATTCCTATTGGGCCTTGGTATTTTGGGTTTGATCCATTATGACCAAAGCCCATGCCTTAAGAATCAATTAAAAGCCCATTGGACTTTAATTAAAATGGCATTGGATGTTATTGAGCCTTTGAGACCCATCAAGATTGGATTTGGAATCCAAGTCTTTAAGGCATATAAATAAGTGTAAGTGTTTAATTTGGAATTAATTTTGAATTAGTATTGAAATAAATTGGATTTAAAGTTGTAGTTCGATATAATTCAAGAATACGTACTTAAAAGAATTTATTCTTAAACAAGTTGGACTTGCTCAAATCAAATCGTTGTTTGAACATTAGATGGTCATTAATTCAAAAATTAATTAATTGGATTAGATTGATTGAATAACATCCTATGTGTGAATACTTGAATGAGTTGTATGAATAATGTATATCTGATGGATATTAGAAGGGTGAGGGTAATTTTGAAAATTGTAATAATTTTAGAATTTATTAATTGGACCTGCGTATCCAGCATATTATCTCCTTACTTCTTTGTAATTCTCTTCTCACCAATTCCCCTCAATGTTAATGAGGTTTCTTTGATGTATTATGTAATTGGGTAGAAGTTAGAATAGTGCTAGCCGGGAAGAGGAAATGAAGTGATTTGTTCTAGGAATAATTTGTGAGATATCCATTCGCACATCATTATTAATTTATTTACTATGCCTTATTATGCTTTTAGAATGCATGCTTAAGGGTGTATGATGAGACCTAATCAAAGATAATTAATTGGTTGCCAATTACGCGAAAAACCCTCAACAAATATTAAGCATTTTCCTTCCATTGAATGATTCATTCTCAAGATCCAAGATTGTCATTGGTTTATTGGCCAAAGTCAAGACCTTTGTCCATCAAGGATGTGTTTGAATCATGAAGGCAAAGTCAAGATCACTTCTTGTTCATCAACATGGATTACGAAGCTTTCCAAAGTCAATGGTTCCCGCTTGACTGGAATCATTAAGCTTGTTGTGCCAAAGCCAAGGCTTAGTTGATTCAGAGGAAAAGGCTAGGAAAATATATTTGATATATTGGCATATATATTTTATATATTTTTTGGACTTGGAGGTCTACCTACTGGATCTAGGAATTGGATAAGATCCAATTGATCTTTGAGATCTACATAGTTAAATATCATACAGCTTGTTGGCCAATCAAGGTTGTGTGTTATTTAATGGGATCGTAGCCCACTAGGAAACTAGGTTTCCCGAGTAATCAACAGAGGATTAGAGGCTCACCGAAAAATAGTGGGAGACAAGTATTAAATTTACAATTTCATTTAGATACTTGCCAATACGCGCTCATTTCAATTTTCATCATTATTTATTAATAAATATATTAGTTGGACTAATATTCAATTGTTGTTTTAATTAAACAGTTGTGCTATATTCAAACTACTTCATTTATAGTTGATTATATAATTAGATTATAGTAATCAATATATTTGAATTTTACCGATTATTTGTAGTTGATTATATAATTAGATTATAGTAATCAATATATATTTGAATTTAACCAGTTAATTGTAATTAGTTATATAGTTAAACTATAGTAATCATTATATTAGATTGTATACGAAATCGTTGATTGGATAGTTGGACTATAGCAGTCAAGATAACTGAAAGATTAGTGTCAAAGAACATAATCCTAAGTGAAAATGCCTTTAAACGACATAATTTTCTAGAATGGGAAACGAGTCTCAGGATAGTCCTGGGAGTTGAGAAGTTACTCTATTTGATAGAGCGACCTTTTGGGCCTAAGCCCGGAGTTGAGCAAATAGTGGAGCATGAGCTTTGGAAGACTCATCATAATGAAAACTTTAGTGCTCAATCCGTTATGGTTGCCCCAAAGACTCATTAATTTCTACGTCAAAACTAAGGATTAGATCCTTATACTATGATGTTGAAATTAAAAGATCTTCATAGATCTATTTTGGATCTTAGAAGTACTAGATGCAATAGAAAACTCTTGGAGAGTTAATGGTTATGCTCAAGGAGATAGAGCTAGTGTTTGCAAAAGGGCAAGGAGCGCAAGGTGCATCTTACTTCAACATCCCAGAAGATCAAGGCTTGGCCGAAGACTTCTAGGGATATGAAGAAAAGGGCAAGGCAAAATTCGTCACAGTCTTCTAGGAAAGACAAAGGACATATCCCAATATGTCTGCCTAAACTGTGGCAAATGGGGTCATTGGAAGCATGACTGCCGTATGGACAAGGCAGACGTGACAGAAGTGAAGACGGGGCAAGGCTCTGACTTTAAGGATATTTGTTATAAACATGTTCACTACTGGTTTTAAAATTGGATTTTAGATACTGGATGTGGTACATAAATATATGTACCGATGTGTGGGATCTGCTGATTAGCAGGATACTAACTTCAGGTGAGATTGACATGCGAATCAGAAACGGGACGAGAGTCGCTATTTTAGCTGTGGGAACCTAAGTTTTGGAACTACCCTTTGGGCATGTACTTAAATTAGGAAACTATTACAATGTACCTAGTTTGACTAGGAACATTATCTCTATATCTTGTTTAACCTATTACGGGTATGCCTTTATATTCTAGAACACTAAGTGTTTTATTTATAAAGATGATATTGAGATAAACACATTAGATGTGAATAATAGTGTTTATATTTTGAATATAAATGAATCTCAAACATATAATATGACAAATAAATAGCTCAATCTGAATTAATCAGATGGGACTTATTTGTGGCATTGTTGTCTGGGACGCATTGACAAGACTCGTGTATCCACACTCTCGAAGAGTGGATACTAGGACAGATTTGATTTTAATTCAAATGATGTCTACGAATCTAGTTTATTAGGTAAAGTGCCAAAACACCTTTTACTTGGTAAAAGTACGAATGTCATTGATCTGTTAGCCCTCGTTCATAGTGACATATGTGGGCCCATGTCTAGCTAGGCTGGAGGTGGATTTGAATACTTCGTAACCTTTACGGATGTGGCATCGTGTTACGGTTCTATGTATCTTATGAAACACAAGTCAGAAACTTTTGAGTAATTCAAATAGTTTCGACACGAAGTAGACAGACAGACCGGCTAAAGTATTAAACCGTCACGGTTAAACCGTGGTGGAAAATACTTAAGCAATAAGTTTCTCGATTACTTGAAAGAGTATGGTATTCTTTCACAGTGGACTCCTCCCGGAATACCCTAGTTAAATGGTGTGTCCGAACGGAGAAACCGAACTTTAATGGATATGGTAAGGTCTATGATGAGTCGCACAGAGCTACCTATTTCCTTATGGGGATATGCATTGAACAGTGCAATACTTATTTTGAATAAGGCTCGTCAAAGTCTATTCAACAGACTCCATATGAGATATGGACAGGAAAGAAATCGGCTTTCTCATTCCTGAAGATTTGGGGATACTGGGCATACGTTAAATATTTGGAAGGTACAAAACTAGGACCAAAATCGGATAAATACCTATTTGTAGGGTATCCTAGGGAAATCAAAGGATATTACTTTTACAACCCACAAGAGAACAAAGTATTTGTTGCTCTACATACAGTTTTCCTTGAAAGGGAATTCCTTAATGCAGTGGTTAGTGGGAGGAAAGTAGAACTCGATGAAAATTGGAATGATACTGTTCCTGGAACAACAACAGTTCATCGGGGATGAAACTGTACTACAACCTTCGAATACACAAGAACCGCGTAGGTCACAGAGAGTCAAAAACCAACCTGAGAGATATGGGTTCTAATCTCACCTCATGTGGATTTTAATCTTACTGAGGAAGACGAACCGGCTACGTATGAGGAAGTGATACATGGTTTCGACTCCCTTTTATAGCAAAGTGCCATGAAGTCCGAAATGGATTCCATGTATACCAACTAAGTTTGGATACTGGTTCATGTACCAGAAGGTATTGTGTCTATTGGTACTATATGAGTCTTCAAGGAAGACATACATGGATGACAACATACACATATACACAGCTAGTGTAGGCACTGCATTTTTACATGTAAGACCTGATGATGGGTCTCGTATGGAGACACTACCTCTTCGGTTGTGAAAGCCGTGAGAAACGAATGTCGAAAGGGAATAGTCAAGAATTGACATATTGTTGAATTTATTTCGCTGGAGTAGCTTCGGGTTCGTTGATTGGACCTCCGTTATAGCCCAAAACCCCATAAACCATACACCTAGCCCACACACCACTAAGACACACACTAAGCCCACCAAATGGACCAAGCCCACCAAATGGACCAAGCCCACACGCCCAAAAGACCCAATTCACGCCTGTACACCTTCTAAAATACCAAATCACATTAAACACATGCATAAATCAAGCCAAATCCACTTCCTAAATTAAATAAATCTCATGGATCCCTTCCCTAATTAAACTAAATCATATCCCTAACTAAAAGAGAAGAAATCAAAATTAAATTAAAACACTTCCCTAATTAAAAGATCGTCCTTATCAAATACTAATCAAAAGATATATCATTAATGCACACAATCATTTTCCTTCTCCAATAAAGAAAGCCTCCATCCATTTTCCTATAAAAAGAACCCTTCATCACACACCTAAAACCCTGGCTGACACTCATAAAAATACATAAAAGAAATAAACTACACCACAACACCAATAAACCCTCCATTGCCGTGTCTAATCTCTCCACAAACAACTCACACTCTTTAGCCATCACTCAACACGCCCCAACTCCACTCATATAGCCACACGTTCTCTGCCACTCCCTTTAATGCACCACAAACACGTTGAAATCAAAAGCCATTCACGCATAAAGAAACCCTAAAGCCATCCCTCCAACAGTCTTCACTCTCTCTCCATGTCACCTAGCTTCACGCACACACTTCACAGCCCTACGCCACCTCCCCCTCCACTCGTCACAGCCTTCAGCACAAACTCACAAGACCTCCACCTCCACGCAAATCAAACACGTGAACAGTCTCTCGCACAAAGCACACCATTCAACAGCCCCTTGACTCGCATAACCCCCAAACCGTAGCCTGCCTTCAACACGCCCAAATCTTTCACACAGTAAAACTACAGTAAAAATCCTACAAAATAGCTCCACTTTACTGCAAACTAGTAAACCAAATACCGCGACCAGAAACATCGCAAAACGGAGTGAAAACAGCAGCCCAAACAGTGAAATAGCGAGGAAAAAATGTCAGATTAGAAAATCAGAAAAGTTGCGGAGCATTAACCATTCCGACGGTCGTTTATCGCGCTTTCGAGAGACGAGAAAAGAGGTTAGACCTGAGGACACCTTCTTTATTTATTATCTTTCGTTTGTCTTTATTTATTTTAATATATGATCGCATGAGATTCGTTTATTGAGGCATGATGTGAATGTTGGATAAGCGGAATATGTGTTCCCTTTTTTGGTATATCGGATGGAAACCGGGATGTAAATTTCGTTGCCGAATTCGAATGGACGGTAGTGCAGTTTGTACTCGGGATACAACGCCACATACCACTTGAGAGACACGCATTTCGTTTCATCCAAATTTGTATTTGAGCATGATATAGTTAGTAGATTATTTATTGGTTATTTAAGCATGAGTTAGCCTAGTTTCTTGTTTATCATTCAAGCATGATTATGTTATTTTATGCATGATGTTTCGTTTATGTTTAAATAGTTATTTGTTTATTTTTGTTTAATAATTGAGCATACTTGTGTGGTTATTGTATGTTATCGCTTATTTTCCGTTATGAAAACTTACTTTAAAGCATGCGAATTTAGATATAGGTTTTATCATTATTTATATGCATGCGAACTTAGGCATAGGTTATCTTTGAATACATGTTGAGTAGATTTGGTTAGTTTATTGCACAAATCATATCATCACAAGTGGCATAAGTAAGGGACCATTCCAAACCCAATGGTTTGAGGTCTTCCCTTGCAAGGGGTGAGTGCGGCCTTCAATTACATTTTCTCGGTTCACACCGGGTGGTGACTCCATGTTATTTCTCCGATTTAGTTCCCATGCGGGCTATTCCGTACTCCCAACTAGGCCGTGAGCCTAGAACAGCATCACCGATTTCTATGTCCTTAGTCTGACGACTTCACTGGGGATAGAGAATTGGCCCCGAAATCATGTCTTATGATGTTTATGATTTGTGCTTTAGTTGACCATGTCTATAGTGGGTTTAAATGGGTTTAATCAAAGGCACTTTTTGAGCTAGGTAATGGTTTTGTGTCTTCCTTCATTCACTACCTTTCTATGAGGAAAAGCTGTGAAGACACCTAGATAATCATGTACTTGTAGCTACTGTGATGGACTAATCTGGAGGACTCGTTGTTTATTCCTGTCACCAAGCGATAAGAGCCTAAGAGGCTTGGGTATTTAAGAGAGCTCGCTCCACCCTCCCTCTGGGGAATCTATAATGGGAAATCCATTTGACAGTCATTCATGCATCTTAACTCGTTGGCACGTACCGTAAGGTATAAAAAAGGTGCGCTCACTTGGTCGCTTGAACCCTTGAGTGTGGAGTCCTAGTTGTCGGGAATCCTTCATCATTGAGAGCATTTGTCCGCACCCCCGTAAACCCACCTGTGAACCTTAGTCGTAGAACTAATAGAAATTATTTATTTTACGTTTATGTTTTGGACCATCGTCATTTGGATCCAGTTGGACCTTTTGTCAAAAGATGTGAACTTGTTGGGCCATTTAAACTGGGACGAGTTCATGTTCTTTGACAATTAGGCCAAAAGCTTCTGAAATACCGATGAGCCATTTTGTGTGTGGGCTTCTTGTCATTTGAAGTAGTTTAGCCATGTTATCGCAATGTGTAAACTTGTTGGGCCTTTTCAATTGGGACAAGTTTGCGCCGCGCAATAATGTGATCGAACACTCTAGAATGATAATGGGCCAATTAGTATGGAATTTCTATGAATTTATGCATTACATGCATTGCACGCATACACACTGACACAAGATCTTAAAAGACACCATAAATTCCTGTTGGGTTAGGGAAGAAGAGAGACTAATCAAGAGACCGTCAGTAAACATGAGTGAATCAGTCAATGAGGGGTCTCACATGCACCAGATTGAAGCTAATCTTACCAAAATGACTGTACAACTGCAAGCTCCGACTGCTGTCATGTCTAATATGGCTGTACCTCGCGCTACGGGAGGATCTGAAAATGAGAGGCGTGAAGGCCCTCCGAGTGGTTTGAATGATGATGCTCCGGGTTTTTGATGATGATATGACTAAATATGCCGCTGGGAGAATAGCCGAGTCTCAGGCCGAGATACAGAAGCTCCGTGATCAAATGAGTCAGCTACCCGTAAGCTGAAGGGGAAGCATGAGGATTTATTGGATTATGATGCAATGACCTTCGAGGAGCAGCTACCAGCTCAGTTTAAAATGACGACATTGCCAAATTTAATGGAAATGAGACCCGAGGGTCCATCTGCGGTAATATGTCTCGGTGATGAGTTCAGTGGGCCTATCGGAGCGCCAAGTCCAAAAGATGTTTGGGTTGTCACTTGAGGGGGCACCTGTAGTGTGGTATCACAGCCTTAAGAAGAAGGTTAAGGAGGATTGAAGGGAACTGGCTGATGCCTTCCTAAAGCAGTATGTTACCAATTTGGAGATCGACTTGTCGCTTCGCGACTTGGAGAATACCAAGCAGAAGCCAGAGGAAAGTTTCAAAGAGTATGTGGATCGTTGGAGAAGCCAGCTTTTGAAAATACAGACTCGGCCCTCGGAGAAGGACCAATCAAAATGATCATCAAGGGCACCAAGCCCTCTATTTATGGCAAACATTAGGAGGATGACTTCGATGATTGCAGATTTCGACAGTTGAGGGAGACTGTCATGGACATTGAAGAGGAGGAAGCCAAGAACAGAAAGTTTTACGGCCAGAATAAATGGAATTTTGAGGGACATTCTGAGACCAAACCCGCTACTGCCGAGGTTGCGGCCGTCAGGAACCGGCGTTTCTCTAAACTGGGGAAGCCTTTGTCTAAGGTATTTGAGAAGCTGAAGATGCAAGGGCTCCTAAAACCCTTAGAACCTAAACCACTTCCAAACCCTGCGCCACATTACCTTGACTTGAACTTATACTGTTACTTCTATCAGCAAAAGGGTCACGAAACTGACAACTACCCCCCCGCCTTAGGCACAAGATCCAACATCTCATTGACACCCATAAAATACCCCACCCAGAGAAAGAACAGCCAAACACATACCATAACCCCTTACTCGAATACCACTCCATTCCACCACCCACCTATATGATCAACTCCGGCTTTCCCGAAACCTTTATCCTCCAAAACCACCAAAGCTTCTTACATGGAGATAGGGGCTGACAGTAGTAAAGAACCATAGGCCGAGGAAGAAGGCAGTACTGTGAATGATGAAGTTGTTCCACCTAGTTTATTTGATTCTCTGTATTTTAATAAAGTCATTGATTTTGTCTACTTGGTCAAACCAAGCCCATTAAGCCCAAATACACACTTTTAGCCTAATAAATATTAAAAGGCCAATCATTACAATTTTAATATTCCAAATATTATAATTATTTTAATTAAAGTGTATTAGTCATGATTAATTAATTAAACTCAATATTTCTAAAATACCAATTAACTTAATTAATCATGCTTAATCCAACAATTCATGCTCAACACAAATTGAGGCCAAAATACATCATTTCATGTTTAACACAAATTGAAGCCTAAATACATCATTTCATTCTCAACATGCTCTTTGATTTTAACATAAACATTATTGACTTTGATTCTAATCCAATCAAACCAACAATCAACATTTAAACATGCATTTTTACACACATCATTTTATGTTCAAAAAATCAAAAAAAAACTGCACAGTGCACTGCTTGTGTATATCGGCGGCCAACATAAGTTTTTTTTTTTAATTTTTGATTCTTTCAATTTATTTCAAATGTAATCATGCATAACTCTAATTTTTCATATTCTAAACATGCTCAAAGCATCAATTTGAAAAAATCATGTTCAAAACACAAAAGCCCCAAATTTTATGCTCAAGAACCCTAAAATTTTTCATGCTTAAAATTGGCTCATGATACCATTGTTAGTATTCCTAGAACATGCCAATGATCTAATAAGCATGAAAAATATTGAATAAGAACATTATAAGTTGTGGAATACTTACAACAAACAGATTTGAGCTTTTAAAAAAATTTGTGAAGATGATCTCCAAGATCCAAGCAAAGTGTTGATTCCAACTCTTGAAGATGTTTCCCTATCACCTTTGTTGACTTGCTTAAGTGTTAGATTTTGATTTGAAGAACAAATCAAAAGAGAGCAAAAGGATGAAGTTCACGCCCAAGGAGACTTCTCTCGGGCTTCTATTTTACCTTTTTCACCAACACTTGGTAGTTGGGTAAATGGTTTTACCAAAACCATTACAAGGTGGTTGGGTGGTTGGTGGCTTGGCATAAATGCCAACTACCACCACCTACCACACATGTGAAGTGGGCCCCACTATTTGAATTTAAAATTCAAATATCTCTGCGAACATTTGTCGCGGCTCGGTTCCGTTTAATCCGATTAAATGAACTTTCGTCGCTAAATAATTAAATCTAATTTAATTAAATAATGATACCTCGTAAATATATTACGAACATCGTTTACGAACTAATTCTAAATAATTTGTTCATTCGTATTAAAGTCCGACTTTATTTTCGTAATGAAATCAAATTCATATTAATATATCTGATATATTAATTTTAGCCCATTCGAATAAATTAAATAGAAAAATCAAATTTAACTATTAAATTTATTTTACCGATTAATTCCAAATTAATCGCGTTTTCTCTCTACTGAACACATTTAATCCCAGATTAAATAAAGCCCCAATTAATCCCAGATTAATTTTCTCTCTCTAAATTAATCCCAGATTAATTCTAATTTAAGTCAACTGTCATCGGTGAATCTTTGGGAAGCGACACAAGAGATCTCGGGATATGTTGGCAGTAAATCTGGTTATCGGACTATCCGATAAAGTGAGTACCTTGTACCACATGCTTACCGATTTACAAGACATGGTTGGCTTCTAGCAAAGCACCGTGCCTACCTAATTCTCCAGAAATATTCTTACTGGAATATGTAATCTATGTCAGGTGTAGAATACGTAGTATTGCGTATTGCGATCCAGTATCAGATGTCACGTGCTAGGCCTGGGGCTGGAATAGTGTCTGCCCCGTACGAAGCACATACCGGATATCAAGCAACTAGTCTCTTTGAATCGGATAATCATGACCTTGTCATATTATCCCGATGGTTGCAACACAATAGAGAACTAGTTCTGAGTCCCTGCGTGGTCATCATCTCCATATGTCTGAAGTGATACTTCTGTCTTGACATCACATACAATACACTACGATTCTCGATAAACCCAATAGAGGCGTACACAGAACCTGTTAAAGCCCTGGACAACCAAAACTAAAGTTTACCGATTGTCGCAAGTATTAGCGATGCAAGTCTCAGGTTAAGACCAAATACACCTACCCTGACGCGGACTCCTATAGACACATATACATACTTCAATGGGATTCCGCGGGGTCTATCCAGAGCGAAGATGTTTTCCGTACCATCGGTAAAACACAACCTCATATCTCACTTGCATAAGTATCCTATACTTAAACATATGAGAACTATGCCGTTATGCCTTCACAACGAGCACAAGTGCAATACTAGTCTATTCCACATTATCGATGTCCAGTCTCGATAATACTACGACTAGGGATATTTAATGATTAACCTTCATGGATTGATACTGTCTCATGTCATCTCAATCTGGAACTAATCATATGGACTTTTACCATTTATATATGAAAGTAAATAAATTACGAAATGATAAAAGGCAATTTCATTACTACATAGTCAATTTTGTACAAAAACACAATGTTTTTTACAAACAGTGACGTTATGGGTCATAATTGTCTAACAATCTCCCACTTGGCCTATAGCCAGTCACTTAAGCATCTAACACCTGAACTATATATATGTTTCTCAATCTCTTGCTGTGAAATAGCTTTCGTCAGTGGATCTGCAATGTTTTCATTTGATGCGACCTTCTCGATCTTCATATCACCATGATGTATGATCTCACGAATCAGATGGAAACGTCGAAGAACATGCTTGGATCGTTGATGAGACCGTGGTTCATTAGCCTGCGCTATAGCCCCGTTATTGTCACAATATAATGGAACGGGCTCAGCTGCTAATGGAACTACTCCTAATCTAATTAGGAATTTACGGATCCAAACTGCCTCTTTTGCTGCTTTAGCTGCAGCAATATACTCCGCTTCTGTTGTTGAATCGGCAACAGTCTCTTACTTGGAAGATTTCCAGCTTACTGCTCCGTTGTTCAAACAAAATATGTACCCGGATTGCGACTTAGAGTCGTCTTTATCGGTTTGGAAACTTGCATCGGTATACCCAGTTACCTCAAGTTCTCCATCTCCATAAATTAAGAAAGCATACTCAGTTCGTCTAAGATACTTAAGGATGTTCTTAACCGCCATCCAGTGACCATCACCTGGATCGACCTGATAGCGACTACACATGCTCAAAGTATATGAGACATGAGGTCGTGTACATATCATGGCATACATGATCGATCCGACTTCCGAGGCGAATGGTATCTGACTCATGCTGTTTCTCTCATCTTGAGTTTTAGGACACATGTCCTTAGATAGAGAGATGCCATGTGACACTGGTAACAGTCCCCTCTTGGACTGATCCATATTGAATCTTTTCAACACTTTGTCAATGTACATGCTCTGGGAGAGCCCAAGCAGCTTTCTAGATCTATCCCTGTAGATCTTTATTCCTAGAATAAAGGCTGCTTCTCCTAGATCTTTCATGGAGAATTTTAATGAAAGCCAAGCTTTCACCGATGTTAACATGGGAATGTCATTGCCCATAAGCAATACATCATCAACATAAAGAACAATGAATGTCAGTGCGCTCCCACTAACCTTCTTATATACACAAGGATCATCCTCGTTTTGAATGAAATCATATTCTTTTATGATCTCATCAAAACGTTGGTTCCATGACCGCGATGCTTGCTTCAGTCCATAAATGGACCGATTCAACTTACAAACCTTGTTTGCAAGTCTAAGCATGATAAAACCGTCAGGCTGTTGCATATAAACATCCTCCAAAAGGTTTCCGTTAAGGAAAGTAATTTTAACGTCCATCTGCCATATCTTCTAATTGAAATATGCAGCAATAGCAAGCATTATCCGAATGGATTTGATCATGGCAACGGGTGAGAAAGTTTCATCGTAATCGACACCATATCGTTGACGATACCCCCTCGCTACAAGCCTAGCTTTGTACGTTTGTATGTTGCCATCCATGTCGGTCTTCTTCTTGAAGACCCATTTACATCCAATAGGCTTTACGCCTTCTGGTGTATCAACCAGTGTCCAAACTTGGTTGGCGTACATGGAATCCATTTCGGACTTCATGGCCTCTTGCCATAAAGTGGAATTGATATCTTGTATCGCTTCCTCATACGTAGCCGGTTCGTTATCCTCAATGAGATTAATATATACATGAGGTGAGATCAGAAACTCATACCTCTCAGGTTGGTTCCTGACTCTCTCCGACCTACGCGGTCCTTGTGTAATAGAAGATTGTGGTACAGTCTCATCCCGGATGGACTGTTCTTGATCCGTTGAGGATTCTATGCAGGAGGAACAGTATCACTCCGATTTTCATCGAGTTCTACTTTCCTCCCACTAACCACTACATTTAGGAATTCTTTCTCAAGGAAAACCGCATGTAGAGCAACAAATACTTTGTTCTCTCGTGGGTGATAGAAGTAATATCCTTTGGTTTCCCTAGGATATCATACGAATAGACATTTATCCGATTTGGGCTCAAGTTTGGTACCTTCCAAACATTTGACGTATGCCCAGCATCCTCAAACCTTTAGGAATGAGAAACCCGGTTTCTTTCCTGTCTATATCTCATATGGTGTCTGTTGTACAGATTTTGACGGAACCTTATTCAAAATAAGAACTGCACTATTTAATGCATGTCCCCAGAAGGAAATAGGTAGCTCAGTGCGACTTATCATAGACCTTACTATGTCCAATAGAGTTCGGTTTCTCCATTTGGATACACCGTTTAATTGCGGTGTTCCAGGAGGTGTCCACTGTGAAAGAATACCATATTCATTCAAGTAATCTAGAAACTCATTGCTCAAGTATTCGCCACCACGGTTCGACCGTAATATCTTTATACTCTTGCCGGTCTGTTTTTCAACTTCATGTCGAAACTCTTTGAATTTCTCAAAAGTTTCCGACTTGTGTCTCATAAGATACACATAACCATAACGCGATGCATCATCCGTGAAGGTTACGAAGTATTCGTATCCACCTCTAGCCTGGATAGACATGGGCCCACAAACGTCACTTTGAACTGTTAGTGTTCCTAGAACATGCCAAGGATCTAATAAGCATGAACACATGTTCATAAAATTCAAATAAGTTACGGAATTACTTACATTGAGCGGATTTGAGCTTTTAAAATTTTGGAAGGAGATCTCCAAGATCCAAGTCTTGTGTTGATTCCATGCTTTGAGTTAGTTTCCCTATCACCTTAGTTGATTTGTGAAGTGCTAGCTCTTTTGAAATTGCAACAAAATATAAGTGTAGAGAGGGAGGCCATTATCGCCCATTGTAGAGAATATTAGGGTTCTTGTTTTCTCAAATGTGTTACAAGTGTTGTTGAATGAAGAGAGAGAGAAGCATTTTTGGTTTTTTTAAAAGGGTTTACCCAAACCATGTAGTTGGGGTAAAATGGTTTAACCTAAACCAAGTGGTTGGAGAGTGGTATTGGCTTAAATGCCAACTACCCTCCCAACTACCACATTAAAGTGGGCCCCGCATTTGAATTCAAAATTCAAATGTCTCTACGAACATTTGCCGCGGCTCGGTTCCGTTTAATCCGATTAAACTAACTTTCGTCGCTAAATAATTGAATCTAATCCAATTAAGTAACGATGCCTCATAAATATATTACGAACGTCATTTGCGAATTAATTCTAAATTAATTCGTTCGTCCGTATTAAAGTCCGACTTTAATTTCGTAATGATATCCAATTCATTTTAATATATCCGATATATTAATTTTAGCCCATACGAATAAATTAAATAGAAAAATCAAATTTAACTATTAAATTTATTCTACCGATTATTCCAAATTAATCGCGTTCTCTATCTTCCGAACATATTTAATCCCAAATTAAAAAATACCTTAATTAATCCCAGATTAATTTTGTCTCTTATAATTAATCCCAGATTAATTTTCCTCTTATAATTAATCCCAGATTAATTTTCTTTCTTAATTATCCCAGATTAATTCTAATTAAATCAACTGTCATCGGTGAATCTTTGGGAAGCGACCCAAGAGATCCCTGGATATGTTGGCAGTAAATACGGTTATCGGATTATCCGAATACGTGCATACCTCGTACCACGTGCTTACCGATTTACAAGACATGGTTGGCTTCTAGCAAAGCACTGTGCCTACCCAATTCTCCAGAAATATTCTTACTGGAATATATAATCTATGTCAGGCGTAGTATACGTAGTATAGCGTATTGTGATCCAGTATCAGATGTCACGTGCTAGGCCTGGGGCTGGAATTGTGTCTGCCCCGTACGAAGCACATGTCAGATGTCTGGTAACTAGTCTCTATTATCGGATGAACATGACCTAGTCATATCATCCCGATGACTGCAGTACTTAAGAGCACTAGTACCATATCCTACGTGACATCATCTCCACTATGACTGGAGTGATACTTCCGTCTTGACATCACACCCAATACACTACGATTCTCAATACACCCAGTAGAGGCGTACACAGAACCCGTTAAAGCCCTGGACGACCAATACCAAAGCATATTGATTGTCGCAAGTATTAGCGGTGCAAGTCTCAGGTTAAGACCAAATACACCTACCCTGATATCGGACTTCCATAGACACGTAGTCATACTACCAATTGAATTCTGAGGGCTCTATCCAGAGCGAAGCTGTTTCCATACTATCGGTAAACACAACCTCCTATTACACTTGCATGAGTATCCAATACCCATATATATGAGAACTATGCTGTTGTGCCCTCACAATCGCACAAGTGCAATACTAGTCTAGTCCGCATTATCGATGTCCAGTCTCGAAAATACTACGACTAGGGATATTTAATGATTAATCCTTTGAGGACTGATACTGTCTCATATCATCTCAATCCAGGAACTAATCATAAGGACCTCCTATCATTTATTCATCTAAGTGATCTAATCACAAATGATAAGAGTGCAATCTCCTTGTCACATAGTTAATTTTTACAACAACACCATGATCTGTACAAATAGTGACGCTATGGGTCATAATTGTCCAACATGAACGGGGGCTAACAGTTCGGTGGCGTGTACACCTTTACCGCTAAAAGGTGATTTAGGCATTTTGCCTAATAAGCAAGATTCGCAGACGTCATATGAATTTGGATCAAATCCGTCCAAGTACCCACTCTTCGAAAGTGTGGATATGCGAGTCTTGTTAATGTGTCCCAGTGCCACATATAAGTTTCATCTTTGTTACTTAGTTTGAGCCTTTTGTTTATTACATTATATATTTGAGATTGATTTATATTCAAAAATAAAGACCATTATTAGCATCAACAGAACATATCTCAAAATCATCTTTATAAACAAAACCCCAGTGTTTCGGAATACAAAAGTATACCCGCATTGGGTCAAACAAGATACAGAGATAATATTCCTAGTCAAACTAGGTACATAATAACAGTCTGAGAGTTTAAGTACATGCCCCGAAGGCAATTCTAAAACAAAAGTGCCAACGGCCAAAACGGCGACTGGTGCCCCATTTCCAACGCGTAGATCAATCTCCCCTAAGGTCAGTCTCCTGCTAATCTGCAGATCCTATACATCACTACATATGTGAGTACCACAACCAGAATCAAAAATCCAATTTTTAAAACTAGAAGTAGCCATGTTTATTTCAATAATAAACATACCTGAAGCCGGTGCCTTGCCCGCTTTAATCTCCTTCTGAAGCGCCTTGTACTCGTGGCAGTCACGCTTCTAGTGACCCCGCTTGTCGTACTGTAGGCAAACATCCTGAGATTTGTCCTTTGGCTTCCCAGAAGCCTTTGACAATTTGGCCTTGCCCTTTCTATTATGCTTCTTCTTCTTCACACCTCCAGTTGCCTTGGGCCCAGCCCTAGGTGCCTGAGATGTCGATGCAAAGTGCGCCTCGCGCTTGTTGCCCTTTTGAAGCTCCTTCTCAGCCTCCTTGAGAGTTGACAATAACTCTCCAAGAGTATCACTGTTGTTCATCAAATTATAATTTATGATGAACTGTCTCCAGGAATCGGGGAGAGATTGCAGGATCATATCCAAAGTAATCTCAGCCTCAAAGACTATCCCCATGTTGGCCATCTCATCAATGTCAGCAATCATCTGTGCCACGTGGGACTCAACAAACATGTCTTCTGACATACATGAGCGAAAGAGCTTCTTCACTAACTCATACCTCTGCATCCTCTTATTAGAGCGATGCAGATCTTGCAACCTCGCTAACATATTATAAGGATCCAAGTCCCTATTTTGTATACGGAATGCTGAGTCATCGAAGCAAGCATAATGGATTGAGTTGTGTCACAATCATCGTTGTGAGTCTTTCAAAGCTCAAGCTCAAGTGTCTCATTCGGTCCGGGCTTAGGCCCAATAGGTCTCTGTAAAGTATACAATAGCCTCTCTGAACCTAGGACAATCCTAAGGTTCATTTCCCAATCTGCAAAGTTCGTGCCTTTAAAGACATTTTCTCCCATGATAATGTCGCGGACATTTCCCTTTCCTGTCATCTTGACTACGATAGTCCAACTATCTAGTCAACGATAATGGGTACAGTGTAACTGTTACATAGAAAAATAACAATATATTAGTCCAACTAATAAAGTAATTTTGACGAAATTATTTGAAAGCGTGTAAAGCTAAGTATCTGAATGAAATTGCAAATTCAATACTAGCCTCCCTCTATTTTTCGGCAAGCCTCTAACCCTCTGTCGAGTACTCGGGAAACATAGTTTCCTAGTGGGCTAGGATCCCGTTAAATAATACACAACCTTGACTTTGGCCAACAAACTGTATGAAACTTAACTAGGTAGATCTCGAAGATCAATTGGATCTCATCCAATTCCTAGATCCGGTAGGTGGACATCCAAGTCCGAAATATATATACAGTATATATGCCAATATATCCAATATATCTTCCCAACCTTTTTCCTCTGAATCAACTAAGCCTTGGCTTTGGCACAACAAGCTTAATGATTCCAGTTAAGCGGGACCCATTGACATGGAAAGCTTCGTAATCATTGTCGATGGACAAGAAGTGATCGTGACTTTGGCCAACAAATCACAACTTGGACAAGACACCGATATAGAACAAAACTTTCATGATTCAAACACATCCACAATTGACAAAGGTCTTGACTTTGGCCAACAAACCAATGCCAACTTTGGATCTTGAGTAAGAATCACTCAACGGAAGGGAAAACGCTTAATATGTTTTTGAGGGTTTTTCGCATAAATTGGCATCCAATTTATTATCTTTGATTAGGTCTCATCATACACCCTTAAGCATGCTTCTAAAACATCATAAGGCACAAAAGTAAATTAATAACGATATGCAGATGGATATTTAAACAGATTGTTCCTAGAACAAATCGCTCAGTTTCCTCTCCCCGGCTAGAACTATTCTAACTCCTACCCAATTACAAAATACAATAAAGAAACCTCATTTACATTGAGGGGAATAGGTGAGAAGAGAATTACAAGGAGTAAAGAGATAAAAGGCTGGATACGCAGACCCAATTTAATAAATTCTAAATTTATTATAATTTCCAAAATTGCCATTGCCCTTCTAATATCCATCCGATATACATTATTCATACAACACATTTATGTATTCAAAGAAAACATGTTATTCGATCAATCTAATCCAATTAATTAATATTTGATTAATGACCATCCAATGTTCAAACAATGATTTGATTTGCGCGATTCCAACTCGTTTAAGAATATATACTTTTAAGTACGTATTCTTGAATTATATCGAACTATAACTTTAAATCCAATTTATTTGTATTCAATACTAATTTTAATTTAATTCCAAATTAAATATTTAAACTTATTTATTTGCCTTAAAGACTTGGATTCCAAATCCAATCTTGATGGGTCTCAAAGGCCCAATAACATCCAATGTCATTTTAATTAAAGTCCAATGTGCTTTTAATTGATTCTTAAGGCATGGGCTTTGGCCATAATGAAATTTGGTGAAATTTGGCAAAAATGGTTTTTTGGTAATTTTGGGCGTCCCGACACAAAGGGTATTTTGGTAATTTTGGGCATACCTGACCTCTAACATGCACCGGAGAATGCTAATATGCGCCAGGTCAAAAAGTCAAAGTTTTCAAGTTTGACTTTGCTAACGTGCACCGCATGCAACGTGTCAAAAATTCAACGAGCCGTTTTTTAGCCACGTGTCGAAAATTCGCCGATCCAAAAAAAAAAATATCAGAAAAATAATAATATAAAATTTGGATTTTTTTTTCTTTTAAATAGATTTTGAATTTCTTAGTTTCAATGTACATTATTCTCTGAAATCCTTATAAATAAATTGAGAGTTCTCTTTTTAGTTTCTTTTATTCAGTTTTATTTACGTTTGTAGTAGTAATTCTCTTCTATAAATAGTAGTTTTCATTCATCCATGAGGAGGTAACTTCTCCATGCTGAGGTAATAAGTTAATTCTTTTACTTTTGCTATTTAGATTAATCTCCCTTAAATATAATATATAAACTATTTAAAACCTGAATTAATAAAGGATACCGCCATTCCGGACGGTTGATTATTCAATTTAAGCTGGTTAAACCTGACTTAATGAGGATACCACCATTTTGGACGGTTGGTTTAAATTTATATTCTGTTCCGCCTTATGGCTGGTATATTTGAATTTGACTTAATCAGGATACCACCATTCTGGACGGTTGGTTTAAAATATCACAAGTATATATATTACTATTTTATAGGAGATATCTAAATAGTAAATAGTAAAAGTTAATTCCTTTTACCTTAGCATTTTATTTATTTTTCTGCATTTAATTTTTAGTAATTTTTATGTTTTTTTCTTACTTTTCATAACTATGTGTTATAACTAAGTTAGTTTTCTAGGTTGTGATGAAATCTAATATCACTGGTTTATAAGAGGTTATTTTATAATTTGAGTAATTTAAAGGTTTACTTATTAAGTCTTTAATGCTTCTTGTTGTTTGATCACCAATAAGATTGATGTGGTAAATCTAAAATGAACTAGACATAGGAATTTTAGGTTTCAACCTTTGACTTAATAGCCCACGATCTTCTTTGGCCTTTAATAGATTTCCTTACAGGATAGACATATACCTGTCGGGCGAGGGTAGCCTTAATTGGAACTTAGCCGCTGATTACATCTCTAATGAGGAACAAGTAGCAGAGTTGTTTGTACCTTTCACACCAATAAATGAGGATCTTGGTGCATGCATTTCACAGATGACAGATGAAGAGCTGAACAATGAAATTCTGAAGTTCATATGTGGGGAAAATGTGGAGCAAAAAGCAAAACAAATGGAAGAGCAAGTGTCTCACCATATTAAAGATCCCATGACTTTAGGAGAAACATCACTATATTGGGGAGTACAAATCAAATACACCGCCTAGAAGCTTGACATAAATGAACTCCCATTCAAAGTCAATCACCATACGAGACCTCCTAATTTCTTTCTTTTCTATCAAGAACCACTGGAGCGACAAATTTTAAAAAGATGGCACAAACACTAAATGAGACAAAATTCTTTTTAACACTTTATCGTTGGAAGAGACCCTTCAAAAGCAACGCGCATGGGATCTTATTTAGTCGGACGTCTAAAACCACGTGAAGCCTCCTTGACGGATGGACTTCAGTCACGTCTGGCTGAAGACGAAAAATTTAGTGCTAGCAGAGAGACAACCTAAGCAAAATTTTTGTATTTTATGTACACAAGTTGTAGAGTTTTTAATTTTATGTGTTGTTTTTACAGGGAAAAACAAAGACAGAGCACTTAAAGCAAAGCAAACCAGTGAAAATAGGGTTATCACATAAAATTGTTTGACAAAATCGTGAAGTTAAAAATTCAATTAAGTAGAGACTGTGGAGTAAGGAGTCAACTCTTGATATGCGTCTTAGTGAATATATTCGTTAAATGACTCGATTTTACAAATAAAAAATAAAATAAAATAAAAATATGCATTGCGACAAGTAAAACTCCGTGTGTCGGGACACACTGACCTAACACGTGAGGACCCAAATTTAGGGCGTTACATCGCGACGTGAATGCGGTTTCAGGTCTTAAACCAGTGGCCGTCTTGTCTTCTCTTCAATTCCATTTCATCATCTTCTTCATTTTTCTTCATCTTTTTTTTTTCATTTTTCTTCACCCAAGACTCGATTTCTCCTTCAAATCACTCAACCAAACTCATTAAACTCCAAATCATTCATTTCCCCTTGATTTTCTCTCATATCTAACATTTTCCCTCTTAACCAAACACTCAAATATACCACCAAATCACTTCCTCATCCTCTATTTTTGCATGAACCACTCAGATTTGGGACTCAAGCTCGCGATTTGGGTACTTTTTTCTTTAATTTTCAATTTTTTTGTGTGTTTTGTGGAAAAAAACAATACATTTTTGTTATTGTTGTGGATATTTGTGAAAATTACAATTGATAAATTCATAGAATTTTGGGGCAAAGTTTTGATGGTTGTGGAATAATTTGTGAAGTGTTATTGTTGGGTTGAAATTTGGGAAATCTTGAAAATTTGGGGAAAATTCTACCGAAATTTTAAAAATTGAAAATGGCCCCTTAGAGACCGAGAACCTCAGCGGCAATCGAATCAAGTTTTGATGTAACAAAGTTTTTATCGGTAGCTGCTGAGCGACGATTTAAAAATGGGATGGGACAAAAATCCCGATTATAGAGAGGGGTTTTAAGATTAACCTCGGACAATTTCCCTAAATTGATAGAATTATCACCACCAGACACTAGCATAAGCTTTGTTGACAGCCTTACCCAGCCTATATACCAGTTGTCCGTGAGTTCTACACCAATGCTTACGAGCATCAAGCGTACCATGTGTTAGTACGAGGTAAACAAGTGACGTTCGATAGGTCCACTATCAATAAGTATTATGGGTTACCCGATATAGAAGAAGATAAATATTCGGCGGCCAATGAGCATTTAGATATGCCTCATCTCAAAGAAACACTTTGCATCCCCAATATTGTTTGGGATACGAGTAGCAACGGGAAATAGTTAAAGATGAGTTCTCGATATCTTAAGCTTGATGCCTGGGTTTGGTTTCATTTCCTTACCCGAACATTACTATCAGGGACCCATATTACAAATGTCACAAAAGAACGGATGATCCTGTTATATTGTCAGCTGGAGGGTTATATCATTGATGTCAGTGGGCTGATATTGACCAATATAGCTTGAGCATCACGTTCTACACAAACTGGTCTGCTCTATTACAGCTTAATTACAAACCTATGCACGCTGGCCAAGGTGCCCATGGACCTTAGGGAAGAATCGATGCAGCCCACCACTTCATTAACCATTAGAATTATCCAACAACTCCAAGCAGAGAGGCCTGCACATGCCGAGGCTTTCTCATCAACACTTGTTCAGCCACAACAATAACCTCAACCAGCGCGAAGACTATCTCGATCTCTCTCCATATCACGACGAGTAGATCGGTTGGAATCTCGGGTCGACTACATCGCTCAATTACTTCAGCGAATGGAACATCATAAGAGATTGAGTGATGATCAGATTCCATTTTATCTAGGGGACAACAGCGAGGATGAAGAGAAGGCTCAGGAATGAAAAATCATGGTAACATTATTCCTTTATTTTTCTTTTATTTTGTAACGCATTAGGGACAATGCTAGGTTTAGGTTTGGGGTGAGGTTGTTTATTTTTCCGTTAAATATTTTCTTTCCTGTATGTTTTTATTCTCTACATGTCGTGTGTTTTGTATGTTTTTCGTGTTTTAATTTTTACATGCTATATTCAAAAAAAAAAAAATTTAGAGTCTAATGATGAGATTGTTTGTCTTAGTAAAAAGTTTTAGAAAAAGATCAATGATAATTTCTTTTTTATCTTATACTTTGAACTTAATATCTAGATCAGGTTCATATGCACTTAAAAAATAGTTCTGTAGCAGTTAGATAATAAGGAATTGACAAAGTGACTAGTTGAAATGATCGGTGGTTGATGAATAACCGCTTGCCTGAATATATATTTCTATCTGTATTTATTTATGTTGTGAGGAATGATGAAAAAATTATGTATATTAATAAAAAAAATTTCTACTTAGTAACCGGACGTCTTGCCTCACTAAGTAGATATTATTCCCATCAAACGGTAGAACCTTTAAACATCTGAGATCCGAGTAATTAAGTCCATATGGGTTTCTTAACACCTAGTGCCCTAAAGTCAACTGGTTTGGGAGTCACTGGCCCAAAACTCGCTACATAAATTGAAGATGTTATAAAAAAAAATCACATACCTCACTTTGCGCATATTTTAGCAGACAGAACAATTTTAGATAGTCAGGTTTGTTTGACCCATTAACTATAGAGAATTGAGACAAAATCACTTAGTTAATAACTTAGAATCGAAGCTATTTTCATAGCCGTTCACACACACACTCAGAGTCTGATTTAGATACTTTGTTCAAAGGAAAGGATTTAGTTGTAGTATGCATTTTGAAGATTCCTTTAACTTTGCTGCTAGACATTCTCTGAGGACATTGTATATATAGCCATTTTCTTTAATTTTCTTTCTTTCTTTTTCATTTGTTTCTTTTGTCTTTTTGTTTTTGTGTGCATTTCATTGACGTTTTTAGGTATCGTCACTGTAATCTCTCATGAGAATATAACTTATCCACTATGGACACCTAGCGATTTAAAGTTTTGTTGCATACGCTAAATGCAACCGTGATACATACGAAAGTGGCTTAGTTTAATTTAGTTTCAGTTGTTTATTTTATTTTATTTTGTTTGTTTTGCTAGATGACTGGCAAAATATTAGGTTTGAGGGTGTGATGAGCGAAAAATAGATCACTATTTACCACCCACTTATCTTATTATTTTGTATTGTTTCTCAGGTTTTATGAATGTTTTGATGTATTTTGTGTTGTTTTGTAGATAAATAAAGTTTTGGGACTCAATGGAATCAAATTAGGGCCAAAACAGTAAAAAAACAGGTAAAATGGAAAATTTGTCACTTTCGCGACGCGACACGGTTACTATACTGCTGACACTAATCATCGCCACATCAACACCTGCGTCATCATAATGTTGCATAATAATTCACTCTGTCGGCACTCACCATTGCTTATGTTAGTATGACATCAGTGTCGCGATGCGTAAGCCTTCATGTTTCGTGACGTCGAGCCAATAATTCTACCGACAGCCACATGTCATCATCTCATTAATTCACATACACGCGTCAAGAATCAACGGTGCGTCGTGAAGCATAAAGTTCCATGTATCGCGACGTGCAAAGATGAAGTTTGCCTATAGATAGAAAGGTTTCTAATAAGGATCTAAGAATCGTATCTTGTTTGTATTGATTTTTAGTATTTTAATTATCTATTTTTATTTCTAGTAGTAATAGTAGTTTATTTACTTTATATTTCTTTATGTTTTATAGTTAATTTCAGCTAGAGGAAATGTGAAGCTTTTATTATTATAATTTAGATTAATCTCCCTTAAATTATAATATATAAATTATCTTAAAACCCGAATTAATTAGATACTGCTTTATAGTCAGTTGGACTTAATTAAATTGATTTTAACCTGACTAAAATAGATACAGCCTTTATGGTCAGTTGGAATTAATTAAAAATATGACTTAATCAGGATTCCGCCTATATGGTCGGTTGGTAATATAATGCAAATTTATATATTATAGTAAGAGAGATTTCTAAATCAGAAATAGTAAATGTGGATCATCTAACCCCCAATATTTTATTTTTAATCTAGAGAAGTGATGAAGCACAATATTCTTGAGTTTAATAATTGATTTAATTATATTATGGGTAATACTTTAGGCTTGTTTATTGAATCTTAAGTTTAATGCTTCTTGTTGCCTGATCACCAATAAGATTGATGTGGTAAACTTAAAATGAACTTGTAAAAGAGATTTTAGGTTTCAGCCTTAGATTCAATAGCTCATTATCTCATCTTATGGCAGATGTCCCTTAGCTAGATTTCCTTCCAGGATAGAAATATACCTGTCGGGTAGTGGTAGCCACAATTGGAACATAATCTTAATGAATTTAGGTAACTTGATTAACATAGACATATGATTAATTGGGTTACTTTGGGTGTTTGAATCTGACCATCGACAGAGGCTTTTGTATATCTTCGTGTTCCAGGTTAACAAATTAATTTATTACATATGTATAAGAGAATCAATTCATCATTAGAATAATATTGTGTGGAATCACAACCCTAGATGTTTATTTTCTTTGTTATTATTTTCCTTTGTTTTATTTTGTATTTTTATACATTTAGGAAATCCACATTCAACCAACCAATCAGCAATCATTCCCCTCTCACATTAATTAGATACCTATAAATAAATTGAATTAATAATTAATAACGACAATAGAAATTATGTCCTCGTGAGATCGATATTTTTATACTATTTGAGCGATAGGTGAGCTTGTGTTACGTGTGTGATTTCACCGATCTCATATGTATCCTATGCTACATAGTGGAAGACACTATGCTGATCCATTACTGAATTTGACCAAGAGTTCTGTAGTTGAGTTTATTCCAGTCACTCTTTTTGACAGAATCCAGTCTTTTTCTCTTTTCCTCGATCATATCGAACAAATATTTACAATGTAAATACTCTATCATCTGAGGCCTCTAGAGGGTGTAATTGATTGTTATAAACTTGATCATTACACCGAAAGGAGAATATTCCATTTTTATTTTAAGTTTAGAATTTAAAATGAAATATGATAAAATCATAGATGATTTTCACCAATCAAAGGTCACTATTGTGTTTGGTGTTGGACAAATATGACCCATAGCGTCACTATTTGTAAAAGACATTGTGGTTTTTATACAAATTAACTATGTGACAATGGAATTTGCATTTTATCATTTTATAATTTGATTACTTTAATATATAAATGGTAAAAGTCCTTATGATTAGTTCCAGATTATAAGATATGAGACAGTCTCAATCCATAACGGTTTAATCATTAAATATCCCTAGTCGTAGTATTATCGAGACTAGACATCGATAATACGGAATAGACTAGTATTGCACTTGTGCGTGTTATGGAAGCGTAACAATATAGTTCTCATATATTTAAGTATTGGATACTTATGCAAGTGTGATAGGAGGTTTTGTTTACCGATGGTACGAAAATAACTTCGCTCTGGATAGACCCCTCGGAATCCCATTGGTAGTATGACTATGTGTCTATGGGAATCCGAATCAGGGTAGGTGTATTTGGTCTTAACCTGAGACTTGCATCGCTAGTACTTATGACAATCAATATGCTTTGGTTTTGGTCGTCCAGGACTTTAACAGGTTCTGTGTACGCCTCTTCTGGGTTTATTGAGAATCGTAGTGTATTGGGTGTGATGTCAAGACGGAAGTATCACTTCAGTCATATGAAGATGATGATCACACAGCGATACAAAACCAGTGCTCTAATGTGTTGCAACTATAGGGATAATATGACAAGGTCATGATTATCCGATTAAAGAGACTAGTTACTTGTGATCCGATATATGCTTCGTACGGGTAGACACTATTCCAACCCCAAGCCTTGCATGTGACATCTGATACTGGATCGTAGTACGCAATACTACGTATGCTACGCCTGACAAAGATTATATATTCCTTTAAGAATATTTCTGGAGAATTGGGTAGGCACGGTGCTTTGTTAGAAGCCAATCATGTCTTGTAAATCAGTAAAAACGTAGTAGGAGGTACGTACATGTTCGGATAGTCCGACAACCAGATTTACTGCCAACATATCCAAGGATCTCATGGGTCGCTTCCCGAAGATTCACCGATGACGTATGATTCGAACATAATTAATCTAAGATTAATTACGGAGAGATTTTATCTGGGATAAAATACTATTTAAAGAGAGAGAATGATTAATTTGGAATTAATCGATAAAAAAATATATTCAATATATTAAACAAAATTAGATTTCGACGCGGAATTAAAATTATATTTTAATTTGGGCAAATGAATTAATTTAGAATTAATTCGCGAGCGACGTGAATAGTAATTTTCTTTGGCATGATTATTTAATTAAATTTGATTTAATTATGTCGCAATAAAAAATTCGTTTATTCGGAATTAGCAAACCCGAGCCCGAGAGTGTTTGCGGGCCCACACAGATTTTGAATCAAGTGGGGCCCAAATGTCACATCACTTGTCACTTTAATTACTTTTTGGTGATGGGTTTTGGTGAAGGAATGATGGTGACTTGTATGACACATTTGTGAGTATTGATGGGAATGACTTTTAACAAATTTTTAGATTTGGTATATCATTTGTTTTTTTGAATATCAAATGAGCAAGTCAACAAAAAAAAAAAATCACTTCACTTTACCTCTCTTTCTATTCACGGTTTTTGAAGCCAAAAATAACTCTCTCTATTTTTTCTTCTTTGGCCGAACAAGGAGGAAGAAATAAGTTGATTTTTGTGGCAAAATTTCCATTGCTAGCACATTCAAGGAATCATCTAAGGTGATAGGAAAACCAACCTTTGAGCTTGGAATCATCATTAAGCTTGGAGCTTGAATTTGTACTTCAAAGAGGAAGCTTGGAGACTTCTCAAATGAGCAAAAGTTTTGTTATCAACACCTCCAAAATCCGATCAAAGTGAGTATTATTCCGTAAATTCTTCTTTGAGTATTCACATGTTTCATTGCTTGAATGATCTTGGGACACCTTAGAAACCCAACATTTGGAATGGTTGCAAATAGTGGATTTAACTCTCTTTTGGTCCAAATCCGACACAAATGAGGCTCAATGAAAATTACCAAAGATATTGACATGGCAAAAAGTTGTAAAGTGGGACTGCTTGCTGATGTGCCAATGACATGGCAGATTGTTGGACAGTTATGACCCATAGCGTCACTATTTGTGCAGATCATGGTGTTGTTGTACAAATTAACTATGTGACAAAGGAGATTGCGCTCTTATCATTTGTGATTAGATCACCAAGATGTATAAATGATAGGAGGTCCTTATGATTTATTCCTGGATTGAGAATGATATGAGACAATATCAATCCACGAAGGATAAATCATTAAATATCCCTAGTCAGAGTATTATCGAGATTGGACATCGATGAATACGTAAAAGACTAATATTACACTTGTGCGCGTTTGTGAGGGCACAACGACATAGTTCTCATATATTTGGGTATATGATACTCATGCAAGTGTAATAGGAGGTTGTGTTTCACCGATGGTATGGGAAATAGCTTCGCTCTAGATAGATCCCCTCGGAATTCCATTGGTAGTATGACTATGTGTCTATGGAAGTCCGAAATCAGGGTAGGTGTATTTGGTCTTAACCTAAGACTTGCACCGCTAATACTTGCGATAATTAATATACTTTAGTTGTGGTCGTCCAAGGCTTTAACTGATTTCTGTATACGCCTCTTCTGAGTATATCGAGAATCGTAGTGTATTGGGTGTGATGTCAAGACGGAAGTATCACTCCAATCATAGTGGAGATGATGATCGCGCAGGGATACAGAACTAGTTCTCTAAAAAAGGTTGCAACCGTCGGGATAATATGACTTGGTCATGATTATTCGATAATAACGAGACTAGTTGCTTGTCATTCGATATATGTTTCGTACGAGACAGACATAATTCCAGCCCCAAGCCTTGCATGTGATCATCCGATACTGGATCGAAATAAGCAATACTACTTATACTACGCCTGATACATATCACTATATTCATGTAAGGATTTTTTTTGGAGAATTGGGAAGGCATGGCGCTTTGCTAGAAGCCAACCTTGTCTTGTAAATCGGTAAAACGTAGTACTTGGTACGTACGTGTTCGGATAGTCCGACGACCGTATTTACTGCCAATATATCCGGGGATCTCATGGGTCGCTTCCCGAAGATTCACCGATGACGTATGACTCGCACTTTAATTAATCTGGGATTAATTAGTTGAGAGAAAAAATTAACGGATTAATTAGTTGAGAGAAAAAATTAACGGATTAATTAGTTGAGAGAAAAAATTAATCTTGGATTAATTGCGGAGATATTTTATCTAGGATAAAATATCGTTTAAAGAGAGATAACGATTAATTTGGAATAAATCGATAAATTTATATATTCGATATATTAAACGAAATTGGATTTCGACGCGGAATTAAAATTAGATTTTAATTCGGGCAAACGAATTAATTTAGAATTAATTCGTTAGCGACGTGAATAGTAATTATGCTTGGCATGATTATTTAATTAAATTAGATTTAATTACGATGCAATGGAAAATTTGTTAATTTGGAATTAAAGAACCTGGGCCCGAGATTGTTTGCGAGCGCATTCGCATTTCAAATTCGAGTGCAGCACGCAAGTCAAATCAAGCGTCAAATCATTAGTCGCATCAAACGTCAAATCGCTAGTCACTTCAAGCGTCAAATCACTTGTCACTTTGAGTGATGTGACTTGACAACTTGAAAGATGTGACTTGACCACTTGATGGATGTGACTTGATGTGAATAGTGATGCAAGTGGTTGGCATAGTTTATTTGACTTTTTGAAAGCCAAATGTGTGGTAAATGCAATTGAAATTCACAAAAGTGTATGAGATACACTTGATGCCAAATACCAACACACTTTAACCACCTCTCTCTTCTCTCTTTTCTCTCTTCTCTCTCACGCCCATGGGGCTCTTTTCTTCTTCTGCTCACTGCCCAAAAATCGTGTGAACATGATGGAAGGATTAGGATGATTTTGTGGCAAAAATCATGAGAGCTAGCACTCCGAGAGACATACGAAGTGATAGGAAAACCCACTCTTGGAACCATATCACGCGAGCTTGGAGCTTGGAAGATGGCTCAAAATTGAAAAATGGAGGATGGTGGACTGCTCACTGCCGAGAGGCCTTAAGGGTAGAAAATTAATTTTTGTTCGATGTCGCGTCGCTCAACCGATCGATGTAAGTATTCCGCAACTTCTTCGATTTGTATTCGCACTTATTTCTTACTTTTGATTCGATCCTCGGGACTTAGAAACTCCAGCACAGATGACATGGCAGACATGTGTCGATGACGTGGAAGACACATGCTGATGATGTGGCAGACTCCTTGTGTGTGTGTAAGATGACGTGGCAACATGTGGATGCTGACATGCTCTGACATGGCTGCTAACTGGGTACTGACTTTGCATTGATATGTCGATGACTGTGGGTTGATGTTGTGCTGAATGTGCGTTGATATGGCGTTAATATGGTCGTCATCAACCTTCATATAGAGCACGCGATGCTTGAAGCGCACTCGCAGGTCTCTATCTGGCGTGTGTCGTAAGTGTGATCGTCTTCTGCCTTCGTTTGATCTCTGGAAAATACCAACGTGCTCGTCTCGACGTGAATAAGCTGATGGTATGCTTAGAACTAATCGAAACTCGAATTTTCTGAATCGAGTTTCATTTTTCGATTTTACGACCTAATGTGTAACCAAATCTACTAATACCATTTGTTATGATTCTCTGATTAGTGAAGGGTGTTTATGAGGAAAATTTACTTTCTATTACTACTTGAATAGAATTTACAAGTATTATAAAACTTGAACAAAAACCTCACTCTATATTTTTTCTAAGCTTTCTTACTTGAAGCTTAATTGTTGGGATGTTTAAGCTCTCAAATGAAAGCTCTATTTATAGTCAAAGTTATGGCTCAAAAGTCAACAAAAGAGCAAAACATCACCTAAAGTTATTTTGTCCATTTTTTGTTGTTGCACTAAACTTTGAAAATGGTGGTAATGGTGGCAATCAATCTTCGACAATGGAGAGCAAATATTAATTGCAGCTTGACACTTCAAATCGATAAGACACACACAAATATCCAACGTTCAAGTTAATTTTATAAATTGAAATTCAAATGAACTAGTAAATTGAGTGGATGATTTTGGGAATTTGATGATCTAGAGAGAAATCTAGATCTATGTCTTTTTTTCAAGGATTCATATTATTAGTGTTTTGAAAACCGGGTCGAATAGGCCGATTGAACCGGTGGAGCCGAGAACCAGCAATGAGTTTGGTCTGGATAAACACTAAAAATCGAACTTGTCAAAACCGATGAACCTGATCGGTTCTTAATTTTTTTTAATAAAAAACGTATAAATTTTAATCAGTTGAAATTATTTATAATGTAATTTGATTTAACCGATTCAACTGTTCGAATCAATGATCTATTAAACTTTTAAATTATTCATTCGATCTCTGATTTTTAAAACACCAAATATTATCTTTCTCCCTTATTCGAGCTGTTATTTGAAGGCTAATGCTTAAATTCCCTAATCATCTAATCCCATTCGATCATCATCGGGTGTCTTCTTTTATTTTCCACGATTCAGAATTTCAGACTTTTCACTAGTAGGGGTGTTCATAGGGTCAGGTCCCGCACTGACCCGACCCGACCCGGTCGGGTTTAACAATTTTAAAAATCGATTTCTGGTCAATTTTGATCCGACCCGATTTAAATAATATACTAAATATCGTATATATATTTGTAATGATACTACTTTTACAAGTAACAAGTGTTGTTGAAATGGTTAAGTCTTTGTTGATTCTTGAGGTGGTTATCGGTTCGAATCCAAGCTTCATCAATTTTTGAAATTTTAATTTATTAAAAAAAATTGTAGATGCTAAGATTCGAACTCAAAATCAGTTGGAAATTAATCAACTACTTTGCCACTCAGGCACGGGCCCACCTTGTTGTTTTAAAATCAACGAAATATATATATTATATTTAATGAATGTTTATGGTGACCCGACCCGATCCACAGTTTTTTGACCCGACCCGCGCGAGTCATGCACTCAATTTTCGAGTTTCGAGCCGACTGACCCGACCCGATCGGGTCATTAAAAAATCAAAAAAAACCCGACCCAACCCAACCCGTGGACACCCTTAATCACTAGAATACATGACACTAGGAGCGTGTTTGGCAGGCCACATTACTGAGGTCGGCCTTATATCACCAGCGTGCGCACCAAACATGGAGCAACACTGGCTAATTTTGGCCTTCAATTACATTATCCCTCACTCCGGGGTCTCCGCGGGTATGAACATTTTTTTTTAAAGTTTTTTAGTTTTATTATTTAACTTAATAATTTAAGTTTATTTTAATTAATAAAATAAAAATATAATTTATTTTTTGTATTTTAAATTAATAGCATATTATTTTAAATTAGAATAAAATTATATATTTTTTAATAATATTTTAACGTTTTAATAGATAAAATACATTTTTAAAATTCGGAAAAATAAAATAATTTAATGTTAAATAGTAAAATATAATATAACACCAAACACACCCGGTGCTTGTTTTTATCTCCGGGCTTTGTTTGTCACGTGCTTTTTTAGTGAAGGACTTGACGCTGAGTGGGTTACTTCTTTGACTTCTTCTTTCCTTTATTTACCGACTACATGACTTATTTGAGATTTTCACGTGATCATAATTTTTGCTAGGACTTCGAATCTAGTGTATTTATCATTTTTTTTTTTTTTTTTTTTGAAATCGTTGGAAACCCCGTCATCAAACCACCCATTCTGGGCCGCGGCGCAGGTAAAAACCCCGGCTGCCCCAGGCTCTTACAAGAAGTTGCATCCCCTGGATTCGAACCCAGAACCTCAAGGTGAGATTCTGGACCCTTCACCATCAAGCCACACCCCTTGGGCCGTATTTATCAACTTGTTATTTAGTATTTACAGTAAAGCTGACACATGGTGCAGTGAGGTGGTCAATTTTATGGTAACTACCTACATTACAGTATAACACATGATTTATTTATTTTTTTAATTTTTTTCCGACCTAACTAGTAATTCAATATTACAAGTTACAACGACATAAATACATTTATAGCAATCGCTCGACATTAATTTTTTATGTTGGGGGATTATTAAGACTTATGGATGACGATAGGGCATCCACAGGAGTAAATCCAAATGAGTCGGTTTAAATCAGTTTAAAATATATATAGGTGAGTTTTATTATTTTATCGTTATTATCAGGACATATATCCAAACTCAAACTCAAATATAGACTCAGACCCATATCTATAATTATTTAAAATCCTTATCGTTTTATTTTATATATAAAAATATTTAGAGTTTACTGCTTTTATAACAAAATAAAACCTACCACAACTTCAACTTCAACTTCAAAGTTCAAACCTACCACAATTTTTCGTTTTCCTTTTTTATTTTTCTTTAAAGTTGTCACTCTTTTATTTTTCCTGGGTTTAAGAGTCCAATATCAAATTTGTCTGTTTTCTATTATAATTTGTAATTTTTTTCCTTAAAATTTAAAGTTGATGTGAACGATATATAATACACATAACCATGTCCAATGATTGCTTATAGAAAGTTGATTGATGTAGATGATCACAGTGATTTCATATCCCATATCAGATAGATAGGTATGTGTAATTATATATGTAACATCCCTTTTAAGTCAGGATGCTACCGGCAGGAGACAGGGAAAATCCATCTCCATAAGCCTCTAATTCTAACAAAGTTTCGGCATGATGTATTCGTAACATCATACAACCTGGTTTATAGCCAGCACCCTGAGACAACCTACACAAGCAAACTCAAAGATATGCAATCCTCATCAAGGCCTCGGGCCTGAACTCAACGAATAAAAGTAAATACTTGGCCTCCGGCCAGAACTCAAAATAGAACTATGCTATTACATAACTTATACATGTGAAATACAAATACAAATACAAAGACTAGGGTCGTGGGGACCCATAACTTGACCCAAGACTCGAAACTCTCTTGACTGCAATTGGGACGATCCACTGTCTTCAAAGTCTTCACCAAAATCCCTCTGGCGTAGCATGACTGTTACTGACCTGCAAAACTACAAACTGATATAGTGTGAGTCATAAAAGACTCAGTAAGTAACCAAGTAAGGATTTATAAATACTGAATTAACTGCTCTATTCTTATATATTACAGAAACACATACTTGAATTCTGTTCACCGTTTATAAATTAATCGTCTTAAAACATATACATACATACATCAAGTTTTCATACTACTGACAACCAGGTCATTATTAAAACTCATTTCGTCTAATCACACAATTCTCATGTTCTCCTTACTATTTATCGTTCTTTAAACTTTAATCTCATTCCCTAGGGTGTAATTTCTACAACCTCCAAACCCAAGTCTCAATAAGTTATATTCATGAACATTTTCTCATGTTTCATGTATATGTTTATACCTTATCATTTTATACTTTAAATTTAAAGTTTACTTATGTCTGATGCTTCTAAATACTTATACATAACAACATCTCTGTCTAACATAGACATGACTTTATTCGTATGCTCTAACTATATATAATATATATATATATATATATATATACTAGTTTTTGCCCGTGCCTACGGCACGGTGTTACAGTATTTGGCCCGTGCCTACGACACGGTGTTACAGAATTAAATGATTTTATTTTTTTAATTAAATGATGCCCGTGCCTACGGCACGGTGTTACAGTATTGGCCTGTGCCTACGGCACGGTGTTACAGAATTAAATGATTTTATTTTAACTTTCTATTTTTTAATTTGAAAATTTTGACCATTTCCATCAATCAATTCACTCTCTTTCCTCCAATTACCAATGAAATGATCTGAGCCGTTAATTAAGCCACATAAAGAGAGCCGTTGGATGCACTCTCTTTCCCCCAACACCATTGTGCTTTATAATATAGATATATATATATATATATATAATATATATATATATATATATATATATATATATATATATATGTTGTTATGTATAACAACATTTCTCTCTAACATAGACATGACTTTATAGTTAGAGAATAGACATGACTTTATTCGTATGCTCTAACTATATATATATATATATATATATTATATATAAATACTGGTCTGTACCTACATATGTATCTCTTTACTCCTATATACTCATGCTTATATTTACTTGTTCTTATCTATATGAATATATAAGTACACTTGCCTCTTTTTCCTACATTAATCTTTATATATATACAAGTTTCACACATATAACCATATACCACTTTATTATATTAATACTATCGAACATCATTAAACAACTTAGGTATTCGTAGCATGAGTTACTTACTTGGTTAGGTGGACACTCATGATCATGGTCCGATCTGTCACAACAATAAAATAACAAACAAGATCAGAACCGCTATTTACGGAACTTTCAACTTATCTATATAAACTTCCGGACTTTCCTAGAATACACGAATCCCCACCGACTCTACGGTTTAAGCTTCATTACTCTAATATGCCTTTCTATACAATTCTGAACTAACTAGATGACTTAAATTCTCATTTTACGCGTTTGCGGTAAAACTTACGGAAAAATTTCCGCAAACACTACGGAAGGGTCTCGAACCCTCCGAACTAGCCCAGAATTACCTAATTACCCTCGCAATACATTATTTATACCTTAACCATGATTACGATCATCTATGCTCATTCGCACGAGAAACTCTTGTTCTACCGGAAACTCGCTAATTCTGTCGGATCGATCAAATCTAATCTGTTTCTCCCCGGATTCTACCACAATTATCGTTTGAACATAATAAAACACACCCAATTCATATCATGCCAATTCACTAGACTACGAAAATTACTAGAAGCATCCGAATATAAAAAACTGTAAACTTTAAAATAACAAATTCTAAACGGAGAGTCGTACCGAAATTCCGAGGCCATATTCGGACTCCCTGTTAGTGTTCCTAGAACATGCTAAGGATCTAATAAGCAAGAAAAGATGTTCATAAATTCGTTATAAGTGCGGGGAATGACTTACATTGAATGGATTTGAGCTTTTAAAATTTTGAATGAAGATCTCCAAGATTCTTCCTTTGTGTTGATTCCAAGCTTTGAGTTGGTTTCCCTATCACCTTAGTTGATTTCATGAAGTGCTAGCTTTGTTGATTTTTCCACAAAATCAAAGAGAAAGAAGATGAAGCTCACGCCCCTCTTAGGAGAATATAGCTAGGGTTTGTGTTTTGTGAGATTATTACACAAATGAGAGAGAGAGAAGGGTTTTCGTAAAAGCCCATTTACCCTTTTTCACCTAAACAAGGTGGTTGGGTAAATGGTTTTACCAAACCCATTCCAAGGTAGTTGGAAAGTGGATGGTATGGCATAAATGCCAACCACTCTCCCAACTACCACATTTAAAGTGGGCCCCACATTTGAATTCAAAATTTGAATGTCTCTATGAACATTTACCGCGGCTTGGATCCGTTTAATCCGATTAAACAAACTTTCATCGCTAAATAATTAAATCTAATTTAATTAAATAGCAATGCCTCGCAAATATATTACGAACGTCGTTTACGAATTAATTCTAAATTAATTCATTCGTTCGTATTAAAGTCTGACTTTAATTTCGTAATGAAATCCAATTCATTTTAATATATTCGATCTATCAATTTTAGCGCATACGAATAAATTAAATAGAAAAATAAAATTTAACTATTAAATTTATTTTACCGATTAATTCTAAATTAATCGCGTTCTCTCTCTTCCGAACACATTTAATCCCAGATTAAATAAAGCCCCAATTAATCCTAGATTAATTTTCTCTCTCTAAATGAATCCCAGATTAATTTTAGTTTAAATCTACTGTCATCGGTGAATCTTTGGGAAGCAACCCAAGAGATCCCTAGATAAATTGGCAGTAAATACGGTCATCGGATTATCCGAATACGTGCATACCTCGTACCACGTGCTTACCGATTTACAAGACATGGTTGGCTTCCAGCAAAGCACCGTGCCTACCCAATTCTCCAGAAATATTCTTACTGGAATATATAATCTATGTCAGGCGTAATATACGAAGTATTATGTATAGCGATCCAGTATCATGTGTCACGTGCTAGGCTTGGGGTTGGAATTGTGTCTGCCCCGTACGAAGCACATGTCGAATGTCTGTAACTAGTCTCTATAATCGGATGAACATGACCTAGTCATATCGTCCCGATGACTGCAGTACTTAAGAGTACTAGTTCCGTATCCTACGTGACATCATCTCCACTATGACTGGAGTGAAACTTCTGTCTTGACATCACACCCAATACACTACGATTCTCAATATACCTAACAAAGGCGTACATAGAACTGGTAAAGCCCTGGACGACCAAAACCAAAGCATAATGATTGTCGCAAGTATTAGCGGTGCAAGTCTCAGGTTAAGACCAAATACACCTACCCTGATTTCGGATTTCCATAGACACGTAGTCATACTACCAATGGAATTCCGATGGATCTATCCAGAGCGAAGCTGTTTCCGTACCATCGGTAAAACAACCTCCTATTACTCTTGCATGAGCATCCAATACCCAAATGTATAAGAACTATGCTGTTACGCTTCCATAACACGCACAAGTGTAATACTAGTCTATTCCGCATTATCGATATCCAGTCTCGATAACACTACGACTGGGGATATTTAATGATTATCCTTCGAGGACTGATACTGTCTCATATCATCTCAATTCAGGAACTAATCAGAAGGACCTCCTATCATTTATACATCTATGTGATCTAATCACAAATGATAAGAGTGCAATCTTCGTATCACATAGTTAATTTGTACAACAACACCATGATCTGTATAAACAGTGACGCTATGGGTCATAATTGTCCAACAATCTCCCACTTGGCCTATAGCCAGTCACTCGAGTGTCTTACACCCGAACTATGTACGGATCGCTCAACTGCTGAGGAAAGACTTTCATCAGCGGATTTGCATGATTAACGTCTGATGCAATTTATACGATCATCACATCGCCATGATGTATGATCCGAACGAATCAGATGAATAGTCGAAGTATATAGCTGGATCGTTGATGAGACCATTAATTCTTTAGCCTCTCAGCTGCTAATAGAACTATTTCTAATCTAATTAGATTTATTATCGACCCAAATGGCTTCTATTGCTGCCTCAACTGCAGCAATAACCCGCATTTGTTGTTTATTCGGTAACGGTATCTTGCTTGGAAGATTCCAGCTCACTATTTTGTTATTCAAACTGTATAGTACCATTTTTTTCATCGGTTAGGAAACTTACAGCAGTGATCCCAGTCACTTCAAGTTCTCCTTCTCCATAGTTTAAGACAACATCCTTAGTTCTCTAAGATACTAACGGATGTTCTTAACATCAATCTAGTGACTATCACTTGGATTGTCCTGTTTGTGAATTCATATGCTCAAAGAGTATGAGACACCAAGTCACGTACATTTTTCAATGTACGAGTTCTCGGAGAGTGTCAATAACCTTTAGATCTAACCCAGTAGATCTTTATTCCTAGAATAAAGGTTGTTTCTCCCAAGATTTCTACGGAGAATCTTTTATAAAAGCCAAGCTTTCACCGATTGTAATATGTGGGAATATCATTTTCAAGAAATGGCATGTCATCATTATTAGGACATTCAGTGTTAGTGCGCTCCCACTAACCCTCTTATATACACAAGAATTATATTTGTTTTGAATTAAATCATATACCATTATGATTATATCAAAACATCAGTTCCAAGAACTAAATGCTTACTTCAATCCCTCTATAGATTGAATAACCTGCCAACCTTGTTTGCTAGTTTTGGTGCGACAAAACTGTCAGAATGTATAACATCCTCCAAAAGGTTTCCTTTTCAGGAAAGCGATTTTCCCGTTCAGCTGCCATATTTCATAAATGAAACATCCAGCATCAGTAAGCATTATCCAAATGGATTTAATGTGGCAACAGGTGAAAGATTTCACTGTAATCAACACAATATTGATAACGATACCTTTCCGCTGCAAGCCTAACTTTGTACGTTGGTATGCTGCCATCCACGTATGTCTTCCTTGAAGACTTATATAGTACCAATTGTTGGGTTTCTATTAAGTCCCAAGGATCATTTATAAGCTATGAAACACATGTGAATACACAAAGGAGAATGGCAGAATCATACTCACTTTGATCGGATTGGATGCTCAGAAGAACAAAACTTTTCTTCCAATGGTGATGAAGCTCTCGACCAAAGCATGGTGTTGTCCTCCATTGATGCTCAAAGCTCCAAGCTTTGCAAATGTTGATTCCATGCTCATGTGTTCGGTTCCCTATCACCTTGTATAACCCTTATGTGTGCTAGCACTATGTTTCTTCATTATGTCTCTCGGCCAAGCCAAGATCATGAAAGAAATGGCCCTTGGCTGAATAGAAAAAGGAAGAAAAATGGACCTCTTGGCCGAACTTGAGAGAAAGAGAGAGATGAAAAGTGTTGTCTATATTCTGGTTTTCAAAAAACCTAATAATCATATACCAAAATTTAGTATTTTCCTTTCAAAAAGGCCAACCAAAATTTTGGAGCCAAAAAGCAAAAGATGCTTTTTCAACCACTTCCATCAAGTCACATCACTCATGAATATTGACTGGTTGTCAATCACTCAAAGTGATAAGACATCCATCACTTGAATGATGTATGATGTGCGATGTGACGCTAGATGCGACTAGCGACTTGACGCTTGATGTGATTTACGTGACGCACTCGAATTCGAAATGCGAATGCGCTCGCAAACATTTCCGGGTTCGGGTTCGCTAATTCCAAATTAACGAATTTCCGTCGTGACGTAATTAAATCTAATTTAATTAAATAATCATGCCAAGCATAATTACTATTCACGTCGCTAACGAATTAATTCTAAATTAATTCTTTCACCCGAATTAAAATCCGATTTTAATTTCGCATCGAAATCCAATTTCGTTTAATATGTCGAATATATTAATTTATCGATTAATTCCAAATTAATCGTTCTCTCTCTTTAATTGATATTTTATCCTAGATAAAATATCTCCGTAATTAATCCCAGATTTATTTTCTCTCTTCTCAAATTAATCCAAGATTAATAAAGTGCGAGTCATATATCATTGGTGAATCTTTGGGAAGCCACCCATGAGATCACTGGATATGTTGGCAGTAAATACGGTTATCAGACTATCCGAATACGTACGTACCAAGTACTACGTTTTACCGATTTACAAGATAAGGTTGGCTTCTAACAAAGCGCCATGCCTACCCAATGCTCCAGAAACATGCTTACAGGAATAAGCAATCTATATCAGGTGTAGTATACGTAGTATTGCGTATGTCGATCCAGTATCAGACTGTCACGTGCTAGGCCTGGGGCTGGAGCTGTGTCTGCCCCGTACGAAGAACATGTCGGATGTCTGGTAACTAGTCTCTATAATCGGATATACATGACCTAGTCATAATATCCCGATAGCTGCAACATTTAAGAGTACTAGTACCGTATCCTACGTGACATCATCTCCACTATGACTGGAGTGATACTTCCGTCTTGACATCACACCCAATACACTACGATTCTCAATATACCCAGCAGAGGCGTACACAGAACTGGTTAAAGCCCTGGACGACCAAAACCAAAGTATATTAATAGTCGTAAGTATTAGCGGTGCAAGTCTCAAGTTAAGACCAAATACACCTACCCTGATGTCGGACTTCCATAGACACATAATCATTCTACCAATGGAATTCCGAAGGGGTCTATCCAGAGCGAAGCTATTTTCCGTACCATCAGTAAAACACAACCTCCTATTACACTTGCATGAGTATCCAATACCCAAATATATGAGAACTATACTGTTATGATCTCACATAACACTCATAAGTGTAATACTAGTCTTTTACGCATTTATCGATGTCCAATCTCGATAATACTATGACTATGGATATTTAATGATTTAACCTTCGTAGACTGATACTGCCTCATATCATTCTCAATACAGAAACAAATCATAAGGACCTCTTATCATTTATACATCTTAGTGATCTAATCACAAATATAAGAGAGCAATCTCCTTTGTCACATAGTTAATTTGTACAACAACACCATGATCTGTACAAATAGTGACGCTATGGGTCATAACTGTCCAACAATCTCCCACTTGGCCTATAGCCAATCACTCGAGTGTCTAACACCCGAACTATGACAGTTCGCTCAAATTACTGAGGAAAGGATTTCGTCAACGGATTTGCATGATTATCATCTGATGCGATTTATTCGATCATCACATCGCCACGATGTATGATCCGAACGAATCAGATGAATAGTCGAAGTATATATCTGGATCGTTGATGAGACCATTAATTCTTTAGCCTGTCCTGACGCCTAGCTCAGCTGCTAACAGAACTATATCTAATCTAATTAGATTTATTATCGACCTAGATGGCTTCCATTGCTGCTTCAGCTGTAGCAATTAACCCACATTTATTGTTTATACTGTAGCAGTATCTTGCATGAAAGATTTCCAGCTCACTGTACCATTATTCAAATTGTATAGTATCGTTTGTGACTTATAGTCGCTTTTATCGGTTAGGAAACTTGCAGCAGTGATCCCAGTCACTCCAAGTTCTCATTCTCCATAGTTTAAGACAGCATCCTTAGTTCTCTAAGATACTAACGAATGTTCTTAATATTAATCCAGTGACTATCACTTGGATTGTCCTATTTGTGAATCCATATGCTCAAAGCGTATGAGACACAAGGTTACGTACATTTTTCAATGTACGAATTTCTCGAAGAGTTTTAACAACTTTAAATCTATCACAGTAGATTTTTATTCCTAGAATAAAGGTTGTTTCTCTCAAGAATTCTACCGAGAATTTTCTCGAGAAAGCCAAGCTTTCACCGATTGTTTTATGGGAATATCATTTCCAAGAAATGACATATTATTATTATTTAATAGGACAGCCACTGTCAGTGCGCTCCCACTAACCCTTTTATATACACAAGAATCATTTTCATTTTGAATCAAATCATACACCATTATGATTACATCAAAATGATAATTCCAAGAACCTAATGCTTACTTCAATCCAAACACTGATCAAATAACCTGCAAACCTTGTTTGCCAGTTATTAGTACGACAAAACCGTCAAGATGTTGTAAACATCCTCCAAAAGGTTTTTTTTCCAGGACGGTGATTTTCCCGTTCAGTTGCCATATTTCATAAATGAAACATGCAACATCAGTAAGCAATTTCCAAATGAATTTACCGTGGCAACAGGTAAATGGTTTCATCGTAATCATTACAATGTTGATAACGATACATTTCCGTTACAAACCTAGCTTAGTACGTTGGTATGTTATCATCCATGTATGTCTTCCTTGAAGACTTATATAGTACTAATAGGCACAATGTCTTGTGGTACATCAACTAGTATTCTAAACATAGTTGATATACATGGAATCCATTTCAGATTTTATATGGCACCTTGCCATTATAAGGAGTCGATACCTTGTATCACTTCCTCATACGTAGTCAGTTGGCATTCCTCAATAAGATAGACATCTTTATGAGGTGAGATCAGAAACCCATACCCCAGGTTATTTTCTGACTCTCTCCGACATACGCGGTTCTTGTGTATTTGAAGATTACTGGTACAATTTCATCCTTGATGAACTGTTTGTGTTCCATTGAGGACTTAGTGCCTTGAACAGTATTACTCTGATTTTCATCGAGTTTTACTATCCTCCTACTTTCCACTGCATATCGGTATTCCTCTTAGGAAAACCGCATGGTGAGTAATAATTACACTGTTCTCTTAGTGAGTTGTATAAGTACTATACTTTGGTATCCATCGGATAACCTACAATTGGCACTTATCCAATTTGGGAGTTTGGTGTCATCCAAACATTTGCCAAGCATACCCAAATTATCAGGAATGAGAAACCCGGTTTCTTTCCAGTTCATATCTAATATGTAATCTGTCAAACAGATTATTATGGAACCTTATTCAAAATAAGTTCTGCACTGTTTATGCTTATCCGTTGAAGGAAATGGTAGCTCAGAGCGACTCATGATTAACCTTATCATGTCCAACAAAATTCGGTTTATCATATTCGGACATACCGTCAAATTGACGTGTTCCGGGAGGAGTCCTCATTTGAAAGAATACTATACTCTTTCAAGTATACGAGAACTTATTGCTTAAGTATTTTCCATTACGGTCTTACCGTGACGGTGTTGGTTTCTAATTAGGTCCTAAGATCATTATAAGCATGAAAATAACATGTGAATACATCAATGGAGGTAGCGGAATACTCACATCGATCGATTGAGACGATTCGGCAATAAATAAATAAAAAATTTCCCTTCCAAAGTGCGCCCAGCTGTACAGATTTTCTGTCCAGAAATTCAGATTTTGATCCATGAAATGGAGCTCCAATCTTCGTCAAACGGTTCCCGGCTCGTGGGTGGGTTTCCCTATCACCTTCGTATACCTCTCGGGAGTGTGCTAGCACTTGGATTTTGCCACAAAATCATAAAAATGGCTTCCCATTCTCGGCAAACCAGGGGCAGTTTTCTGCCCTTGGGCGTGAACCATTTTTAGAGAAAGAGATGAAGATGGAGAGAGAGAGATAAGTGTTAGGTTATTAGAAAAAGTGTATTACATTTACTTATATATTTTCCAAAAAAAAAAAGTAAATGTTTTACCAAATATTTAGCTTTCAAAAAGTCAAACAAACTTAATCCAAATACTTTGAGTGTTCCACACTCCAACATCAATGTCCATCAAGTCATATCAAGTCTATCAAGTTGTCAAGTCACATCACTCAAAGTGACAAGTGATTTGACGCTTGAAACGACTAATGATTTGACGCTTGATGTGACTAATGATTTGACTTACGTGCCGCCCTCGAATTCGAAATACGAATGCACTCGCAAATAATCTCGGGCTCGGGTTCGTTCATTCCAAATTAACGATTTATCCGTTGCGTTGTAATTAAATCTAATTTAGTTAAATAATCATGCCAAGCATAATTACTATTCACGTCGCTAACGAATTAATTCTAAATTAACTCGTTCGCCCGAATTAAAATCTAATTTTAATTCCGCGTCGAAATCCAATTTCGTTTAATATATCGAATATATTAATTTACCGATTAATTTCAAATCAATCGTTATCTCTCTTTTATTGATAATTTATCCTAGATAAAATATCTCCGAAATTAATCCCAGATTAATTTTTTCTCTCTTCTAATTAATCCTAGATTAATTAAAGTGCGAGTCATACGTCATCAGTGAATCTTTGGGAAGACCCATGAGATCCCCGGATATGTTGGCAGTAAATTCGATCGTCGGATTATCCGAACACGTAAGTACCTCGTACTATGTTTTACCGATTTACAAGACAAGGTTGGCCTCTAGCAAACCGCCATGCCTACCCAATTCTCTGGAAATATCCTTACAGGAATAAAGGATCTGTATCAGGCATAGTATACGTAGTATTGCGTATTTCTGTCCAGTATCGGATAATCACGTGCTAGGCCTAGGGCTGGAATTGTGTCTGCCTCGTACGAAGCACATGTCGGATGTCTGGTAACTAGTCTCTATAATCGGATAAACCTGACCTAGTCATTTTATCTCGATAGCTGCAGCATTTAAGAGTACTAATACCGTATCCTATGTGACCATCATCTCCACTAAGACTGGAGTGATACTTCCGTCTTGACATCACACCCAACACACTACGATTCTCAATATACCGAGCATTGGCGTACACAGAACCTGTTAAAGCCCTAGACGACTGCAACCAAAGTATATTGATTGTCGCAAGTATTAGCGGTGCAAGTCTCAAGTTAAGACTAAATACACCTACCCTGATTTCGGACTTCTATAGACACATAGTCATACTACCAATGGAATTCCGAGGGGGTCTATCCAGAGCGAAGCTGTTTCCCGTACCATCGGTGAAACACAACCTCATATTGCACTTACATGAGTATCCTATACCCAAATATATGAGAACTATACCGTTGTGCCCTCACAACGCGCACAAGTGCGATACTAGTCTTTTACGTATTTATCGATGTCACATCTCGATAATACTCTGACTAGGGATATTTAATGATTTATCATTCGTGGACTGATACTGTCTCATATCATTCTCTGTCCAGGAACAAATCATAGGGACCTCTCATCATTTATACATCTAGGTGATCTAATCACAAATGATAAGAGTGCAATCTCCTTTGTCACATAGTTAATTTGTACAACAATATAATGATCTATACAAATAGTGACGCTATGGGTCATAATTGTCCAACAATCTCCCACTTGGCCTATAGCCAGTCACTCGAGTGCTTGACACCTGAACTATTTACGGTTGGCTCAAATTGCTGAGGAAATAATTTCGTCAGTGGATTTGCATGATTATCGTCTGATGCGATTTATACAATCATCACATTGCCATGATGTATGATCCGAACGAATCAGATGAATATCGAAGTATGTATCTGGATCGTTGATGAGACCATTAATTATTTAGCCTATGTTGACGCCTAGCTCAGCTGCTAACAGAACTATATCTAATATAATTAGATTTGTTATTGACCCAAATAGCTTCTATTGCTGCTTCAGCTGCAGCAATTACCCGCATTAGTTGTTTACTCGGTAATAGTATCTTGCTTGGAAGATTTCCAGCTCACTGTACCGTTTATTCAAACTGTATAGTACCGTTTGTGACTTTTAGTCGTTAAATCGGTTTAGGAAACTTGCAGTAGTGATCCCAGTCACTTCAAGTTCTCATTCTCCACAGATTAAGACAGCATCTTTAGATCTCTAAGATACTAAGTATGATCTTAACTTCAATCCAATGACTATCACTTGGATTGGCCCAATTATGAATCCATATGCTCAAAGCATATAAGACATCAGGTCACGTACATCTTTCAATGTACGGTTTCTCGAAGAGTTTTCTCGAAAGCCAAGCTTTCACCGATGGTCATTTTTATGGAAATATCATTTCCAAGAAATGACATATTATCATTATTTATAAGATATTATTGTCAGTGTGCTCCCATCAATCCTCTTATATACACAAGAATCATTTCATTTTGAATTAAATCATACACCATTATGATTACATCAAAATGATAATTCCATGAACCTAATGCTTGCTTCAATCCAAACATGGATTGAATAACCTGCAAACCTTGTTTGCTTGTTTTGATACGACAAAACCGTCAGGATGTTGAAAACATTCTCCAAAAGGTTTTTTTTCAGGAAAGCGATTTTCCTGTTCAGCTAACATATTTCATAAATGAAACATGCAGCAACAGCAAGCATTATCCAAATGGATTTACCGTGGCAACAGTTAAAAGGTTGAATCGTAATCAACACAATTTTGATAATGATATATTTCCGTTAAAAGCCTAGCTTTATACGTTGGTATGTTGCCTTCCATTTATGTCTTCTTTGAAGACTTATATAGTACCTATAGGCACAATGCCTTGTGGTACATCAACTAGTTTTCTAAACACAGTTGATATACATGGAATCCATTTCGGATTCATATGGTACTTTTCCATAATAGGGAGTCGATACCATGTATCACTACCTTATACGTAGTCTGCTGGTATACCTCAATAAGATAGATATCTTTATGAGGTGAGATCAGAAACCCACACCTCATGTTGTTTTCTAACTCTCTTTGACATACGTGGTTCTTGTGTATTCGAAGATTATTGGAATAGTTTCATCCTCGACGAACCATTTATGTTTCATTAAGATTCGGTGCCTGAAATAGTATTAGTCCGATTTTCATCGAGTTTTATTATCCTCCCACTTACCACTGCATATTGGTATTCCTCTTATGAAAACCGCATGGCGAGCAACAATCTAATTGTTCTATGGTGAGATGTATAAGTACTATACTTATGGTATCCCTAGGATAACCTACAATTGACACTTATCCAATTTGGGTTCTAGTTTGATATCATCCAAACTTATGCCTAGCATACCCAAATTTTCAGAAGTGAGAAACCCGGTTTCCTTCCCGTTCATATCTAACATGAAATCTGTCAAACAGATTTTAATGGAACCTTATTCTAAATAAGTTCTGCACTATTAATGCGTATCATTTGAAGGAAAAAGTAGCTCATAGCGACTCATGATTAACCTTATCATGTCCAACAAAATTCGGTTTATCAGTTTGGACACACCGTCAAATTGACGTGTTCCGGGAGGAGTCCTCATTTGAAAGATTACTATACTCTTTCAAGTATATTAGAAACTTATTGCTTAAGTATTTTCCATTACGGTCTCACCGTGATGATTTAATACTTTAGCTGATCTGTTTGTCTATTTCGTGTCGAAACTTTAAAAGTTTCCGATTTGTGTTCTTAGAAGAAACACATAACCATAACGCGATGCCACACCCCGTATAGGTCACAAAATATCTATATCCTCATCTAGCCTAGCTAGACATGGGCCCATTTATTTCACTATGAACTAGAGCTAACAGGTCGGTGGCATTTACACTTTTACCAAGTAAATAGTGTTTTAGGCACTTTGTCCAATAAACTAGATTCACAGACTTTATTTGATTGGAATAAAATTAGTCTGAGTACCCACTCTTCAAAAGTGTGGATATACGATTCTTGTTTTAGTTGTGTCCCAGACATTAATGCCATAATTAGTTCCTTCTGATCAAATCAGTTTGAGTTATTTGTTTGTCATGTTATATGTTTGAGATATTATTTATATTCAAAATATAATTACTGTTATTCACATCTAATGTGTATATCTCAATATCATTCTTTATATAATAAAACACTTTAGTGTTCTAGAACATAAAGGTTCACCCGCAGCGGGTTAAACACTTATATAGAGATAATGTATCTAGTCAAACTAGGTACATTATAACAGTTTCCTAAGTTAGGTACACACCGGAGGGTAGTTCCCAAACTTAGGTATCTATGCTTAAAACAGCGACTTTTGTCCCGTAATGAACATAATTTTGAACAACATAATTAAAGTCAGAGTCTTGCCCTTTCTTTAATTCCTTCATGTCTGCCTTGTCCAAACAGTAGTCACGCTTACGCGATCTCGTTTGCCACAATTTAAGCAGACATTTTGGGATATGTCATTTATCTTCCCAGAAGATTACAATGATTTTGCCTTTGCCCATTTTCAACATTCCAATAGCCTTTGGCCAAGCCTCGGCCATGTAGAATATCGATGTAAGGTGCGCCTTGCGCAATTTGCCTAATTGCAAAGTTTGACTTTGTCTCCTTGAGAATAGTCATTAACCCTCCAAGAGTTTACTATTGCAATTTGGTACTTCTAAAATCTAAGAATAGATTCTTTAAAGATCCTTTAATTTCTTCATCATACTTTAAGGATATAATCCTTAGTTCTGATTCAGAAATTAAAGAGTCTATTACGACAAGCTTTATGGATTAAGCACTAAAGTTATCATCACATAAATCTTCCAAAGATTATGCTCGACTATTTGCTTAACTCTGAGTTTAGGCATAATAAGTTATTTTATCAAAAAAAGTAACTTATCTATTTTTCCAGGACCATCCTGAATTATATTCCCAATTTGAAAATTAAACCATTTAAATACATTTTCCCTAGGATTATGTTTTAAATGTCAATCTTTCAATTTCATCTTGATTCTAACAGTCTAACTATTTAATCAACAATTTAGGTACTATTTATTATAATGATTACAATAGTCCAACTATTTAATCAACTATAATTTAATAGATTAATTTCAATTATATTGATTACTACAATCCAATTATAAAATCAACTATAAATGAATAGTTTGAATATAGTCCAACTATTTATTAAAACAACGATTTAAATATTAGTCCAACTAACATTTAATTATTTGACGAATGATATTTGTTTGAGCGTGTATGGCAAGTAATTAAACGAATATTGCAAATTCAATTCTTGCCTCCCACTATTTTTCGGCGAGCCTCTAACCCTCTGTCGAGTACTCGGGAAACCGTATTTCCTAGTGGGCTAGGATCCCGTTAAATACCACACAATCTTGACTTTGGCCAACAAATTGTATTATAATTAACTAGGTAGATTTCTAAGATCAATTGGATCCAATCCAATTCATAGATCCGGTAGGGGGACATCCAAGTCCGAAATATATATCTTATATATGCCAATACATCCAATGTATTACCTAACCTTTTTCCTCTGAATCAACTAAACCTTGGCTTTGGCACAACAAGCTTAATGATCCCAGTTAAGCGGAACCCATTGACCATGGAAAGCTTCGTAATCAATGTCGATGGACAAGAAGTGGTCTTGACTTTGGCCAACAAACCACAACTTGGACAAGACACTGACATAGAACAAAGCCTTCGTGATTCAAACACATCTTCGACAGACAAAGGCCTTGACTTTGGCTAACAAACCAATGCCGTCATAGATCTTGAGTAAGAATCACTCAATGGAAGGAATGACGCTTAATAAATTACGAGGGTTTTTCGCGTGCAAATTGGAAACCAATTTATTATCTTTGTTAAGGTCTCATCATCATACACCCTTAAAAATGCATTCTAAACACATAATAAAGCGTATATGAATAAAATAATAATGATATGCTGATGGATACTATACACATTGATCATAGATCAAATCACTCCATTTCTCTCTCCGGCTAGCACATATATTACTTCTACCCGTTACACTACACTTCTAAAGAAACCTCATTTACATTGAGGGGAATAGGTGAGAAGAGAATACAAAGAATAGGAGGTGATAAGGCTGGACAAGCAGGTCCAATTAATAAATCAAATTTATTACAATAATTTCTAAAATTGCCCCCACCCGACTAATATCCATCCTATATACATTATTCATTCATCACAACCATGTATTCACACAAGCATGTTATCAATCAATCTAATCAAATTAATTAATCTGATAATTAGTGATCATCCAATGTTCAAATAACGATTTGATTTTGCTCGAGTCAAACTCGTTTTTGCGAATAAGTACTCAAAGTACGAATTCTCGAAATAAATTAAACTACATCATTAAATCAAATTTAATAAGCATTCAATTCTAATTCTCTATTTAATTCCAAATTAAATATTACACTTTAATAATAAACCTTTTATGACTTAAATTCCAAATTTAATCGTAACGCGTCTCAAAGACTGATTAACGTCCAACGTCAATTCAATTAAAGTCCAATGGGATTTTAATTTATTTCTTAAGGCGTGGACTTTTGGTCAACTCGGATCAAACCGAATAACCAAAATCCATTTCGGGAATTACCCCATAAGCCCATAAATCAATTTAGGCCCATTAGGCCCAATTAAACTTTAAAGGTTCATTAAGTCGCATTTGGGCTTAACGGAATTTGGGCCCAATTGGATCCAATCCAATTTGCCTTAACCAGACTTTGTACAACAAAGCCCAACAAGCCCAATTACAACATAATAAGCCCAAATCCAATTTAAAGGCCCAATTAATTAAATTACATAAATCCAATTTCGCAATTTAATTACCTAAAGTGCATTACACAATTAATTATCCAATTAACATTTCCAAAACATCAATTAGCACTAATTAATCAAGCCATTAATATTAAATCATGTCCAACATAATTTAATCAAAAATCAAACCCAAACACATGCTTAAAGTCTCGACCAAGATGGTGATTTCTATCCGATTCGAATTCAATCCAATTAATTTCACAATCGATATTAAATCCACATCCCGAATGATTTCCAACACATCCAATTGTCAAAAATCAAAAATCCAAGACTTCTAGGGCATTAATGTATTCGGCCACCATAACCAATTTGGGGAAAAATGATCCAATCACATTTTCATGAAATTGATCCAATCAATCTTAAATTAAACAACATTTAAGCATACTTAATCATCCAATTTCATAAAATCATGCTCAAATTCAAAATACCCAAATTTTAAGCCCTAAACTTTTCATGCTCAAACCTAGGCTCTTGATGCCATTGTTGGTTTCTAATTAGGTCCCAAGATCATTATAAGCATGAAAATAACATGTGAATATATCAACGAAGGTAGCAAAATACTCACATCGATCGGTTGAGACGATTCGGCAACAAATAAAAAAATTTGTTTTTCCCCTCCAAGGTCCGCCCAGCTGTGTAGATTTTCTGTCCAGAAATTCAGATTTTAATCCATGAAATAGAGCTCCAATCTTCGTCAAACGGTTCCCGGCTCGTGGGTGGGTTTCCCTATCACCTTCGTATACCTCTCGGGAGTGTGCTAGCACTTGCATTTTACCACGAAATCACAAAAATGGCTTCTCATTCTCGGCAAACCAGGGGCAGTTTTCTGCCCTTGGACGTGAACCATTTTTAGAGAAAGAGATGAAGATGGAGAGAGAGCGATAAGTGTTAGGTTATTAGAAAAAGTGAATTACATTTACTTATATATTTTCCAAAAAAATAAAGTAATTGTTTTACCAAATATTTGGCTTTCAAAAAGTCAAACAAACTTAATCCAAATATTTTGAGTGTTCCACACTCCAACATCAATGTCCATCAAGTCTATCAAGTTGTCAAGTCACATCACTCAAAGTGATAAGTGATTTGACGCTTGAAACGACTAATGATTTGACGGTTGATGTGACTAATGATTTGACGCTTGATTTGACTTACGTGCCGCACTCGAATTCGAAATACGAATGCGCTCGCAAATAATCTCGGGCTTGGGTTCGTTAATTCCAAATTAACGATTTATCCGTTGCGTTGTAATTAAATCTAATTTAATTAAATAATCATGCCAAGCATAATTACTATTCACGTCGCTAACAAATTAATTCTAAATTAACTCGTTCGCCCGAATTAAAATCTAATTTTAATTCCGCGTCGAAATCTAATTTCGTTTAATATATTGAATATATTAATTTACCGATTAATTCCAAATTAATCGTTATCCCTCTTTTATTGATATTTTATCATAGATAAAATATCTCTGAAATTAATACCAGATTAATTTTCTCTCTCTTCTAATTAATCCCAGATTAATTAAAGTGCGAGTCATACGTCATCGGTGAATCTTTGGGAAGCGACCCATGAGATCCCCGGATATGTTGGAAGTAAATTCGGTCGTCGGACTATCCGAACACGTAAGTACCTCGTACTATGTTTTACCGATTTACAAGACAAGGTTGGCCTATAGCAAACCGCCATGCCTACCCAACTCTCCGGAAATATCCTTAAAGGAATAAAGGATCTGTATCAGGCGTAGTATACATAGTATTGCGTATTTCTGTCCAGTATCGGATGATCACGTGCTAGGCCTAGGGCTGGAATTGTGTTTGCCCCGTACGAAGCACATGTCGGATGTCTGGTAACTAGTCTCTATAATCGGATAAACCTAACCTAGTCATTTTATCCCGATACCTGCAACATTTAAGAGTACTAATATCGTATCCTACGTGACCATCATCTCCACTAAGACTGAAGTGATACTTCCGTCTTGACATCACACCCAACACACTACGATTCTCAATATACCCAGCATTGGCGTACACAGAACCTGTTAAAGCCCTGGACGACTGCAACCAAAGTATATTGATTGTCGCAAGTATTAGGGGTGCATGTCTCAGGTTAAGACTAAATACACCTACCCTGATTTCGGACTTCCATAGACACAAATCATACTACCAATGGAATTCCAAGAGGGTCTATCCAGAGCGAAGCTGTTTCCCGTACCATCGGTGAAACACAACCTCCTATTACACTTGCATGAGTATCTTATACCCAAATATATGAGATCTATATCGTCATGCCCTCACAACGCGCACAAGTGCAATACTAGTCTTTTACGTATTTATCAATATCCAATCTCGATAATACTCTGACTAGGGATATTTAATGATTTATCCTTCGTGGACTGATACTGTCTCATATCATTCTCTATCTAGGAGCAAATCATAGGGACCTCTCATCATTTATACATCTAGGTGATCTAATCACAAATGATAAGAGTGCAATCTCCTTTGTCACATAGTTAATTTATACAACAACACAATGATCTGTACAAATAGTGACGCTATGGGTCATAATTGTCCAACGGACGGTTTAATACTTTAGCCGATCTGTTTGTCTATTTCGTGTCGAAACTTCAAAAGTTTTCGATTCGTGTTTCAAAAGAAACTCTTAACACATCCGTAAAGGTCACGAAATATTCATATCCACCTCTAGCCTAGCTAGACATGGCCCACGTGCTTCACTATGAACTAGGGCTAACAGATCGGTGGCATTTACACTTACCAAGTAAAGGTGTTTTAGGCATCTTGCCCAATAAACTAGATTTGTAGACTTTATTTGATTGGAATCAAAACAGTCCGAGTACCTACTCTTTTAAAGCATGGATATACAAGTCTTGTTTCATTGTGTCCCAGACAACAATGCCACTTATAAGTTTCATCTGATCAAATCAGTTTGAGCTATTTGTTTGTCATGTTTTATATTCGAGATTTATTTATATTCAAAATAAAAATACTGTTATTCACATCTAATGTGTTTATCTCAATATCATCTTTATATAATAAAACACTTTAGTGTTCTAGAATATAAAGGTAAATCCGCAACGGATTGAACACTGATATAAAGATAATGTTTCTAGTCAAACTAGTTACATTATAACAGTTTCCTAATTTAAGTACACACCCGAAGGGTAGTTCCTAAATTAGGTATCTACGGTTAAAACAGCGACTTTCGTCCCGTTTTCAATTCGCAGATTAATCTCAACTGAAGTCAGTATCCTGCTCATAGCAGATGCTGCACACCAGTATATAATTTTATGTATCACACTAAGTATTTAAAATCCAATTTTAATATTAGCTGTGAACATTCTTATGACAAACATCTTTAAAGTCAGAGCCTTGCCCTTTCTTTTATTCCTTCATATATGCCTTGTCCATACAGCAGTCACGAATCAGTGACTCCGTTTGCCACAGTTTAGGCAGACATTTTGGGATGTCCTTTATCTTCCCAGAAGACTATAATGATTTTGCCTTTGCCCCTTTTCTACATTCTAGAAGCCTTTGGCCAAGCCTTGGCCATCTAGAATATCGAAGTAAGGTGCGCCTTGCGCTACTTGCCTAATTACAAAGTTTGACTTTATCTCCTTGAGAATAGTCATTAACTCTCTAAGAGTTATTATTGCAATTTAATATCTCTCAAATCTAAGATAGATCTACGAAGATCCTTCAATTTCATCATCATACTTTAAGGATGTAATCATTAGTTCTGATTAAGAAATTAAGGAGTCTATTGTGACAAGCTTAATGGATTAAGTACTTAAGTTGTCATCACATGAATCTTCCAAAGATCATGCTCTACTTATTGCTTAACTCCGGGCTTAGGCCCGAGATGTCATTTTATCAAATAAAATAACTTCTCGATTTCAGGACTATCCTGAGGTTTTATTTCCCATTTGAAAATTAAACCCATTTAAATACATTTTCCCTAGGATTATGTTTTAAATATCAATTTTTTCAATATCATCTTGATACTAATAGTCCAACTATTTGATCAACGATTATAGGTACTATTCATTATAATGATTACAATAGTCCAACTATTTAATCAACTATAATTTTAATTTATTAAATTCAATTATATTAATTACTATAATCCAATTATAAAATCACTTATTTATTGAATTAGTTTGAATATAGTCCAACTGTTTTATCAAAACAACGATTTAAATATTAGTCAAACTAACATTTAATTTATTTGACGAATGATATTTGTTTGAGCGCGTGTTGCAAGTTATTAAACGAATATTGCAAATCTAAAACTTGCCTCCAACTATTTTTCGGTGAGCCTCTAACCCTCTATCGAGTACTCGGGAAACCCTGTTTCCTAGTGGGCTAGGATCCCGTTAAATATCACACAATCTTGATTTTGGCCAACAAATTATATGATAATTAACTAGTTAGATCTCTAAGATCAATTGGATCCAATCCAATTCCTAGATCCGGTAGGGGGACATCCAAGTTCGAAACATATATCTCATATATGCCAATATATCCAATATATTACCTAACCTTTTTCCTCTGAATCAACTAAGCCTTGGCTTTGGCACAACAAACTTAGTGATCCCAGTTAAGCGCGACCCATTGACATGGAAAGCTTCGTAATCAATGTTGATGGATAAGAAGTGGTCTTGACTTTGGCCAACAAACCACAACTTGGACAAGACATCAATATGGAACAAAGCTCTCGTGATTCAAACACACCTCGCGACGGACAAAGGCCTTGACTTTGGCCAACAAGCCAATGCCAGTCTCGGATCTTGAGTGAGAGTCACTCAATGGAAGGAAAAACTCTTAATATTTTGCGAGGGTTTTTCGAGCGCAAATGGACAACCAATTTATTATCTTTATTAAGGTCTCATCATCATACACCCTTAAACATGCATTCTAAACACATAATAAAGCGCATATGAATAAATAATAATGATATGCGGATGGATACTTTACACATTGATCCTAGATCAAATCTCTCACTTTCTCTCTCCCGCTAGCACAAGTATTTACTTCTACACATTACACTACACTTCTAAAGAAACCTCATTTACATGAGGGGTATAGGTGAGCATAGAATACAAAGAATATGGAGGTAATAGGCTGGACACGTATGTCCAATTTAATAAATTCCAAATTTATTACAACAATTTCCAAAATTGCCCCACCCATCTAATATCCATCCGATATACATTATTCATGCATTGCAATCATATATTCACACAAGCATGTTATCAATCAATCTAATCAAATTAATTAATCTGATAATTAATGACCATCCAATGTTCAAACAACGATTTGATTTTGCGCGAGTCAAACTCGTTTTGTGAATAAGTACTCAAAGTACGAATTCTCGAATTAAATTAAACTACAACATTAAATCCAATTTAACTTGTATTTAATACTAATTCACTATTTAATTCCAAATGAAATATTACACTTTATTAACGAACCTTTACGACTTAAATTTCAAATTTAATCGTTATGGGTCTCAAAGCCCGATTAACGTCCAACGTCAATTTAATTAAAGTCCAACGGGCTTTCAATTAATTTCTTAAGGCGTGGACTTTTGGTCAACTCGGGTCATACCCAATAACCAAAGTCCAATCCGGGAATTACCCCATAAGCCTAGAAATCAATTTAGGCCCATTAGGCCCAATTAAATACTTAAAGGTCCATTAGTCGCATTTGGGCTTTATGGAAGCGGTTTTGGGCCCAATTGGATCCAATAAATTTAACCTAACCCAACTTAGTACAACCAAGCCCAATAAGCCCAATAACAACATAACAAGCCCAAATCCAATTTTAAGCCCAATTTAATTAAACCATAAAAATCCAATTTCATAATTTAATTAAACAAAGTGCATTATATAATTAATTACCCAAATCAATATTTCTAAAACGTCGATTAGCCTAATTAATCATGCTCATAATCATCATCACATGTCCATCACATTTTGATTAAAATCAAACCCAATTCATGCTATATATGTCTCGGCCAAGATGAGATTTTATGTTCGATTCGGTTTCAATCCAATTAAATCCACAATCGACATTAAATCAACATTTTCAATCGTTTCCAACTCATCCAATGAATCAAAAAAACAAAAAATCCAAGACATTAGGGCATCTATGTATTCGGCCAAGCCTTACATTTTGGGGAAAATTGTTTCAAATCAATTTTCATGAAATTGATCACATACAACTTCAATTAAACATCATTCAAGCATACTCAATCAAAAAGTTTCATCAAATCATGCTCATTCAAGCAAGATACTGTTTCCGATTCAACAACAGAAGCGGAGTACATTGCTGCGGCAGAAGCGGCAAAGGAGGCAGTTTGGATCCGAAAATTCCTAATTGGATTAGGAGTAGTTCCGTTAGCAGCTGAGCCCATTTCATTGTATTGTGACAATAACGGGGCTATAGCACAGGCTAAGGAACCGCGGTCTCATCAACGATCCAAACACGTTCTTCGACGTTTTCATCTGATTCGTGAGATTATACATCGTGGCGATGTGAAGGTCAAGAAGGTCACATCAGATGACAACATGGAAGATCCGCTGACGAAAGCTATTTCACGGGAAAAGTTTGAGCGACATGTACATAGTTCAGGTATTAGATGGTTGAGTGACTGGCTATAGGGCAAGTGGGAGATTGTTGGACAGTTATGACCCATAGCGTCACTGTTTGTAAAATACATTGTGTTTTTGTACAAAATTAACTATATATTAATGAAATTGCCTTTTACCGTTTTGTAAATTTATTTACTTTAATATAAATGGTAGAAGTCCATATGATTAGTATCAGATGAGATGATATGAGACAGTATCAATCCATAAAGATTTAATCATTAAATATCCCTAGTCGTAGTATTATCGAGATTGGACATCGATAATGCGGTATATGCTAGTATTGCACTTGTGCGCGTTGTGAGGGCATAACGACATAGTTCTCATATATTTAAGTATAGTGATACTTATGCAAGTGCGGTAGGAGGTTGTGTTTTACCGATGGTACGGAAAATAGCTTCGCTCTGGATAGACCCCGTGGAATCCCATTGTAGTATGTATATGTGTCTATGGGAGTCCACGTCAGGGTAGATGTATTTGGTCTTAACCTGAGACTCGCATCGCTAATGCTTGCGACAATCGATAAACTTTGGTTTTGGTCGTCCAGGACTTTAACAGGTTCTGTGTACGCCTCTTCTGGGTTTATTGAGAATCGTAGTGCATTGGATGTGATGTCAAGATGGAAGTATCACTTCAGACATATGGAGATGATGATCACGCAGGGATTCAGAACTGGTTCACTATAGTGTTGCAACCATCGGGATAATATGACAGGTCATGATTATCCGATTCAAAGAGACTAGTTGCTTGATATCCGATATGTGCTTCGTACGGGGCAGATACTATTCCAGCCCCAGGCCTTGCACGTGACATCTGATACTGGATCGCTATACATTATACTACGGTATACTACGCCTGAAAAATATCTTATATTCCAGTAAGAATATTTCTAGAGAATTGGGTAGGCATGGCGCTTTGCTAGAAGCCAACCTTGTCTCGTAAATCGGTAAAAAGTAGTACTTGGTACGTACGTGTTCGGATATACCGACGACCGGATTTACTGCCAACATATCTAGAGATCTCTTGGGTCGCTTCCCGAAGATTCACCGATGACGTATGATTCGAACTCAATTAATCTTGGATTAATTACGGAGAGACTTTATCTTGGATAAAGTACTATTTGAAGAGAGAGAAAGATTAATTTGGAATTAATCATTAAAATAATATATTTGATATATTAAACGAAATTCGATTTCGACACGAAATTAAAATTAGATTTTAATTCGGGCAAACGAATTAATTTGGAGTTAATTCGTTAGCGACGTGAATAGTAATTTTGCTAAGCATAATTATTTCATTAAATTTGATTTAATTAACATCGCGACGGAAGTTCGCTTATTCAGAATTATCGAACCCGAGCCCGGGAGTGTTTGCGGGCCCACTCGCCTTCCGAATCAAGTGGGGCCCACATGTCACATCAACCATCACATCACTTGTCACTGTTTTACTTTATGGTGATGGGTTTTGGTGGAAGAGTGAATAACACTCCAAGTCAAGGTGATAGACCTTTGACCTTGTCATATACCAACTTTGGTATTTGATTTATTATATTTGTTTTAGAAATAAATATAAAAGGTTTTGGTGAATCATTTGACACACAACATCTTCTTCTCTCTTCAAAGTGGCGTGAAAACCACTATTCACAGCACTCTCAATTTCAAGGTTTTGTTGCAAAAGCTTGGAGATTTTGTGTATGTTTGGAACAATAAATCACATACAAGGCTAGCACCATCAAGGGATCATACAAAGGTGTTATGGGAAACTAATCTTGGGCTTGGAAGGATCAAACAAAGCTTGGAGCTCACCCACTCACCTTGGCCGAAACCTTCACTGCACAAAGGGAAAATTTTTGTTGCTTAACGATCCACAAACCGATCGATGTAAGTGTGTTTCTGCCACTCTTCATCCTTATTCATTCTTATTTACATGCTTATATGATCTTGGGCTTGTTTTAGAAACTCCAACAATGGTATCATTGAGCTTAATGAGCATGAAAAATATTAGGGTAAAATTTGGGGAAAATTGATTGAAGCATGATTTGATGAAATGGTTTGATTAAATATGCTTAAATGTATGTTACTTGATGTTATACATTATCAATTTCATGAAAAATAAATTGGATTAATTTTTCCCCCCCAAAAGTGGCTTGGCCGAATCTTACCCCTTGCATTGGACTTGGTATTTTGTTGTTTGTAAGATCATTGGATGACTTTAAACGGACATAAAATGACAATATGTAATTCGATTGGATTGAAAACGAAATCGGTGTAATTTCACTACCTTGGCCGAATGTGAAGAGGCATGTTGGGGACTTGATTTTTTGATTAAATGATGTTGGACATGTATTTAACATAAAAGTATGATTAATGGATTAATTTGATGTTTTGGAATTATCGATTTAAAGGATTAATCATAACATTACACTTTAATTAATTAAATGATATAAAATTGGAATTTTAAAATTTGATTAATTGGGCTTAGTTTTGAATTGGGCTTAAAACTATTATATTTGGCATAATGGGCTTGGTTGGGCCAAGTAGGTTTAGGCCAATTGGATTGGATCCAAATTGGGCCTAAATCACACCATTAAGTCCAAATGTAATAAATGGGCTTTATGTTTAATTGGGCCTTATGGGCTTGATATTGATTTTATGGCAAATGAGGGTGATTCCTTATTGGGCTTGGTAATTGGGTTTGACTCACATTGACCAAAGCCCAAGCCTAATGAAATCAATTGAAAGCCCATCGGACTTTAATTAAACGGACATTAGATGTTAGTTGGGATTTGAGACCCGATTTGATTAGATTTGGAATCTAAGTCATTAAAGCGCATTAAAAGTGTAAATATTTAATTTGGAATTAAATAATAGAATTAGTGTTGAATACGACTTAAATTGGATTTAAAGAGTAGTTCGATATAATTCATGAATCCGTACTTTACGTACTTATTCTCAAACGAGTTGGACTCGCGCAAAATCAAACCGTTGTTTGAACATTGGATGATCACATAATTAAAGACTAATTAATTGGATTAGATTGGTTGTAGAACATGCTTGAATGAATAAATGTGGATGTGTTGAATGAATAGTGTATATCGGATGGATATTAGAAGGGAAAGGTAATTTTGGAAATTATTGTAAATTTGGAATTTATAAATTGGACATGCGTGTCCAGCCTGTCTCTTATTATCTCTTTGTATTCTCTTGTCACCTAATTCCCCTCATTGCAATGAGGTTTCTGTAATTGTATTATGTAATTGGGTAGAAGTAGAATAGTGCTAGCCGGGGAGCGGAAAGAGAGTGATTTGTTCTAGGAACAAGATGTTTATATATCCATCAGCATATCGCTATTATTTACTTTTCGCGCCTTGTGATGTTTTAGAAGCATGCTTAAGGGTGTATGATGAGACCTTAACAAAGATAATAAATTGGTTGCCAATTTATGCGAAAAACCCTCAAATAAATATTAAACGATTTTTCCTTCCGTTGAGTGATTCTTACTCAAGATCCAAAATTGGCATTGGTTTGTTGGCCAAAGTCAAGGCCTTTGTCAATTGCGGATGTGTTTGAATCATGAGAGTTTTGCACTATATCGGTGTTTTGTCCAAGTTGTGATTTGTTGGCCAAAGTCAAGATCACTTCTTGTCCAACGACATTGATCACGAAACTTTCCATGTCAACGGGTCCCGCTTAACTGGAATCATTAAGCTTGTTGTGCCAAAGCCAAGGCTTAGTTGATTCAGAGGAAAAAGGTTAGGAAATATATATGGATGTATTGGCATATGTATTGTATATATGTTTCGGACTTGGACGTCCACCTACCGGATCTAGGAATTGGATAAGATCCAATTGATCTTCGAGATCTACCTAGTTAAATATCATACAGCTTGTTGGCCAAAGTCAAGGTTGTACGTTATTTAACGGGATTCTAGCCCACTAGGAAACTGGGTTTCCCGAGTACTCGACAGAGGGTTAGAGGCTCGCCGAAAAATAGTGGGAGGCTAGTATTGAATCTGCAATTTCATTCAGATACTTAGCATTACGCGCTTTCAAATTATTTCGTCAAAATTTATATCATTAGTTGGACTAATATAATGTTATTTTTCTATGTAACAGTTAGACTGTACCCAATTATCGTTGACTAGATAGTTAGACTATCGTAGTCAAGATGACTGGCAAAGGAAATGTCCGCGACATAATCATGGGAGAGAATGTTTTTAAGGGCACAAACTTTGCAGACTGGGAGATGAACCTAAGGATAGTCCTTGTGGCTGAGAGGTTGCTGTATACCATAAATACACCTCTTGGGCCGAAGCCCACCCCTGATCAGACACTTGAGCTGGATCTTTGGAAGACTCACAGTGATGATTGTGACACTGCTCAGTCCATTATGCTCGCTTCAATGACTCAGCATTTTCGCCGCCAAAATAGGGACTTGGATCCTTATACCATGATGGCGAGATTGCAAGATCTGCATCGCTCTAACAAGAGGATGCGAAGGTATGAGTCAGTAACAAAGCTCTTTCGCTCTCGCATGTCAGAAGGCATGTCTGTTGAGTCCCATGTGGCTCAGATGATTACTGACATCGATGAGTTAGCTACTATGGGGATAGTCTTTGAGGCAGAGATTACTGTAGACATGGTCTTACAATCTCTCCCTGATTCTTGGAGACAGTTCATCATAAACTACAATTTGATGAACACCGACGACACTCTTGGAGAGTTATTGTCTACTCTCAAGGAAGCAGAGAAGGAGCTTCTTAAAGGAAACAAGCGCGAGGCGCACTTCGCTTCGACATCTCAGAAACCGAGGGCTGGGCCCAAGGCAACTGGAGGTGTGAGAGAAGAAGAAGCATAAGGGCAAGGGCAAGGCCAAAGCGTCAAAGGCTTTTGGGAAGCCAAAGGACAAATCACAAGATGTTTGCCTACACTGCGGCAAGAGGGGTCACTGGAAGCGTGACTGCCGCGAGTTCAAGGCACTCCAGAAGGAGACAAAGGCGGGCAAGGCACCGGCCTCAGGTATGTTTGTTATTGAAATAAACATGACTACTTCTAGTCTTAAAAATTGGATTTTGATTCTGGTTGTGGCACTCATATATGTACTGATGTGTAGGATCTGCGGACTAGCAGGAAACTGGCTTCAGGAGAGATTGATCTACGTGTTGGAAACGGGACACATGTTGCTGTTTTGGCGTGGGGACTTTTGTTTTGGAACTGCCCTCGGGGCATGTACTTGAACTTAATGACTGTTATTATGTACCTAGTTTGACTAGGAATATTATTTCTGTATCTATGTTAACCCAATGTGGGTACACTTTTGTATTTAGAAACACTGGGTTTTATTTATATAAAAATGATGTAGAAATTTGCACAGCTGTTGCAAATAATGGTCTTTATATTTTGAATATAAATCTATCTCCAACATATAATATAACAAACAAAAGGCTCAAAATGAGTAACAAAGATGAAACCTTTATGTGGCATTGTCGTCTGGGACATATAAACAAGACTCGCATATCCACCCTTTCGAAGAGTGGGTACTTGGACGGATTTGATCCAAATTCATATGACGTCTGCGAATCTTGCTTATTAGGCAAAATGCCTAAATCACCTTTTAGCTGTAAAGGTGAGCGCGCCACCGAACTGTTAGCCCTCGTTCATAGTGACGTATGTGGGCCCATGTCTAGCAAGGCTAGAGGTGGATATGAATACTTCGTAACCTTTACGGATGATGCATCACGTTATGGTTATGTCTATCTTATGAGACACAAGTCGGAAACTTTTAAGAAATTCAAGGAGTTTCGACACGAAGTAGAAAAACAGACAGGCAAGAGTATTAAGACATTACGGTCGGACCGTGGTGGCGAATACTTGAGCAATGAGTTTCTAGATTACTTGAAAGAATATGGTATTCTTTCACAGTGGACTCCTCCTGGAACACCGCAATTAAAAGGTGTGTCCGAACGGAGAAACCGTACTTTGTTGGACATGGTAAGTGTAGACATTGCATTTTTGCATAACACCCGATGAGGAGTCTTATATGGAGACAACTCCCTCTTAGTCATGAAAGTCGCGGGAAAAGAACGTTGGAAGGGTAAAGTTGGAAAACACTATTTTTTATGGATTTCTCCGAGTTGTTTCGCTTCGGTTGCTTGCTATACCTCCGTTTCTAAGCTCACCTTAGGCCCAAAACTCCCCTAGACCACATACCTAATCCAAACCAAGCCCAAATACCCAAGTCAACCCAAGTCAAACCAAGTCAACCCAAGTCAAACCAAGCCCATGCCCAAGGGATGTGATTCACGCCCATTGCCCTTTATTTAGGTAAATTGCACATTAATCACATGTTAAAATCTTGATTAATCCTTACCTAAATAAAAGAAATCAAATCATTACCAAATCAAATCCAATCCCAAAATCCTAATTAGGAGATGCATTCCTTATTAGAAACCAATTAGGAGATTCCTTCCTAATCTAAAAAGGAAAGCCTTTCCCCTTTGCCTATAAAAAGAGGCCTTCACCCCCATTCACAACCCTAGCACACATACTTCCCCAAGCACGTCCCAAACACTTTCTCAAGCCTCCTTGCACGTCCAAAAACCTCCTTGAAGCCTCCATTGCCGAATCATTAAACCTAAGCACCCTCCATTGCCGCATCATTCATCCTTCATCAACACCCTCCACGCCTAAGCCCCTTTTCACAACCCTCCATTGCCGAGTTCCAGCCACCATTCACAGCCCTAAAACACCTTAGAATAAGCCTCAAATACAGCCCCAAAGTCGCACAAAAGACCCCCCAAAGCCGCTCCAAATCAGCGCCAAAACAGCCCCTGAAAACGGCTTCACTGCACTGGTGAACTGCTGCGTTTTAGCCGCTGTTCTGGTCAGGTTCCGTGCGTCCCTAGCCCATCAAAACCACCCTAAAACCATCTTAAAACCATCACAAACATCCCCAAAAAGTTTCACCAAAAAACCTTTACAAACGCACCTCCCGGGACCACCAAAATCACCCAAAACAGTCCAAAAACGCCCAAAACAGTGACCTGAAACGCAGCGACCAAACGGCGGTGAAACGAAGGTAAAACAGCAGCCCGAGCATCAAAACAGCAAGGAAAACAGTGAGCAAACAATCTTGAAAAGTTTCGGATCATTCCCCCTTCCAACGGACTTGGAAAGCACTTCCAAAGATTGACGAAAGAGGTTAGACCTGAGGGTACCTTTTACTTATTTTCTTTTGTTTTATTTTTATTTATTTTAGAATATTATCGCATGAGAGTCGTTTGAAGCATGATGTGATTGTCGGATGAGCGGGATATGTGTTTCCCTTTTGTGGTATATCGGATGGAAACCCGGACGTAAATTCCATAGCCGATTCCGAATGGACGGTAGTATGGTCTGCACTCGGGATACAATACCACGTACCACTTAAGATACATGTATCTCGTCTCATCCAAATTTATATTCAAGCATGATGTAGTTCTAGGTTGTTTATTTATTATTTTAAGCATGTTTTAACGTTGGTTCGTTATTTAATTTTAAAGCATGATTATGTTCGTTTTATGCATGACGTTTAGTTTAGTCTATATTTATGCTTTAGTCATTATTTGTTTGCATTGGTTCGATGGCTTAGTTTGTTCAATGTGTGATATTGCGTGTTTATTGTTTAAAGACTTATTTTTTAAGCATGCAAACTTAGATTAGGATTTAGTTAGCGGAAGCATATTAGATCTAGGTGATACTTGAACATGATTATTGATTAGATGCGGTCGATTTATTGCGTGAATTATATCATCACAATGACATAAGTAAGGGACCATTCCGAACCCAACGGTTTGAGGTCTTCCCTTGCGAGGGGTGAGTGCGGCCTTAAACCTTTGTCCCGGTTCACACCGGGTGGCGACTCCATTATTCTCCGGTTTAGTTCCCCGCGGACTACTCCGTACTCTCAACTAGGCCCTGAGTCTAGAACAGCATGCGTCGCCCAGGTTCTGTTGTCTACAGTCTGGCGACTCCACTGGGGATAGAGAATCGGCCTCGAAATCATGTCTTGTGTTGTTTAGAATTTATGCATTAGTTGACCGTGTCTTAGTGGGTTGAGGGAGTTAATCAAAGGCTTAGTTAAAGCTAGGTGATGGTTGGGTGTCTTCCTTCACTCACTACCTTTCGAGGAAAAGCTGTGAAGGCACCTAGATGATCATTACCCGTAGCGTGTAGTGATATACTAGTTTGGAGGACTCGTTGTTTATTCCTGACAACAAGCGATAAGAGCCTAAGGGGCTTGGGTATTTAAGAGAGCCTCGCTCCACCCTCCCTCTGGGGAATCTACAACGGGAAATCCATTCGACAGTTAGTCATACACCGTAACTCGTTGGCACGTACCGTAAGGTATAAAAAAGGTGCGCTCACTTGGTCGTTTGAACCCTTGAGTGGGGAGTCCTAGTTGTGGGCAAACCTTCGTCAGCGAGAGCCTTTGTCCGCGCCCCGTGAACCCACTCATGAACCTTAGCCATAAGAACATGTAGTTAGACATTTTATAATTAGGTGTTTGATGGACCACCGTCATTTGGATCCAGTTGGACCTTTTGTCAAAAGGTATGAACTTGTCGGGCCATTTAAACTGGGGCAAGTTCACGTCTTTTAACAGTTGGGCCAAAAGCTTCTAAAATGCCAGTGGGCCATTTATGGGCCTCTTATTATTTGAAATCATTTAGCCATATCACCGCAAAGTGTAGACCTGTTGGGCCTTTTCAACTGGGACAAGTTTGCACCGCGCAATGGTGTGATTGAATACTTTAAAATGATAATGGGCCAAATAGTTTAAGTTTTCTTTTTTTATAATTTTATATATTCCATGCATCGCATACATCTCATGCATACATGCATCATGTTAACCCTTGTGTCTTAAAAGCCATCATAGTTACCCGTTGGGTTAGGAAAAAGAATTCAGAGCCTTCCTATGGAAAATCCAGTATATCAGCCGTTTCATCGCTAAGTTGACGTCGGTGTGTGAGCCCATCTTCAAGTTGTTGAGGAAAGATCAACCAGTGAAATGGAACGAGCAGTGTCAGGAAGCATTTGACAGAATAAGGGAATATTTGGTGAAACCTCCTGTGTTGAAACCCCCGAGACAGGGTAGGCCTTTGGTACTTTATTTGGCTATTGAACCTGAAGCGCTGGGGGCGATGATGGTACAAGCCGATGAGACAGGAGTGGAGCATGCTGTCTACTACCTCATTAAGAAGCTGCTTCCATACGAGGCTCGCTATCAGGAAGTGGAGAAGATTTGTCTAGCAGTAGTATGGGCATCCAAGAAGTTACGCCACTACTTCCAGTCTTACAAGATCCAAGTGGTCGCAAAGGAGAATCCTTTGAAGTACTTGCACTCAGTACCCTCGCTGGTTGGGAAGTTAGGCAGATGGTTAGTGTTGTTGACTGAATTTGACATCGAGTACCTCACCTCAAAGGTAATCAAAGGGCGAGCCGTGGCAGAATTCCTGGCCTTGCAACCTATTGAAGGGGATCAGTACAAGTTTGAGTTCCCTGACGAAGAGATCCAAGCTATAGCAGTCCAAGCCGTCAACAACAGACCCGAGAGGAAAGTTCAGACCAAATTGGGAAGGGCCCTACATTGTTCAGAAGGTAATGGGAAATGGAGCAGTAAGACTGTCAGACTTGGAAGGAAATGAGTTCACAGAGCCGATCAACGTTGACAGATTGAAACTGTATTTTGCCTGAGGGACAGAAGACTGAATAGTCGCCCGCAGAAGACCTAACCCGACGGGATAAAGGAAACTCATGCATGCATACATACATGTAACCCATTATTGCATTCTTTTTGTGTGTTTTGTGTTTTGTGTTTTGTATTCACAGGTTTTGAAAAGAGATAAGCCAATCAGAAACAGCGAAAGCACTGTATTGAGTTTGGGTAGAAATCCCGGGGCCGAGGTCCACATCGGTGTTAAGGTTCAGATGGCGAATTGTGGGTTGAGGCCCACCTTGAGTTTGAGTTTTGGGGAATGGATCCCAGGGGGCGAAGCCCACATGGTCAGCTGTAGAAAGGAAGAATTCCTCTGAGTGAGTGAGTGAGTGAAAAAAAAAAAAAAAAAAAAAAAAAAGAGAGAGAGAAGTCTTTGATGGTTAAACATATGTCCGGTGATGACATTGTGTGGTAGGGAGAAGCCTTAGAAACGAGAAGTGCGAGACGCGCTCTTATCCGGTATTCAGAACGGATTGATCTCTGCTAGACTCATAAAAACACTTGATAAAGGTATCTCAACAGTAGAAGCCTGAGCCGTTGATGAGATGATTAGTTGAAGAGATGGTGGATCAGTGAATGACCGTTTGCTTGGATGTCCACACTGATTTACCGTTGCTACGATACATGATATGGTCGGAAAATAAAAGAAAGAAAAGTCTCTACAATGAAAAGAAAAATAGACCATCTATAACCGATAAGCGTGAAGCTACCCATGGGCGAGTATTAGGACCACCATGAGGAGAAATGCTACCTTAAAGGGTAGGTGTGTCAGAAAAAAGAAGAGAAAAGAAAAGAGAAAGACGAAATGAAAAGAATGAAAAGAAAGAGACGATGCAATAAAAGAAGACCATATCATGTTGAGTATGCTACAGCAATCACAGAATGTGACCCAGACATCCAGGTTGGTTAGACCCACTGGTCCGATTCTCCGAATCGAAATCATCGAGTTGGTTGACTTAAGGAATAAGCTGCGAAAGAGCCTTAGCACACACACACTAGGAGTCTAGTTCAGATCACCCGTTCAGAGGATTGGGTTTGAGTATGTCAAGTACTTTGAAGATTCTTTGGCTTTGACGCAAAGCACCCGTTGAGGGCAAAAATATGTTTAGCTATCAAGATTATCTCGAAGAGAGGCACTACAGTGTGTTGAATAATAGTATCAGTATCAGTTTCTGCCATGTATGGCATGCTGGGGGCGAGGCCCACATCATATCAGATCAGCCGGGTATGGCATTCTGGGGGCGAGGCCCACAAACGGTTTAGTAATAATTCTGCCGGGTATGGCATTCTGGGGGCGAGGCCCACATCAGTTCTGTATCAGTTCCGCCGGGTATGGCATTCTGGGGGCGAGGCCCACAAACAGTTCAGTAATAATTCTGCCGGGTATGGCATTCTAGGGGCGAGGCCCACGTTGGTTCAGAGCAGCTTCAGCCAAGTACGGCACTCCGGGTATGGAGATATCAGTTCAGCCAGGTACGGCACTCCGGGTATGGAGGCATGAGATCAGCCAGGTACGGCACTCCGGGTATGGAGATATCAAATGCGACACCTAGGTACGGGGTTAGCATCAGACATTTGTGGCACTCTAGGTACGGAGGCGTCACTGCGACACCCTAGGTACGGGGTTAGCATCAGACATTTGTGGCACTCTAGGTACGGAGGCGTCACTGCGACACCCTAGGTACGGGGTTAGCGTCAGACATTTGTGGCACTCTAGGTACGGAGGCGTCACTGCGACACCCTAGGTACGGGGTTAGCATCAGACATTTGTGGCACTCTAGGTACGGAGGCGTCACTGCGACACCCTAGGTACGGGGTTAGCATCAGACATTTGTGGCACTCTAGGTACGGAGGCGTCACTGCGACACCCTAGGTACAGGGTTAGCATCAGACATTTGTGGCACTCTAGGTACGGAGGCGTCACTGCGACACCCTAGGTACGGGGTTAGCATCAGACATTTGTGGCACTCTAGGTACGGAGGCGTCACTGCGACACCCTAGGTACGGGGTTAGCATCAGACATTTGTGGCACTCTAGGTACGGAGGCGTCACTGCGACACCCTAGGTACGGGGTTAGCATCAGACATTTGTGGCACTCTAGGTACGGAGGCGTCAATGCGACACCCTAGGTACGGGGTTAGCATCAGACTTTGTGGCTCTCTAGGTACGGAGACGTCACCGCGACACCCTAGGTACGGGGTTAGCACTCAGACCACAGCGACACCCTAGGTACGGGGTTAGCACGCCAGGTACGGCATGTGGACTATTCAGACTATTGTGGCTCTCTAGGTACGGAGACGTCACCGCGACACCCTAGGTACGGGGTTAGCATCAGACATTTGTGGCACTCTAGGTACGGAGGCGTCACCGCGACACCCTAGGTACGGGGTTAGCATCCAGACTTTGTGGCTCTCTAGGTACGGAGACGTCACCGCGACACCCTAGGTACGGGGTTAGCACTCAGACACTTGTGGCACTCTAGGTACGGAGTCGTCACCGCGACACCCTAGGTACGGGGTTAGCACTCAGACAACAACAACATCACTGTGGCACTCTAGGTATGGAGACGCAACTGCGACACCCTAGGTACGGGGTTAGCACTATCAACTCAGCACAGTAGGCGAACCATGTGGCAGCTGGCGAGCCAGGTAAGTAAAAATGCATTGCACGTACTTTGATAGAACTGTCATTGTCACACACTGCACGAGTCCCATCAAAGTGGGGGCGACTGTAGACATTGCATTTTTGCATAACACCCGATGAGGAGTCTTATATGGAGACAACTCCCTCTTAGTCATGAAAGTCGCGGGAAAAGAACGTTGGAAGGGTAAAGTTGGAAAACACTATTTTTTATGGATTTCTCCGAGTTGTTTCGCTTCGGTTGCTTGCTATACCTCCGTTTCTAAGCTCACCTTAGGCCCAAAACTCCCCTAGACCACATACCTAATCCAAACCAAGCCCAAATACCCAAGTCAACCCAAGTCAAACCAAGTCAACCCAAGTCAAACCAAGCCCATGCCCAAGGGATGTGATTCACGCCCATTGCCCTTTATTTAGGTAAATTGCACATTAATCACATGTTAAAATCTTGATTAATCCTTACCTAAATAAAAGAAATCAAATCATTACCAAATCAAATCCAATCCCAAAATCCTAATTAGGAGATGCATTCCTTATTAGAAACCAATTAGGAGATTCCTTCCTAATCTAAAAAGGAAAGCCTTTCCCCTTTGCCTATAAAAAGAGGCCTTCACCCCCATTCACAACCCTAGCACACATACTTCCCCAAGCACGTCCCAAACACTTTCTCAAGCCTCCTTGCACGTCCAAAAACCTCCTTGAAGCCTCCATTGCCGAATCATTAAACCTAAGCACCCTCCATTGCCGCATCATTCATCCTTCATCAACACCCTCCACGCCTAAGCCCCTTTTCACAACCCTCCATTGCCGAGTTCCAGCCACCATTCACAGCCCTAAAACACCTTAGAATAAGCCTCAAATACAGCCCCAAAGTCGCACAAAAGACCCCCCCAAAGCCGCTCCAAATCAGCGCCAAAACAGCCCCTGAAAACGGCTTCACTGCACTGGTGAACTGCTGCGTTTTAGCCGCTGTTCTGGTCAGGTTCCGTGCGTCCCTAGCCCATCAAAACCACCCTAAAACCATCTTAAAACCATCACAAACATCCCCAAAAAGTTTCACCAAAAAACCTTTACAAACGCACCTCCCGGGACCACCAAAATCACCCAAAACAGTCCAAAAACGCCCAAAACAGTGACCTGAAACGCAGCGACCAAACGGCGGTGAAACGAAGGTAAAACAGCAGCCCGAGCATCAAAACAGCAAGGAAAACAGTGAGCAAACAATCTTGAAAAGTTTCGGATCATTCCCCCTTCCAACGGACTTGGAAAGCACTTCCAAAGATTGACGAAAGAGGTTAGACCTGAGGGTACCTTTTACTTATTTTCTTTTGTTTTATTTTTATTTATTTTAGAATATTATCGCATGAGAGTCGTTTGAAGCATGATGTGATTGTCGGATGAGCGGGATATGTGTTTCCCTTTTGTGGTATATCGGATGGAAACCCGGACGTAAATTCCATAGCCGATTCCGAATGGACGGTAGTATGGTCTGCACTCGGGATACAATACCACGTACCACTTAAGATACATGTATCTCGTCTCATCCAAATTTATATTCAAGCATGATGTAGTTCTAGGTTGTTTATTTATTATTTTAAGCATGTTTTAACGTTGGTTCGTTATTTAATTTTAAAGCATGATTATGTTCGTTTTATGCATGACGTTTAGTTTAGTCTATATTTATGCTTTAGTCATTATTTGTTTGCATTGGTTCGATGGCTTAGTTTGTTCAATGTGTGATATTGCGTGTTTATTGTTTAAAGACTTATTTTTTAAGCATGCAAACTTAGATTAGGATTTAGTTAGCGGAAGCATATTAGATCTAGGTGATACTTGAACATGATTATTGATTAGATGCGGTCGATTTATTGCGTGAATTATATCATCACAATGACATAAGTAAGGGACCATTCCGAACCCAACGGTTTGAGGTCTTCCCTTGCGAGGGGTGAGTGCGGCCTTAAACCTTTGTCCCGGTTCACACCGGGTGGCGACTCCATTATTCTCCGGTTTAGTTCCCCGCGGACTACTCCGTACTCTCAACTAGGCCCTGAGTCTAGAACAGCATGCGTCGCCCAGGTTCTGTTGTCTACAGTAAGGTCAATGATGAGTCGCACTGAGCTACCTATTTCTTTTGGGGATATGCATTAAACAGTGCAATTCTTATTTTGAATAAGGTTCCGTCAAAGTCTGTTCAACAGACTCCGTATGAGATATGGACAGGAAAGAAACTGGGTTTCTCATTCTTGAAGATTTGGGGATGCTGGGCATACGTCAAACGTTTGGAAGGTACCAAACTTGAACCCAAATCGGATAAATGCCTTTTCGTAGGGTATCCTAGGGAAACCAAAGGATATTACTTCTATCACCCACGAGAGAACAAAGTATTTGTTGCTCTACATGCGGTTTTCCTTGAGAAGGAATTCCTAAATGTAGTGATAAGTGGGAGGAAATGAAAATCGAAGTGATATTGTTTCTGGCATCGAATCCTCAACGGAACATGAACAGTCCATCCAAGATGAGACTGTACCACAATCTTCAGTTACACAAGGACCGCGTAGGTCGGAGAGAGTCAGGAAACTGCCTGAGAGGTATGGGTTTCTGATCTCACCTCATGTAGATATTAATCTCATTGAGGATAACGAACTGGCTACGTATGAGGAAGCGATACAAGATATCGATTCCGCTTTATGGCAAGAAGCCATGAAGTCCGAAATGGATTCCATGTACACCAACCAAGTTTGGACACTGGTTGATGCACCAGAAGGCGTAAAGCCTATTGGATGTAAATAGGTCTTCAAGAAGAAGACCGACATGGATGGCAACGTACAAACGTACAAAGCTAGGCTTGTTGCGAAGGGGTATCGTCAAGTACATGGTGTCGACTATGACGAAACCTTCTCACCCGTTGCCATGGTTAAATCCATTCGGATAATGCTTGCTATAGCTGCACATTTCGATTATGAGATATGGCAGATGGACGTTTAAACCGCTTTCCTTAACGGAAACCTGTTGGAGGATGTTTATATGCAACAGCCTGACGGTTTTATCGTGCCTAGACTTACGAATAAGGTTTGTAAGTTAAATCGGTCCATTTATGGACTGAAGCAAGCATCGCGGTCATGGAACCAACGTTTTGATGAAATCATAAAAGAATACGATTTCGTTCAAAACGAAGATGATCATTGTGTATACAAGAAGGTTAGTGGGAGAGCACTGACTTTTATTGTCCTTTATGTTGATGATGTATTGCTAATAGGCAATGACATTCGCATGTTAACGTCGGTGAAAGCTTGGCTTTCATTGAAATTCTCCATGAAAGATCTGGGAGAAGCAGCCTTTATTCTGGGAATAAAGATCTACCGGGATAGATCTAGAAAGCTGCTTGGACTTTCCCAGAGCACGTACATTGACAAAGTGTTGAAGAGATTCAACATGGATCAGTCCAAGAGAGGACTGTTGCCAATGTCACATGGTGTCTATCTATCTAAGGACATGTGTCCTAAAACTCAAGATGAGAGAGACAACATGAGTCAGATACCGTTCGCCTCGGCAGTTGGATCGATCATGTATGCCATGATATGTACGCGACCTGATGTCTCCTATGCTTTGAGCATGTGTAGTCGCTATCAGGCCGATCCAGGTGAAGGTCACTGGGTGGCGGTTAAGAGTATCCTTAAGTATCTTAGACGAACTAAGGATGCCTTCTTAATCTATGGAGATGGAAAACTTGAGGTATCTGGATATACCGATGCAAGTTTCCAAACCGACCAAGACGACTTTAAGTCGCAATCAGGGTACATTTTTTGTTTGAATAACGGAGCAGTGAGCTGGAAATCTTCCAAGCAAGATACTGTTGCCGATTCAACAACAGAAGGGGAGTACATTGCTGCGACAGAAGCGGGAAATGAGGCAGTTTGGATCCGAAAAATCCTAATTGGATTAGGAGTAGTTCCGTTAGCAGCTGAGCCTGTTTCATTGTATTGTGACAATAACGGGGCTATAACACAGGCTAAGGAACCGCGGTCTCATCAAAGATCCAAACACGTTCTTCGATGTTTTCATCTGATTCGTGAGATTATACATCGTGGTGATGTGAAGGTCGAGAAGGTCGCATCAGATGACAATATGGCAGATCCGCTGACGAAAGCTATTTCACGGGAAAAGTTTGAGCGACATGTACATAGTTCAGGTATTAGATGCTTGAGTGACTGGCTATAGGCCAAGTGGGAGATTGTTGGACAGTTATGACCCATAGCGTCACTGTTTGTAAAATACATTGTGTTTTTGTACAAAATTAACTATTTATTAATGAAATTGCCTTTTACCGTTTTGTAAATTTATTTACTTTAATATAAATGGTAGAAGTCCATATGAATAGTATCAGATTGAGATGATATGAGACAGTATCAATCCATAAAGATTTAATCATTAAATATCCCTAGTCGTAGTATTATCGAGATTGGACATCGATAATGCGGTATAGGCTAGTATTGCACTTGTGCGCGTTGTGAGGGCATAACGGCATAGTTCTCATATATTTAAGTATATGATACTTATGCAAGTGCGGTAGGAGGTTGTGTTTTACCGATGGTACGGAAAACAGCTTCGCTCTGGATAGACCCCGTGGAATCCCATTGGTAGTATGTATATGTGTCTATGAGAGTCCACGTCAGGGTAGATGTATTTGGTCTTAACCTGAGACTCGCATCGCTAATGCTTGCGACAATCGATAAACTTTGGTTTTGGTCGTCCAGGACTTTAACAGGTTCTGTGTACGCCTCTTCTGGGTTTATTGAGAATCGTAGTGCATTGGATGTGATGTCAAGATGGAAGTATCACTTCAGACATATGGAGATGATGATCACGCAGGGATTTAGAACTGGTTCTCTATAGTGTTGCAACCATCGGGATAATATGACAATGTCATGATTATCCGATTCAAAGAGACTAGTTGCTTGATATTCGATATGTGCTTCGTACGGGGCAGACACTATTCCAGCCCCGGGCCTTGCACGTGACATCTGATACTGGATCGCTATACATTATACTACGGTATACTACGCCTGAAAAATATCTTATATTCCAGTAAGAATATTTCTAGAGAATTGGGTAGGCATGGCGCTTTGCTAGAAGCCAACCTTGTCTCGTAAATCGGTAAAAACGTAGTACTTGGTACGTACGTGTTCGGATATACTGACGACCGGATTTACTGCCAACATATCTAGAGATCTTTGGGTCGCTTCCCGAAGATTCACCGATGACGTATGATTCGAACTCAATTAATCTTGGATTAATTACGGAGTGACTTTATCTTGGATAAAGTACTATTTGAAGAGAGAGAAAGATTAATTTGGAATTAATCATTAAAATAATATATTTGATATATTAAACGAAATTCGATTTCGACGCGAAATTAAAATTAGATTTTAATTCGGGCAAACGAATTAATTTGGAGTTAATTCGTTAGCGACGTGAATAGTAATTTTGCTAAGCATAATTATTTCATTAAATTTGATTTAATTAACGTCGCGACGGAAGTTCACTAATTCGGAATTATCGAACCCAAGCCCGAGAGTGTTTGCGGGCCCTCTCGCATTCGGAATCAAGTTGGGCCCACATATCACATCAACCATCACTTCACTTGTCATTATTTTACTTTATGGTGATGGGTTTTGGTGGAAGAGTGAATAACACTCCAAGTCAAGGTGATAGACCTTTGACCTTGTCATATACCAACTTTGGTATTTGATTTATCATATTTGTTTTAGAAATAAATATAAAAGCTTTGGTAAATCATTTGACACACAACATCTTCTTCTTTCTTCAAAGTGGCGTGAAAACCACTATTCACAGCACTCTCAATTTCAAGGTTTTGTTGCAAAAGCTTGGAGATTTTGTGTATGTTTGGAACAATAAATCACATACAAGGCTAGCACCATCAAGGGATCATACAAAGGTGTTATGGGAAACTAATCCTTGGGCTTGGAAGGATCAAACAAAGCTTGGAGCTCACCCACTCACCTTGGCCGAAACCTTCACTGCACAAAAGGAAAATTTTTGTTGCTTAACGAATCCACAAACCGATCGATGTAAGTGTGTTTCCGCCACTCTTCATCCTTATTCATTCTTATTTACATGCTTATATGATCTTGGGCTTGTTTTAGAAACTCCAACATGGTGTTGTCCTCCATTGATGCTCCAAGCTCCAAGCTTTGCAAATGGTGATTCCATGCTCATGTGCTCGGTTCCCTATCACCTTGTATAACCCTTATGTGTGCTAGCACTATGTTTCTTCATTATGTCTCTCGGCCAAGCAAAGATCATGAAGGAAATGGCCCTTGGCCGAATAGAGAGAGGAAGAAAAATGGCCCTCTTGGCCGAACTTGAGAGAAAGAGAGAGATGAAAAGTGTTGTATATTTTTTGGTTTTCAAAAAACCTAATAATCATATACCAAAATTTGGTATTTGCCTTTCAAAAAGGTCAACCAAAATTTTGGAGCCAAAAAGAAAATGATGTCTTTTCAACCACTTCCATCAAGTCACATCACTCATGAATAGTGACTGGTTGTCAATTACTCAAAGTGATAAGACATCCATCACTTGAATGATGTGCGATGTGATGCTAGATGCGACTAGCGACTTGATGCTTGATGTGATTTGCGTGCCGCACTCGAATTCGAAATGTGAATGCGCTTGCAAATATTCCCGGGCTCGGGTTCGCTAATTCCAAATTAACGAATTTCCGTCGCGACGTAATTAAATCTAATTTAATTAAATAATCATGCCAAACATAATTACTATTCACGTCGCTAACGAATTAATTCTAAATTAATTCGTTCGACCGAATTAAAATCCGATTTTAATTCCGCGTTGAAATCCAATTTCGTTTATTATACGAATATATTAATTTATCGATTAATTCCAAATTAATCGTTCTCTCTCTTTAATTGATATTTTATCATAGATAAAATATCTCCGTAATTAATCCCAGATTAATTTTCTCTCTCCTCAAATTAATCCCAGATGAATAAAGTGCGAGTCATACATCATTGGTGAATCTTCGAGAAGCGACCCATGAGATCCCCGGATATGATGGGAGTAAATATGATTATCAGACTATCCGAATACGTACGTACCAAGTTTTACCGATTTACAAGACAAGGTTGGCTTCTAGCAAAGCGCCATGCCTACCCAATGCTCCAGAAACATACTTACAGGAATAAGCGATCTATATCAGGCGTAGTATACGTAGTATTGCGTATGTCGATCCAGTATCAGACTGTCACGTGCTAGGCCTGGGGCTGGAGCAGTGTCTGCCCCGTACGAAGCACATGTCGGATGTCTGGTAACTAGTCTCTATAATCGGATATACATGACCTAGTCATAATATCCCGAAAGCTGCAGCATTTAAGAGTACTAGTACCATATCCTACGTGACATCATCTCCACTATGACTAAAGTGATACTTTCGTCTTGACATCACACCCAATAAACTATGATTCTCAATATACCCAGCAGAGGCGTACACAGAACCGGTTAAAGTCCTGGACGACCAAAACCAAAGTATATTAATAGTCGTAAGTATTAGCGGTGCAAGTCTCAGGTTAAGACCAAATACACCTACCCTGATGTCGGACTTCCATAGACATATAGCCATACTACCAATGGAATTCCGAAGGGGTCTATCCAGAGCGAAGCTGTTTTCCGTACCATCGGTAAAACACAACCTCATATTACACTTGCATGAGTATCCAATACCCAAATATATGAGAACTATGTTGTTATGATCTCACATAACACGCACAAGTGTAATACTAGTCTTTTACGCATTTATCGATGTCCAATCTCAATAATACTCTGATTAGGGATATTTAATGATTTATCTTTCGTGGACTAATACTGTCTCATATCATTCTCAATACAGGAACAAATCATAAGGACCTCCTATCATTTATACATCTTGGTGATCTAATCACAAAGGATAAGAGAGCAATCTCCTTTGTCACATAGTTAATTTGTACAACAACACCATGATTTGTACAAATAGTGACGATATGGGTCATAACTGTCCAACACCAATAGGCACAATGCCTTGCGGTACGACAACTAGTGTCCAAACATAGTTGATATACATGGAATCCATTTCGGACTCATGGCACTTTGCCATAATAGGGAGTCGATACCTTGTATCACTTCCTCATACGTAGTCAGTTCGTATTCCTCAATAAGATTGACATCTTTATGAGGTGAGATCAGAAACCCATACCCAGGTTGTTTTCTGACTCTCTCCGACTTACGCGGTTTCGAAGATTACTGGTACAGTTTCATCCTTGATGAACTGTTTTTGTTCCATTAAGGACTTGGTGCCTTGAACAGTATAACTCCGATTTTCATCGAGTTTTACTATTGTCCCACTTACCACTGCATATCGGTTTTCCTCTTAGGAAAATAGCATGGTGAGCAACTATTTTTCTTCTCAAGTGAGTTGTATAAGTACTATACTTTGGTTTCCCTATGATAACCTAAAATTGGCACTTATCCAATTTGGGTTCTTGTTTGGTATCAACCAAACATATGCTTAGCATTCCCAAATCAACAGGAATGAGAAAACCCATTTTCTTTCCTGTTCATATCTAATATGAAATCTGTCAAACAGATTTTCATGGAACCTTATTCAAAATAAGTATTGCACTGTTAAATGCTTATCCTTTGAAGGAAATGGTAGCTCAGAGAGACTCAAGATTAACCTTATTATGTCCAATAAAATTCGCTTTCTCCGTTCGGACACACCGTCAAACTAACGTGTTCCAGGAGGAGTCCTCATTGAACTAATACTATAATCTTTCAATTATTCGAGAAATTTATTGCTTAAGTAATTTCCATCTCGGTCTTACCGTGATGGTTTTAATACTTTAGCCGATCTGTTTGTCTATTTCGTGTCGAAACTCTAAAATTTTCCGATTAATGTTTCATAAGAAACACATAACCATAACGCGATGCCATATCCGTAAAGGTCACGAAATGTTCATATCCACATCTAGCCTAGCTAGACATGGGCCCACTTACGTCACTATGAACGGGGGCTAACAGATCGATGGCACTTACACTTTTACCAAGTAAAAGGTATTTCAGGTACTTTACCTAATAAACTAGATTCGTAGACATCATTTGAATGGAATCAAATCCGTCCTAGTATCCACTCTTCAAAAGTGTGGATATACGAGTCTTGTTTAATGTGTCCCAGACAACACTGCCACAAATAATTCTTATCTGATCAAATCAGTTTGAGCTATTTATTCGTCATATTATATGTTTGATATTTATTTATATTCAAAATATAAATACTGTTATTGACATCTAATGTGTTTATCTCAATATCATCTTTATAAAATAAAAAACTTTAGTGTTCTAAATATAAAGGTATACTCGCAACGAGTTATACTCGATATAGAGATAATGTTTCTAGTCAAACTAGTTATATTATAACAGTTTTCTAATTTAAGTACACACTCGAAGGGCAGTTCCTAAACTTAGGTTTCTACGGTTAAAACAGCCACTGTCATCCCGTTTCCGATTCGTAGATTAATCTCAACTGAAGTCAGTATCCTACTCATAGCAGATTTTGCACATCAATGCATATTTATGTACCACTTTTAGTATCTAAAGTCCAATTTTAATACTATTAGTGAACATATTTATGACAAACATATTTAAAGTCAGAGCCTTGCCCTTTCTTTTATTCCTTCATCTCTGTCTTGTCCATACGGCAGTCACACTTTAGTGACCCTATTTACCACAGTTTAAGCAGACATCTTGGGATTTTTCCTTTGTCTTCCTAGAAGACAGTAATGATTTTGCCTTTGCCCTTTTTCACATCCCAGAAGCCTTTGACCAAGCCTTGGCCTTCTAGAATATTGAAGTAAGATGCGTCTTGCGCTTCTTGCCCTATTGCAAACTTTGGCTTTAGCTCATTGGGCATAGCCATTAACTCTCCAAGAGTTCACTACTGCAATTAATGCTTCTAAGATCTAACAATAGATCTATGAAGATCCTTCAATTTCTTCATCATACTTTAAGGATCTAATCCTTAGTTCTGATTAGGAAATTAAGGAGTACTTTTGACAAGTATAATGGATTAAACACTAAAGTTATTATCACATGAATCTTCCAAAGATCATGCTCTACTATTTTCTTAACTCTGGGCTTATGCCTAATATGTTATTTTATCAAATAAAGTAACTTATTAGTTTCCAGGACCATCCTGAAATTTTATTCCTAATTTGAAAAATTAAAGTCGTTTAAACACATTTTCATTAGGATTATGTTTTAAACACTAATCTTTCAATTTAATCTTGATTCGAATAGTCTAACTATTTAATCAACGATTTCAGGTACAATCTAATGTAATGATTACTAGTCTAACTACATAAATAATTACAATTTTATTGGTTAAAATCAAATATATATTGATTACTATAATCCAATTATATAATCAACTATAAATGATTAGTAAAATTCAAATATATTGATTACTATAATCCAATTATTTAATCAACTATAAATGAAGTAGTTTGAATACAGTCCAACTGTTTAATTAAAACAACAATAGAATATTAGTCCAACTAATATATTTATTAATAGATAATGACGAAAATGAAATGAGCGCGTATTGGCAAGTATCTAAACGAAATTTGTAAATTTAATACTTGCCTCCCACTATTTTTCGGTGAGCCTCTAACCCTCTGTGGAGTACTCGAGAAACCTAGTTTCCTAGTGGGCTAGGATCCCGTTAAATAACACACAACCTTGACTTTGGCCAACAAGCTGTATGATATTTAACTAGGTAGATCTCTAATATCAATTGGATCTCATCCAATTCCTAGATCCAGTAGGTGGACATCCAAGTCCGAAACATATATCTAATATATGCTAATATATTCGATATATTCCCTAACCTTTTTTCCTCTAAATCAATTAAGCCTTGGCTTTGGCACAACAAGCTTAATGATTTTAGTTAAGCGTGACCCATTGACATGGAAAGCTTCGTAATCAATGTTGATGGATAAGAAGTGATCTTGACTTTGGCCAACAAATCACGCTTGGACAAGACACCGATATGGAACAAAACTCTCATGATTCAAACACATCTGCAATTAACAAAGGTCTTGACTTTGGCCAACAAACCAATGCCAACTTTGGATCTTGAGTAAGAATCACTCAACGGAAGGAAAAATGCTTAATATTGTTTGAGGGTTTTTCGCGTGTAAATTGGCAACCCATTTATTATCTTTAATTAGGTCTCGTAATACACCCTTAAGCATGCATTCTAAAATCATAATAAGGCGCGATAAATAAATAAATTAATAATGATATGCGGATGGATATCTCGCAAATTGTTCCTAGAACAAATCACTCCATTTTCTCTCCCCGGCTAGAACTATTCTAACTTCTACCCAATTACATAATACAATAAAGAAACCTCATTTACATTGAGGGGAATTGGTGAGAAGAGAATCATAAAGAGTAAAGAGATAAAAGGCTGGACACGCAGGTCCAATGTAATAAATTCTAAATTTATTACAATTTCCATCTGATATACATTATTCATGCAATACATTCATGTATTCATACAAATCATGTTATTCAATCAATCTAATTCAATTAATTAATCTTTGAATTAATGATAATCCAATGTTCAAACAACGATTTGATTTGCGCGAGTCAAACTCGTTTAAGAATAAATACTCAAAGTAAGTATTCTTGAATTATATTGAACTACAACTTTAAATCCAATTTATTTGTATTCAATACTAATTCCAAATTTAATTCCAAATTAAATATTTACACTTACTTATAAGCCTTAAAGACTTGGATTCCAAATCCAATCTTAATGGGTCTCAAAAGCCCAATAACATCCAATGTCATTTTAATTAAAGTCCAATGGGCATTTAATTAATTCTTAAGGGCTTTGGCCATAATGGATCAAACCCAAAATGCCAAGGCCCAATAGGAATCACCCTATTGCCAACAAATCAATTTAGGCCCATTAGGCCCAATTATATTCTTTAAAGGGTCAAGTGATGTATTTGGATTTTATGGAATTGGTTTTGGGCCCAATTGGATCCAATCCAAAAGTCCAGAACCAAACTTGGTCAAACCAAGCCCATTAAGCCCAAATACACACTTTTAGCCCAATTCATAATTAAAGGCTTATTAATATAATTATAATATTCCAAATATCACAATTATTTTTGTAGGGGTTTTAAGGGGGAATATTGGTAACGCAGCGGAATAGTGGAAAATCAAAATTTTCCGGTTTCAAAATTTTTCTCGGATCAATTAAATAAACTTATTTATTTAATTATCCAATTATCAAATTCTGAAAAATTACACAAGAAATCAAATTTCTTGGTAATTACCGAATTGCCCCAAAACTTTGTAAGTTTATCATTTTAGTCCAAAATTATCAAATATAATTTTGGATGATTCTAAATCATTTCTAAAATGTTTTTCAACACATCTAATGCATCAAAATCAGATTTCACACAAATCCCTAATTTTGGAGTAATTAATGTGAGCACCCCAAATTTTCAAGTAATTGCATTTTGGTCCCTTTTGTTCAAAACATGCCAAGATCAAATCCAATCGACCCGAAAATTTACATGCATCATATTCATAGTATAATACATAATATATATGAAAATCCCCAAATTTGGAGTGGGTTAAGAACAATAATTTTTCAATTTCATCAAATTGTCCAATTTCACCAAATTTACAAAATCCAACACTTTAATCCATTCAATACTTCACCAATCAAGCCTCACCACTTTTAAATAACTCTAGAACAATTCTAGGTCACCAAGGAGTGGTTACTAACTCTAGAATGGCAACTTTGATTTTCAAAGAATCAAAAGTAAGCCTTTGAAACCATTTCAAGGCTACTTACATACATACATCTTTCATTCAAGTTCACAACAATTAAAACACAAACTATAAGTAGAGAGACAACATCAAAGCAACACAAGATGAAGCTAAGGATGTTAGAAATATTTTCTATGTTGAAAGCTTTAAAGAAAAAGTTACAAAAGCATGATTTTTCCAAGCTTTATTCTTTAGCCTCCAAGCCTTTTTCTCTCAACTCTATTATGTTTATTTGGTAACTTATGACTCTTAAACCCTAAAAATGAAACAAAATAATATATACTCACCCAAATCAAGCCCTTGGCCGAAATTGTAGTATATATAATATCTAGATATTTTTATTTCATTTAATTTTGCTTTTTCAACTTGCAAAAGTCATCATCAAACCATTTAATGGTTTTCTTAAAGTCAAATAAAGCAACTTGAAGTCATCTCAATAATTATCACAACTTTAGGATATTTGTATCTTTAATTAATTTAATCATTTAACAATTAAATAATTAAATAATTATTTAAATACAAATATATTAAATATATATTATATTTACATTAAATATAAAATACATATATATTTATGATATAAGTCAAATATCTCAATTTGACAATTAATTAATGTGTATTTGATAAAATTTATCATTAAATGTAAATACACAAAAATTAAGAAATGACTATTGGGTCCCTTCGCATGTATTTTTCGTTTAAATTTAAACGACTTATAAATAATTAGCATTATTCATAAAAGTTGCCCTAGTGCTCTACGAGTATATTTCATTAGTGAGACTCTATAGATTCAGGTATATACGTCACAAAATCCAATTTCGTGTCCATAAATTACCCACCCGTAAATTATGACGACCACAGATAAACTAGCTGAATCATACAGGTCGAGGTCATTGCATACGTATAATCCCTCCGTCACAGGTATCCGGATAATACCAGAGATATAGATGTAAACGTCAAATCTCTATAGGTATTATCCCGTCGACGTTTCTATTAGCAATCTCTAACTAACATTCAGAACTTACTTCCAAAGTTTACTGTGGCCACAGATTTAACATACTACTAAACAAATATGGACTACCTATTCTCTGTACACAGAACTGGCGGATCCTATCTTGACACACAGATGATATCCTGAGGATCGGTCCACACCCGACGAACAGGCGGAGGTCTGATCTAAATAGATCGGTGACGTGACTGACATCTAAGTGTGGAGGATGTCTCATACATCCACAATGGTATCTCAAGTCGAAGGACCATTATGCTACTCAACCCGAGAAGATTCTTATTGACGTTGGTGTACCATCCATTAAGAATCTTCGGTGAGTCGTTCAATATTTATCCACTATAAACACCTATACGTCTATACGAGTCTCTCTAGACTAATGGTTCATTGGGATAAACCATCCGACCAAGTCTCGATATACGACATGTACTGGTCTCAACGAATTTGACTAACCGACCTCGTGTCAGTAAATCTTGACCAGGAACTATGTTTGATAATATACATTTAGCAGTGACACTTCCCAATGTCAATTACAAACTAACTTTGTAACTGTGTACTACATTATATATTATCGGGCCTTTGTCTAATATATACATATCACTAAACCACATTTAGTTTCAATCTAATAGTAATTAGATCGAATACATATATAAAAACAAGATGTGTAACCACTAAGTAAGTAATATTATGGAAAAAGAGGATGTTTGTATTCATGAATCAGACATAAATACGGTCCGGATTGGCACTCTGAGCACCAACCCCAACAACTTCTCCCACTTGCTCTTGTGCTAATCCACGGTATCATATACACATCTCTATGTGTATCGTATAATCATGGCTCTCAAAATCTCACCTCGCACTTAGAGGTAGGCAACAAGAAGCAAGTCTGCTATTACATATTTAGTTTATCCAAACAAACTCCATCGTTTCCCATAGCCAGCATCATTCATATTATGTAAAATCTAAATTATACATTAATATGACTCTGATGCTACATCAATATTGTGCTACAGCTACTGAGTTATCCAAGTATTTAGGGATCAAATCCAAAATACTATGCGGACAACCGCAAGCACGACACTAATATAAAACTTCTAATTTATAAGGTCACTATGCAACTTCATAAGTCAATACTTCATAAGTTGCACCTAATTCCACTTGATAGTAGAATTCTTCGTGACACTCCCACTGTATCTTTTGTGACTCTTTATGACGTAGACTATCTAACGTCATAATTAGTCTCAAAACTAATATAATTCAAACAGTTGCAGACTTAATGCTCCTTGAATTAGAAACTTGTTCTTAATATCTCAAAGATCATAAAGAACGTGCTTCAAGATCCATCCTATGGTCTATAGGATATCAAAATAACTCGTAGCAATTACGATTAAATTGATATCTATAATCGCACATAATAAAGTATTCATTGTTTCATCATCAAATGATACACAAGATTGATTAGACATTTTAATCAATATCTCTTTCGAAAATGAATCATCATTTACAAAAGATGAATACTATATATAAGACATACAATAACTTTCCAACAGTTATACTAACTGTCATACAGATAGCCTTGTTATGTCCTTTATTAGATCATATCTAATGAACGACTAATAAGAGTATCTCACAAGTCTCCAAGTTTTATATCATATATAAAACTTTATATCATATATAACAGAGACTACTCCCACTGCTTTCACGGAGTAAATAAGACTTAGGTAAATCTTTTACCTTACAAACATCTCATTATTACCATAATAATGATAATGTCATTAGGATATAAAACACTAGAAAGTAATTTGTGTTGGACAGTTATGACCCATAGCGTCACTATTTGTACAGATCATTGTGTTGTTGTAAAAATTAACTATGTGACAAAGGAAATTGCACTCTTATCATTTGTGATTAGATCACCAAGATGTATAAATGATGAGAGGTCATTATGATTTGTTCCTTGATTGAGAATGATATGAGACAATATCAATCAACGAAGGATAAATCATTAAATATCCCTAGTCAGAGTATTATCGAGATTGGACATCGATAAATACGTAAAAGACTAGTATCGTACTTGTGCGCGTTGTGAGGGCACAACAGCGTAGTTCTCATATACTTAAGTATTGGATACTTATGCAAGTGCGGTAGGAGGTTGTGTTTCACCGACGGTACGAGAAATAGCTTCGCTCTGGATAGACCCCCTCGGAATCCCATTGGTAGTTTGACTATGTGTATATGGGAATCCGACATCAGAGTAGGTGTATTTGGTCTTAACCTGAGACTTGCACCACTAATGCTTACGAAAATCAATGTACTTTGGTTGAGGTCGTCTAGGGCTTTAACTGGTTCTGTGTACGCCGATACTAGGTATATTGAGAATCGTAGAGTATTGGGTGTGATGTCAAGATGGAAGTATCACTCCAGTCATAGTGGAGATGATGTCACGTAGGATACGGTATTAGTACTCTTAAGTGCTGCGCGCGGCCATCGGGATATTATGACTAGGTCATGTATATCCGATTATAGAGACTAGTTACCAGACATCCGACATGTGCTTCGTATGGGGCAGACACAACTCCAGCCCCAGGCCTAGCACGTGACAGTCCGATATGGATCGAAATACGAAATACTACGGTATACTACGCTTGATATAGATCACATATTCCTGTAAGGATATTTCCGGAGAATTGGGTAGGCATGGCGCTTTGCTAGAAGCCAACCTTGTCTTGTGAATCGGTAAAACGTAGTACTTGGTACGTACGTGTTCGGATAGTCCGACGACCCGATTTACTGCCAACATATCCGGGGATCTCTTGGGTCGTGTCCCAATGATACACCGATGAAGTATGATTCGCACTTTAATTAATCTGGGATTAATTCGATGAGAGAGAAAATTAATCTAGTATTAATTTTGGAGATATTTTATCTAGGATAAAATATTAATAAAAGAGAGATAACGATTAATTTGGAATTAATCGGTAAATTGATATATTTGATATATTAAACGAAATTGGATTTCGACGCGGAATTGAAATTGGATTTTAATTCGGGTGAACGAATTAATTTAGAATTAATTCGTTAGAGACGTGAATAGTGAATTCGCTAGGCGTAATCATTTAATTACGACGCAACGGATAAATCGTTAATTTGGAATTAACGAACCCGAGCCCGAGTGTGATTGTGGGCGCATTCGTATTTCGAATTCGAGTGCGGCACGCAAGTCACATCAAACGTCAAGTCATTCGTCACATCAAAGCGTCAAGTCATTCGTCACATCAAAGCGTCAAATCAAACGTCACTTTGAGTGATGTGACATTTGATTGATGTGAGTGATTGATTGATTGATAGACATGTCACTTTGAGTGATGTGACAATTTGATTGATTGATATTGACTTGATGTGAGTTAGTGGAGTGGTTGGAATGTTTGGTATGTACTTGATTTTTGAAATCAATTATATTTGATTTACCATTTGACTTTTGACAAATTTTATTTGGTAAATCATTAATATATTTTGGAAAATATATAAACCAAACATTAAATTTTTTTAAGATTAACCTAAGACTTTTCTCTCTTCTCTCCACCTCTCTCAATTCACGCCCAAATGGGCAGTGAAATGGCTCACTGTTTTGCTTGGCAAAACCGAGCAGTGGGAAGCCTTGTGCTTTGATTTTGTGGCAAAATCAAGCGGAGCTAGCACTCCGAGAGACTTATGAAGGTGTTAGGGACACTTAACCTTGAGCCGGGAATCGTTCGATGAAGATTCGAAGCTCAAAACGATGATTCAAAACTGAAACTGTGAGCAGTGGACTGCAGTGTTGGGCGTGAGCTTTGGAGGCCAAATCTTGAAGTTTTGTTCATCGTATCGTCTCAACCGATCGATGTGAGTATTCCGCAACACCTTTGAGATGTATTCCACACTTTATCATGCTTGTTTAATGATCTTGGGACCTAGATAATCACCAACAATGGCATCAAGAGCCTAGATGCAAGCATGAAATTTTAGGGCTTAAAAATTTGGGTAAATTTGTTTTGAGCATGATTTGAATGAATTGATTGTTTGAGTATGCTTATAACATGTTTAATTGCATATTGGTTGGACCAATTTGTTGAAAATTGATTTGGAATAATTTTCCCCAATATTTTATGTGTTGGCCGAATGGTATATGTATTTTGGGATTCTTTGAATTTTTTGGATTTTGATTCATTAGATGAATTGGAATCATAATGTTTAATGGTAATTTAAGGTCAATTGGATTGTACTTTGAATTGAACATAAAACCCCAAAAACCTCATGTTGGCCGAATAGGAATAGCCCCTTTAATGTCTTGGAATTTTTATTTTATGAACATTAGATGTGTATGAAATCATTCGGGAAGTTAATTCGTTGTCGATTGTGTAATTAATCGGATTGAATTCAAATCGGACAAAATTACCTTCCTTGCCGAGACATAGAAGCATGTAAATGGGTTTTGATTTTTCATTAATGTGTTGGACATGTGATGATGATGTTAAGCATGATTAATTAGACTAATTTGATTTTCGGAAATATCGATCTAGGTGATTAATCATGATTTGCACTTTAGGTTAATTATATTATGAAATTGGATTTTATGAATTTCATTAATTGGGCTTTAAATTGGATTTGGGCTTTTAAAGTTGTAAATGGGCTTATTGGGCTTTGTTGTACAAAGTTGGTTTAGGCCAAATGGATTGGATCCAATTCGGCCCAAAACCACTTCCGTTAAGCCCAATTGCGACTTAATGAACCTTTAAAGTTTATTGGGCCTAATGGGCCAAGATTGATTTATGGGCTTATGGGGTAAATCCCGGATTGAATTTTGGTTATTCGGTTTGACCCGAGTTGACCAAAAGTCCACGCCTTAAGAGATCAATTAAAAGCCCATTAGACTTTAATTGAATTGACGTTGGACGTTAATCGGTCTTTGAGACGCGTTACGATTAAATTTGGAATTTAAGTCGTAAAAGGTTTATTATTAAAGTGTAATATTTAATTTGGAATTAAATAATAACGAATTAGAATTGAATGCATATTAAATTGGATTTAATGACGTAGTTTAATTTAATTCGAGAATCCGTACTTTGAGTACTTATTCGCAAAACGAGTTTGACTCGAGCAAAATCAATCGTTGTTTGAACATTGGATGATCACTAATTATCAGATTAATTAATTTGATTAGATTGATTGATAACATGCTTTGTGTGAATACATGGTTGTGATGAATGAATAATGTATATCGGATGGATATTAGTCGGGTGGGGGCAATTTTGGAATTGTTGTAATAAATTTGATTTATTAAATTGGACCTGCGTGTCCAGCCTTTTCACCTCAATTCTCTTTGTATTCTCTTCTCACGTATTCCCCTCAATGTAAATGAGGTTTCTTTAGAAGTGTAGTGTAACGGGTAGAAGTAATACAAGTGCTAGCTTGAGAGAGAAAGGGAGAGATTTGATCTAGGATCAATGTGTTAAGTATCCATCCCCATATCATTATTATTTATTTTCATATGCGCTTTATTATGTATTTAGAATGCATGTTTAAGGGTGTATGATGATGAGACCTTAACAAAGATAATAAATTGGTAGCCAATTTGTACGCGAAAAACCCTCGCTCAATATCATGCGTTTTTCCTTCCATTGAGTGTTTCTTACTCAAGATCCGAGATTTGCATTGGGTTGTTGGCCAAAGTCAAGCCCTTTGTCCGTCGAAGATGTGTTTGAATCACGAGAGTTTTGTTCCATATCGGTGTCTTGTCCAAGTTGTGGTTTGCTGGCCAAAGTCAAGACCACTTCTTGTCACTTGACATTGATTACGAAGCTTTCCATGGTCAATGGGTCGCGCTTGACTGGGATCATTAGGTTTGTTGTGCCAAAGCCAAGGCCTAGTTGATTCAGAGGAAAACGGTTAGGGTACATATTGGATATATAGGCATATATACGATATATGTTTCGGACTTGGATGTCCACCTACAGGACCTAGGAATTGGATTGGATCCAATTGATCTTAGAGATCTACCTAGTTAATTATCATACAATTTGTTGGCCAAAGTCAAGATTGTGTGACATTTAACGGGATCCTAGCCCACTAGAAAACACGGTTTCCCGAGTACTCGACAGAGGGTTAGAGGCTCGCGAAAAATAGTGGGAGGCAAGAATTGAATTTGCAATATTCGTTAATTACTCGCCATAACGCGCTCAAACAAATATCACTCGTCAAATAAATAAAAGTATTAGTTGGACTAATATTTAATGTTGTTTTAATTAATATAGTTTGACTATATTCAAATAAATTCAATAAATAGTTGATTTTATAATTGGATTATAGTAATCAATATAATTGAATTAATATTAAAGTTGATTGAATAATTAGATTATTGTAATCATGATGATAAATAGTACCTAAAATATTGATTGAATAGTTGGACTATTAAAGTCAAGAAACATTGAAAAATTGGACATTTAAATATAATCTTCTTGGATTACAATATTTAAATGGTTTAAATTTTTCTAATTGGGAATGAAATTTCAGGATGGTCCTGGAAATAAATAATAAGTTACCTTATTTGATAAAATAACCTATTATGCCTAAACCCGAATTGAGCAAGTTAGTGGAACATAATCTTTGGAAGTATTATGTGATGATGACTTATAGTGCTTAATTCATGTTCTTGTTATAAATCTATGTTTAGATTTAAGAAGTATTATATTTGGCAATTAATAAATCTTGGAGAATTAATGACTAATCTCAATGAGATAAAGTCAAACTTTACAATTAGATAAATAGCGCAAGGCGCACTTTACGTCAATATTCTAGAAATCCAAGGCTTGGCCAAAGACTTCTGAAATATTGAAAAGGGTTAAAGGCAATATCGTTATTATCTTCTGGGAAGATAAAGGACATATCCCTAAGTGGCTGTCGTTTGGATATGGCAGACACGAAGGAATTAAAGAAAGGGCAAGGCTCTGACTTTAAGGATGTTTGTCAAAATTATGTCCATTACTAGTATTAAAATTGGATTTTAAAATGCTTATATGTGCATAAAATATATGTATTGATGTTCAGAATCTGCTGTGAGCAGGATACTGACTTCAAGCTGAGGTTAATCTGCGAATCGAAAACGGGACGAAAGTCGCTGTTTCGACCATAGATACCTAAGTTTAGGAACTACCTTCGGGTATGTACCTAAATTAGGAAACTGTTATAATGTAACTAGTTTGACTAGAAACATTATCTCTATATCAGTGTTCAATCCGTTACGAATGAACCTTTATATTCTAGAACACTAAGTGTTTTATTGTATAAATATATTGAGATAAACACATTAGATGTAAATAACAGTATTTATATTTTGAATATAAATAAAATCTCGAACATATAATATCACAAACTAATAGCTCATACTGATCTGATCAGATGAACTAATTGTGGCATTGTTGTCTGGGACACAATTAAACAAGAGTCGTATATCCACACTTTTGAAGAGTGGGTACTAGGACTGATTTGACTATCAAATAAAGTCTACGAATCTAGTTTATTAGGTAAGGTACCTAAAACACTGTTTACTTAGTAAAAGTGTAATTGCCACCGATCTGTTAGCCCTATTCATAGTGAAGTAAGTGGGCCCATATCTAGCTAGGCTAGATGTGGATATGAATGTTTCGTGACCTTAACGGATGTGGCATCACGTTATGGTTATGTGTTTCTTTTAAAGAACATAAATCGGAAACTTTTAGAGTTTCGGACACGAAATAGACAAACAGATCGGCTAAAGTATTAAACCGTCACGGTAAGACCGTAATGGAAAATACTTAAGCAATAAGTTTGATATATACTTGAAAGAGTATAGTATTCTTTCAAATGAAAACTCCTCCTGGAACACGTCAGTTTGACGGTGTGTCCGTACGGAGAAACCGAATTTTGTTGGACATGATAAGGTTAATCATGAGCTCTGAGCTACCTTTTCCTTCAAAGATAAGCATAAACAGTGCAAAACTTATTTTGAATAAGGTTCCATGTGAATTCTGTTTGACAGACTTCATATTAGATATGAACGGGAAAGAAACTGGGTTTCACACTCCTGTAGATTGGGGAGGAGCTAGGCTTACGTTTGGATGATACAAACAAGAACCCAAATTGGATAAGTGCCAAATGTAGGTTATCCTAGGGAAAACCATAAGTATAGTACTTATACATCTCATTAGGGAACAATTGTAATTGTTGCTCGCCATGCGGTCTTCCTTAGAGGATTACCGATATACAGTGGTCAGTGGGAGGACGGTATAACTCGATGAAAATTGGAGTAATAATATGTTCTGGCATGAAGTCCTTAATGGAACAAAAGTAGTTCATCAAGGATGAAACTATACCATTAATCTTCGTATACACAAGAAACGCGTAGATCGGAGAGAATCAGAAAACAACCTGGGGTATGGGTTTTCTGATCTCACCTCATAAAGATGTCAATCTTGTTGAGGTATACCAACCGACTACGTAAGAAGGGGTGATACAAGGTATCGACTTCCGTTATGGCAAAGTGCCATGAGTCCAAAATGGATTCCATGTATATAAAAGATGTTTGGACACTAGTTGATGTACCATAAGGCATTGTGCCCATAGGTACTGCATAAGTTCAAGGAAGACATACGTGGATGGCAACATACCAACGTACTAAGCTAGGCTGGTAGCGGAAAGGTATCGTTATCAACATTGTGTTGATTACGGTTCGACCTTTTGCCTGTTGCCACGGCAAATCCATTTGGATGATGTTGTTGTAGCTGCACGTTTCATTTATGAAATGTGTCAGTTAAAGATCAAAATCGCTTTCCTTAAACGGAAACCTTTTGGAGGATGTTTATACATCCTGACGATTTTGTCGTACTAAAACCAGTAAACAAGGTTTACAGGTTATTCGATCCATGTTTGGATTGAAGCAAGCATTAGGTTCTTGGAATCATCGTTTTGATGTGTAATCATAATAGTCTATGATTTAATTCAAAACGAAATAATCTTGTGTATATAAGAAGGTTAGTGGGAGCGCACTGACAAGAATGTCCTTTGATAGAATAATGAAAATATATGTCATTTCTTGGAAATGAAATTCCCATATAAAATAATCGGCGAAAGCTTAGCTTTCGAGAAAATTCTCCGTAGAATTCTTGGGAGTAACAACCTTTATTCTAGGAATAAAGATCTACTGAGATAGATTAAGTTGTCAAAACTCTGCGAGAACTTGTACATTGAAAAATGTACATGACCTGGTGTCTCATACGCTTGACATATAGATTCACAATCAGGCCAATCCGGATGATGGTCACTGGATTGATGTTAAGAACATCCATTAGAATCTTAGAGATCTAAGGATGTTGTCTTAATCTGTGGAGAAGGAGAACTTGAAGTGACTGGGATCACTACTGCAAGTTTCCAAACCGATAAGACGACTGAAAGTCGCAAACGGTACTATACAATTTGAATTACGGTACAGTGAGCTGGAAATCTTCCAAGCAAGATACTGTTACCGACTAAACAACAATGCGGATAAATTGCAGCAGTTGAGGCAGCAATTGAAGCAATCTGGGTCAATAATAAATCTAATTAGATTAGATATATTTCTGTTAGCAGTTGAGCTAGGCGTCAGCACAGGCTAAAGAATTAATGGTCTCATCAACGATCCATATATATACTTCGACTATTCATCTGATTCGTTCGGATCATACATCGTGGCGATGTGATGATCGTATAAATCGCATCAGACGATAATCATGAAAATCCGCTGACGAAACCTTTTCTCAACAATTTGGGCCAACCGTACATAGTTCGGGTGTTAGGCACTGGAGTGACTGGCTATAGGCCAAGTGGGAGATTGTTGGACAGTTATGACCCATAGCGTCACTATTTGTACAGATCATTGTGTTGTTGTACAAATTAACTATGTGACAAAGGAAATTGCACTCTTATCATTTGTGATTAGATCACCAAGATGTATAAATAATGAGAGGTCCTTATGATTTGTTCCTTGATTGAGAATGATATGAGACAGTATCAATCAACGAAGGATAAATCATTAAATAACCCTAGTCAGAGTTTTATCGAGATTGGACATCGATAAATACGTAAAAGACTAGTATCGTACTTGTGCGCATTGTGAGGGCACAACGGTGTAGTTCTATAATACTTAAGTATTGGATACTTATGCAAGTGCGGTAGGAGGTTGTGTTTCACCGACGGTACGGGAAACAGCTTCGCTCTGGATAGACCCCATCGGAATCCCATTGGTAGTTTGACTATGTGTCTATGGGAATCCGACATCAGGGTAGGTGTATTTGGTCTTAACCTGAGACTTGCACCGCTAATGCTTACGACAATCAATGTACTTTGGTTGAGGTCGTCTAGGGCTTTAACCGGTTCTGTGTACGCCGATACTAGGTATATTGAGAATCGTAGAGTATTGGGTGTGATGTCAAGACGGAAGTATCACTCCAGTCATAGTGGAGATGATGTCACGTAGGATACGGTATTAGTACTCTTAAGTGCTGCGCGGCCATCGGGATATTATGACTAGGTCATGTATATCCGATTATAGAGACTAGTTACCAGACATCCGACATGTGCTTCGTACGAGGCAGACACAACTCCAGCCCCAGGCCTAGCACGTGACAGTCCGATACTGGATCGAAATACGTAATACTACGGTATACTACGCTTGATATAGATCACATATTCCTGTAAGGATATTTTCGGAGAATTGGGTAGGCATGGCGCTTTGGTAGAAGCCAACCTTGTCTTGTGAATCGGTAAAATGTAGTACTTGGTACGTACGTGTTCGGATAGTCCGACGACCCGATTTACTGCCAACATATCCGGGGATCTCTTGGGTCGCGTCCCAATGATACACCGATGAAGTATGACTCGCACTTTAATTAATCTGGGATTAATTCGATGAGAGAGAAAATTAATCTAGGATTAATTTAGGAGATATTTTATCTAGGATAAAATATTAATAAAAGAGAGATAACGATTAATTTGGAATTAATCGGTAAATTGATATATTTGATATATTAAACGAAATTGGATTTCGACGCGGAATTGAAATTGGATTTTAATTCGGGCGAACGAATTAATTTAGAATTAATTCGTTAGTGACGTGAATAGTGAATTCGTTAGGCGTAATCATTTAATTACGACGCAACGGATAAATCGTTAATTTGGAATTAACGAACCCGAGCCCGAGTGTGATTGTGGGCGCATTCGTATTTCGAATTCGAGTGCGGCACGCAAGTCACATCAAGCGTCAAGTCATTCGTCACATCAAAGCGTCAAATCAAACGTCACTTTGAGTGATGTGACATTTGATTGATGTGAGGGATTGATTGATTGATAGACATGTCACTTGAGTGATGTGACAATTGATTGATGATATTGACTTGATGTGAGTTAGTGGAGTGGTTGGAATGTTTGGTATGTACTTGATTTTTGAAATCAATATATTTGATTTACCATTTGACTTTTGACAAATTTTATTTGGTAAATCATTAATATATTTTGGAAATATATAAACCAAACATTTAAATCTTTTAAGATTAACCTAACACTTTTCTCTCTTCTCTCCACCTCTCTCAATTCAAGCCCAAATAGGCAGTGAAATGGCTCACTGTTTTGCTTGTCAAAACCGAGCAGTGGGAAGCCTTGTGCTTTGATTTTATGGCAAAATCTGTTAGGTTATTTCTAGGTCCCAAGATCAAGCAAGACATGAAAACAATGTGTGAACTCATCAACGGAGGTAGCGAAATACTCACATCGATTGGTTGTGAGACGCGGCAAGCAACAAAACTTGAAAAACCTCACTGCAATGGGCGTGAACTGCAGTGAATTTGCTCACTATTTTGGGCGTGAAAGTGGTCCTTCGTCAAGCTCCAAGCTTCGTCGAACGGATCTCGGCTCGTGGGTGAACCTCCCTACCACCTTCGCATGTTCCGTAAGTGTGCTAGCACTTGAGTTTTTGCCACAAAAACTCACTCTTGCTTCCCTCAAAGTCACGGTTTTTAGATGAAAAACAGTGAGCTTTTGCCCATTTGGGCGTGAGCCAAAAAGAGAGAATTGAGAGAGATGAAGTTTGTAAAATGGTTGAATTGTTGAAATTGATTTACACAAATGCTTTATATATTTTTCCAAAAAATAATAAGCATTTACCATTTAATAATATCCAATAAATAAAATGGAAATCAATTACACAACCACCAACACATTCCAACAACACCCATCACTATTCATTGTCACTTTATTAAAGTGACTTGATGTGTGTCTATCAATCAATCAATCACTCATATCAATCAATCAAATGTCACATCACTCAAAGTGACGTTTGATTTGACGCTTGATGTGATGAATGACTTGACGTTGGATTTGACGCTTGATGTGACTTGCGTGCCGCACTCGAATTCGAAATACGAATGCGCTCGCAATCAAACTCGGGCTCCGGTTCGCTAATTCCAAATTAACGATTTTTTCGTCGCGTCGTAATTTAATGATTACGCCTAGCGAATTCACTATTCACGTCGCTAACGAATTAATTCTAAATTAATCCGTTCGCCCGAATTAAAATCTAATTTTAATTCCGCGTTGAAATCTAATTTCCTTTAATATATCGAATATATTAATTTACCGATTAATTCCAAATTAATCATTATCTCTCTCTTGACAATATTTTATCCTATATAAAATATCTCCGTAATTAATCCCAGATTAATTTTCTCTCTCTTCTTTATAATCCCAGATTATTTAAGAGTGCGAGTCATACGTCATCGGTGGATTATCGGGAAGCGACCCATGAGATCCCCGGATAAGTTGGCAGTAAATACGGTCGTTGGAGTATCCGAATCGCGTACGTACCAAGTACTACGTTCTACCCATTTACGAGACAAGGTCGACTCCTAACAAAGCACCAAGTCTACCCAATTCTCCGGACATATCCATATAGAATATACAAGGATCTATATCAAGCGTAGTATACCAAGTATTGTGTATATCGGCCCAGTATCGGATAGTCACGTGCTAGGGCTGGGGCTGGATAAGTGTCTGCCCCGTCCGAATCACATGTCGGATGTATGGTAACTAGTCTCTATAATCGGATATACATGACCTTGTCATAATATCCCGATGGCCGGCCAGCACTTAAGAGCACTAATACCGTATCCTACGTGACATCATCTCCAGTATGACTGAAGTGATACTTTCGTCTTGACATCACACCCAATACTCTACGATTCTCAATATATCCAAAATCGGCGTACCAGAACCGGTTAAAGCCCCTGACGACCTCAATCAAAGTATATTGATTGTCGCAAGCATTAGCGGTGCAAGTCTCAGGTTAAGACCATACACACCTACCCTGTTGTCGGACTCCCATAGACACATAGACACAAAACCAATGGGATTCCGAGGGGTCTATCCAGAGCGAAGCTGTTTCCCATATCGTCGGTGAAACACAACCTCCTACCGCACTTGCCGTTGTGCCCTCACAACGCGCACAAGTACGATACTAGTCTTTTACGTATTTATCGATGTCCAATCTCGATAATACTCTGACTAGGGATATTTAATGATTTATCCTTCGTTGATTGATACTGTCTCATATCATTCTCAATCAAGGAACAAATCATAAGGACCTCTCATCATTTATATATCTTGGTGATCTAATCACAAATGATGAGAGTGCAATCTCCTTTGTCACATAGTTAATTTGTACAACAACACTATGATCTGTACAAATAGTGACGCTATGGGTCATATTATCCAATAATCTCCCACTTGGCCTATAGCCAGTCACTCGAGTGCCTAACACCCGAACTATGTATGGTTGGCTCAAATTGCTGAGAAACGCTTTCGTCAGCGGTTTTATGATTATCGTCTGACGCGATTTATACGATCATCACATCGCCACGATGTATGATCCGAACGAATCAGATGATTTGTCGAAGTATGTATCTGAATCGTTGATGAGACCATTAATTCTTTAGCCTGCGCTGACGCCTAGCTCAGCTGCTAACAGAACTATATCTAATCTAATTAGATTTATTATTGACCCAGATGGCTTCTATTGCTGCCTCAGCTACTACAATTAATCTGTATTTGTTGTTTATTCGGTAACAGTATCTTGCTTGGAAGATTTCCAGCTTACTGTACCGTTATTCAAACTGTATAGTACCTTTTGCGACTTTCAGTCGTTTTATCGGTTTGGAAACTTGCAGTAGTGATCCTACTCACTTCAAGTTCTCATTCTCCACAGTTTAAGACAGCATCCTTAGATCTCTAAGATTCTAACGGATGTTCTTAACATCAATCCAGTGACTATCACTTGGATTGACCCGATTGTGACTCCGTATGCTTGAAGCGTATGAGACACCATATCAAGTACATTTTAAATGTACAATTTCCCAGAGAGTGTTAACAACTCCAAATCTATCCCAGTAGATCTTTATTCCTTGAATAAAGGTTGTTACTCCCAAGAACTCTACGAAGAATTTTCTCGAAAACCAAGCTTTCGCCGATTGTTTTATGGGAATATCATTTCCAAGAAATAATATATCATCATTATTTTATTCAGGACATTTATTGTCAGTGCACTCCCACTAACCTCCTTATATACACAAGAATCATTTTTGTTTTGAATTAAATCATAAACCATTATGATTACATCAAAACGATGATTCCAAGAATCTTAATGCTTGCTTCAATCCAAACATGGATCGAATAACCTGCAAACCTTGTTTACTGGTTTTAGTACGATAAAATCGTCAGGATGTTATAAACATCCTCCAAAGGGTTTCCGTTTAAGGAAAGCGATTTTGATCTTTAACTGACACATTTCATAAATGAAACGTGCAGCTACTGCAAGCATTATCCAAATGGATTTGCCGTGGCAACAGGGAAAAGGTCGAACCGTAATCAACACAATGTTGATGACGATACCTTTCCGCTACAAGCCTAGCTTTGTACGTTGGTATGTTTCCATCCATGTATGTCTTTCTTGAAGACTTATGCAGTACCTATAGGCACAATGCCTTATGGTACATCAACTAGTGTCCAAACATAGTTGTTATACATGGATTCCATTTTGGACTCATGGCACTTTGCCATAACGGAAGTCGATACCTTGTATCACCCCTGCTTTTTGTAGTCGGTTGGTATACCTCAACAAGATTTACATCTTTATGAGGTGAGATCAGAAACCCATACCCTAGGTTGTTTTCTGACTCTCTCCGATCTACGGGGTTCTTGTGTATTCGAAGATTAATGGTACAAATTCATCATTTGATGAACTGTTTATGTTCCATTAAGGACTTCGTGCCTTGAACAGTATTACTTCGATTTTCATCAAGTTTTACTGTCCTCTCACTGACCACTGCATATTGGTATTCCTCTTAGGAAAACCGCATGGTGAGCAACAATTACATTGTTCTCTTGTGAGATGTTTAAGTACTATACTATTGGTTTTCCCTAGGATAACCTACATTTGGCACTTATCCGATTTGGGTCCTTAGTTTGGTATCATCCAAACGTTATGCCTGGCATACCCAAATATTAGGAATGAGAAACTCTGTTTCTTTCCTGTTCATATCCTATATGATATCTGTCAAACAGATTTATATGGAACCTTATTCTAAATAAGCTTTGCACTGTTAATACATATCTGTTGAAGGAAATGATAGCTCAGAGCGACTCATAATATAACCTTATCATGTCCAACAAAATTCGATTTTTAGTTCGGACACATCGTCTAACTGACGTGTTTCGGGAGGAGTCCTTATCTGAAAGAATACCATACTCTTTCATGTATGTATGAAACTTACTGGTTAAGTATTTTCCATTACGGTCTTACCGTGACTGTATAATACTATACCCGATCTATTTATCTACTTCATGTCGAAACTCTAAAAGTTTCCGATTTGTGTTCTTCAAAAGAAACACATAACCATAACGTGATGCCACATCCGTTAAGGTCACGAAATATTCATGTTCACATCTAGCCTAGCTAGACATGGGCCCACTAGTTTCACTATGAATATGGCTAACAGATCGGTGGCTTTCACACTATTACTAAGTAAATAGTGTTTTCGGTACTTTACCTAACAAACTAGATTCGTAGACTTTATTTGTATAATCAAATTAGTCCTAGTACCCACTCTTCAAAAGTGTGGATATACGATTCTTGTTTAATTGTGTCCCAGACAACAATGCCACAAATAAGTCTCTATTAATCAAATTAATTTGAGCTATTTATTTGTCATTTTATATGTTCGAGATTTTATTTATATTCAAAATATAAATACTGTTATTCACATCTAATGTGTTTATCTCAATATCATCTTTATATAATAAAACACTTTATGTTCTAGAACATAAAGGTTCATCCGCAACGGATTGAACACTGATATAGAGATAATGTTTCTAGTCAAACTACTTACATTATAACAGTTCCTAACTTAAGTACATACCCGAAGGGCAGTTCCTAAACTTAGGTAGCTACTGTCGAAACAGCGACTTTCATCCCGTTTCCGATTCCTAGAGGAATCTCAGCTTGAAGTCAGTATCCTGCTCATAGCAGATTCTGAACATCAATGCATATATTTTATGTACCACACCAAGTATTTAAAATCTAATTTCAATACCAGCAGTGAACATAACTTTGACAAATATTTTTAAAGTTAGAGCCTTGCTCTTTCTTTAATTCCTTCGTGTCTGCCATGTCCAAACGGTAGTCTCATTGGGATATGTTCAATATCCTTATTCAATATTTCATAAACCTTTGACCAAGCCTTGGGTTTTAGAATATTGAAATGATGTGCACCTTGTGCAATATGCCCAATTGCAAACTTTGACTTTTCTCCTCTAGAATAGTCATTAATTCTCCAAGAATTACATATTGCAATTTTAAGGGCTTTGGTATAATAAGTTATTTTATCAAATAAACTAACCTATTATTTATTCCCAATTGAAAATTAAATCATTTAAAACATTTAATCCGAGGATTATATATTTTAAATATTCAACTTTTCAATTCTTTCTTGATTTCAATAGTCCAACTATTTAATCAATTTATTATAGGTACTATTTATTATAATGATTATCATAGTCCAACTATACAATCAAATATGATTTAAATTAATTAACCTCAATTACATTGATTACCATAATCCAATTATAAAATCAACTGTAAATCGAAATTAATTAATTCAAATATATTGATTACTATAATCCAATTATATAATCAACTATAATACAGTCCAACTGTTTATTAAAACAACAATTTAAATATTAGTCAAACTAATACTTTTAATTTATTTGACGAGTGATATTTGTTTGAGCGCGTATGGCGAGTAATTGAACGAATATTGCAAATTCAATTCTTGCCTCCCACTATTTTTCATCGAGCCTCTAACCCTCTGTCGAGTACTCGGGAAACCGTGTTTCCTAGTGGGCTAGGATCCCGTTAAAGTATCACACAATCTTGACTTTGGCCAACAAATTGTATGATAGTTAACTAGGTAGATCTCGAAGATCAATTGGATCCCATCCAACTCCTAGATCCAGTAGGTGGACATCCAAGTCCGAAACATATATCTTATATATGCCTATATATCGAATATATACCCTAACCTTTTTCCTCTGAATCAACTAGGCCTTGGCTTTTGCACAACAAACCTAATGATCCCAGTCAAGCGTGGACCCATTGACCATGGAAGCTTCGTAATCAATGTCGTTGGACAAGAAGTGGTCTTGACTTTGGCCAACAAACGACGACTTGGACAAGACACCAATATGGAACAAAGCCTCATGATTCAAACACATCTTCGACGGACAAGGGCTTGACTTTGGCCAACAACCCATGCCAATCTAGGATCTTGAGTAAGAATCACTCAATGGAAGGAAAAGACGCATGATATTTGATGAGGGCTTTTCCCGTGCAAATTGGCTACCAATTTAATTATCTTTGTTAAGGTCTCATCATCATACACCCTTAAACATGCATTCTAAACACATAATAAAGCGAGTATGAAAATAAAATAATAATGATATGCGGATGGATACTAAACACATTGATCCTAGATCAAAACTCTCCCTTTCTCACTCGAGCTAGCACTTGTATTACTTCTACCCGTTACACTACACTTCTAAAGAAAACTCATTTACATTGAGGGGAATAGGTGAGAAGAGAATACAAAGAGAATAAAGGTGATAAGGCTGGACATGCAGGTCCAATTTAATAAATCAAATTTATTACAACAATTTCCAAAATTGCCCACCCGACTAATATCCATCCGATATACATTATTCATTCATCACAACCACATATTCACACACAAGCATGCTATCAATCAATCTAATCAAATTAATTAATCTGATAATTATGTGATCATCCAATGTTCAAACAACGATTTGATTTTGTTCGAGTCAAACTCATTTTTGCGAATAAGTACTCAAAGTACGAATTCTCGAATTAAATTAAACTACGTTATCAAATCCAATTTAATATGCATTCAATTCCAATTCGTTATTTAATTCCAAATTAAATATTACACTTTAATAATAAACCTTTTACGACTTAAATTCCAAATTTAATCGTAACGCGTCTCAAAGGCCGATCAACGTCCAACGTCAATTCAATTAAAGTCTAATGGGCTTTTAATTGATTTCTTAAGGCGTGGACTTTTGGTCAACTCGGGTCAATCCGAATAACCAAAATCCAATCCGGGATTTACCCCATAAGCCCATAAATCAATCTTGGTCCATTAGGCCCAATCAAACTTTAAAGGTTCATTAAGTCGCAATTGGGCTTAACGGAAGTGGTTTTGGGCCCAATTGGATCCAATCCATTTGGCCTAAACCCAACTTGATAAAATCAAGCCCAATAGGCCCAATTACAACAATAGAAGCCCAAATCCAATTTAAGGCCTAAATAACTAAATCACATGAATCCAATTCCGCAATTAATTACCTAAAGTGCATTACATGATTAATCAACTAAATCAATACTTCTAAAACACTTAATTAGTCCAATTAATCATGCTTGACATCATCATCACATGTCCAACACATAAATGAAAAAATCAAACCCATCACATGCTTTAATGCTCTTGGCCAAGGAGGGATTTTGTGTCCGATTTGGTTTCAATCCAATCGAACCCACAATCGACATTAAATCAACATCCTAAATGATTTCATACACATCCAATTGTTCAAAATCAAAATATTCCAAGACATTAGGGCAAAATCACATTCGGCCAAGGTGATAACTTTTGGGGATTTTATGTTCAATTCAAAATTCAATCCAATTAGTTTCAAATTAACATTATCCTTAATGATTCCAACTCATCAAACGAATCAAAATCAAAAAATTCCAAGAACCCAAAATCAACATTACATTCGGCCAAGATGAAAAATTGGGCAAAATTGATCCAATCACATTTTTTGAAATTGATCAAATCAATCTTTAATATAACATATTAAACATGCTCAATCATCCAATTTTGTTAAATCATGCTCAAATACAAAATACCCAATTTTAAGCCCTACATTTTCATGCTTGAACCCATAGCTCTGATGCCATTGTTAGGTTTGTTTCTAGGTCCCAAGATCAAGCAAGACATGAAAACAATGTGTGAACTCATCAACGGAGGTAGCGGAATACTCACATCGATTGGTTGTGAGCGCGGCAAGCAACAAAACTTGAAAAACCTCACTGCAATGGGTGTGAACTGCAGTGAATTTGCTCACTGTTTTGGGCGTGAAAGTGGTCCTTCGTCAAGCTCCAAGCTTCGTCGAACGGATCTCGGCTCATGGGTAAACCTCCCTACCACCTTCGCATGTTCCGTAAGTGTGCTAGCACTTGAGTTTTTGCCACAAAACTCACTCTTGCTTCCCTCAAAGTCACGGTTTTTAGATGAAAAACAGTGAGCTTTTGCCCATTTGGGCGTGAGCCAAAAAGAGAGAATTGAGAGAGATGAAGTTTGTAAAATGGTTGACTTGTTAATTGATTTACACAAATGCTTTATATATTTTTCCAAAAAATAATAAGCATTTACCATTTAATAATATCCAATAAATAAAATGGAAATCAATTACACAACCACCAAACACTATTCCAACAACACCCATCACTATTCATTGTCACTTTATTAAAGTGACTTGATGTGTGTCTATCAATCAATCAATCACTCATATCAATCAATCAAATGTCACATCACTCAAAGTGACGTTTGATTTGACGCTTGATGTGATGAATGACTTGACGTTGGATTTGACGCTTGATGTGACTTGCGTGCCGCACTCGAATTTGAAATACGAATGCGCTCGCAATCACACTCGGGCTCCGGTTCGCTAATTCCAAATTAACGATTTTTCCGTCGCGTCGTAATTTAATGATTACGCCTAGCGAATTCACTATTCACGTCGCTAACGAATTAATTCTAAATTAATCCATTCGCCCGAATTAAAATCTAATTTTAATTCCGCGTCGAAATCTAATTTCGTTTAATATATTGAATATATTAATTTACCGATTAATTCCAAATTAATCATTATCTCTCTCTTGACAATATTTTATCCTAGATAAAATATCTCCGTAATTAATCCCAGATTAATTTTCTCTCTCTTCTTTATAATCCCAGATTATTTAAGAGTGCGAGTCATACGTCATCGGTGGATTATCGGGAAGCGACCCATGAGATCCCCGGATAAGTTGGCAGTAAATACGGTCGTTGGAGTGTCCGAATCGCGTACGTACCAAGTACTACGTTCTACCGATTTACGAGACAAGGTCGACTCCTAGCAAAGCACCAAGTCTACCCAATTCTCCGGACATATCCATATAGAATATACAAGGATCTATATCAAGCGTAGTATACCAAGTATTGTGTATATCGGCCCAGTATCGGATAGTCACGTGCTAGGGCTGGGGCTGGATAAGTGTCTGCCCCGTCCGAAGCACATGTCGGATGTCTGGTAACTAGTCTCTATAATCGGATATACATGACCTTGTCATAATATCCCGATGGCCGGGCAGCACTTAAGAGCACTAATACCGTATCCTACGTGACATCATCTCCAGTATGACTGAAGTGATACTTCCGTCTTGACATCACACCCATACTCTACGATTCTCAATATACCCAAAATCGGCGTACCAGAACCGGTTAAAGCCCCTGACGACCTCAATCAAAGTATATTGATTGTCGCAAGCATTAGCGGTGCAAGTCTCAGGTTAAGACCATACACACCTACCCTGATGTCGGACTCCCATAGACACATAGTCACAATACCAATGGGATTCCGAGGGGTATATCCAGAGCGAAGCTGTTTCCCGTATCGTCGGTGAAACGCAACCTCCTACCGCACTTGCATAAGCATCCAATACTTAAATATATGAGAACTATGTTGTTGTGCCCTCACAACGCGCACAAGTGCGATACTAGTCTTTTACGTATTTATCGATGTCCAATCTCGATAATACTCTGACTAGGGATATTTAATGATTTATCCTTCGTTGATTGATACTGTCTCATATCATTCTCAATCAAGGAACAAATCATAAGGACCTCTCATCATTTATATATCTTGGTGATCTAATCACAAATGATGAGAGTGCAATCTCCTTTGTCACATAGTTAATTTGTACAACAACACTATGATCTGTACAAATAGTGACGCTATGGGTCATATTATCCAACAAAATCAAGCGGAGCTAGCACTCCGAGAGACTTATGATGGTGTTAGGGACACTTACCCTTGAGCCGGGAATCGTTCGACGAAGATTCGAAGCTCAAAACGATGATTCAAAACTGAAACTGTGAGCAGTGGACTGTAGTGTTGGGTGTGAGCTTTAGAGGCCAAATCTTGAAGTTTTGTTCGTCGTATCGTCTCAACCGATCGATGTGAGTATTCCGCAACTCCTTTGAGATGTATTCCACACTTTATCATGCTTGTTTAATGATCTTGGGACCTAGATAATCACCAACAATTTGTACGCTCCCACTAACCCTTCAATCACGTATGTATCCTCTATACTTTGACAAGATCAGACAATCTGACTGATGTCAAAAATAGAGAACACGAATTTCTAGAAGACTTATCCGAGTCTACAATAGGCTCTATAAGCTAGCACAATAAACTACGATCTCAGCAGAACACAAACTCTAGGGCCATTCCATAATGAACTCTTCAAACAAAGAAATCACAACTGATCTCTTATCTGAATAAGTCATTCAAAAAATACCACTTTGCAATCTTTAGCCAAAATGTACAGCTTAATATCATCATTAACCAACGGATCTTAAATTGTTCAATTAGTGTGACTAGAGACAAGTTTCCTTAGAATCTACAATAGATTGCTGAGTATTTTTTTTTCTCACTGTCATATTGTAAAGGTTAAACCTTTCACAAGCTCACACTGCTTTCCATGCGCAAACAATTAGCACATATCATGAACTAATTCATAATGAAAGCTTAATCAAGTTCAAAACTTGATCGTAGTAAGCTATGAACAATCTTAGATCTATGGTTCAATGGTGAACTTTCAGAATCGATATTAAATATCGCTTCTATTGTAAGTTATAGGATATTTTTCTTTGATAAGAAAATAACAGAATCATTAAGTATCAAATACTCGTAAATGATTCTGTTATCCTATTGGACTTGTATAGAAGATGTATAAGGATTGTTTCATATTATTAATTACGTAGTTCCATTTATAATTTATCATTCTCACATTTGACTTCAATAAGTCAAGTCTTTTCTACAATAATTAACATCTGATGTTACACACCAAGTAATAAAACAATTTTATACTTAGGATCGTAGGAAATAAATTTTATTAAATAGAATAAAATATTCTATAAAATAGAATAAATGATAAACTTTTACTTATACTTACAAGGTGTAAGTAATTTCCATTATATAACTATTATATAAAAGAAAGATTCATATCTCAAACTTTTCAAGATTCGAATTTTCTATCTATACATATCATATATGTAACTGTAGAAATTAATGGAACAGAAATAAAAAAGATGAACTAGTGTTACTGGAGCATATCCCCAAGAGTATTGAAAACTAATTCGGTAATATTCAATATCAAACGAATCAAATCATATAAGATTCAACTACTCCCACCACTCAATTCCATCAAGATGAAATCGTGGAAGAATAATATTGAATAAGAATCATATTCACTGAATAACCTTAGAACTAATTGCTTTAAATTCATATGTTTGATCGTATCAAAAATCTTTGAACAGTTCAAAGACATGTAATGAATTTTGAGGATAGAGTTCTATAAAAAACGTTAGATTGAATATATTTGAACAAGTCAAAAATGTTCAATCTACGTTTCATCAGAACAGATTGAAAGTTCTTGATCATTTCAAGACTTTCAATATGTGTTCTTTTAGAAACACGTAACCAAGTTATGACAATTCATAAACTAAGTTACGAAGTAAAGAAAACTACCTTAAGCAATTACAATTTTTTAAACTACATACATCCAATGTATCAGTTAAATAAATCTGGTGGTCCATTGACAATCATTGGTTAAATGAGATCTTAATCATCTTCCTGAATACAATATTCATTAAATGGATAAGGATGTGTGGTGTGAACTCGTATCAAACCATCATTTACCATACGGAATAAGCATCTAATGCTTAAGTGATTAAACTCATAAAGCACCGTTCTAAATTATTTATTTTACCGAATAATTTTTCTTAATGTTTATCTCTACGTCAATGATACTACTAGTTATATTTAAAATATATAACAATTGTCTATAACGAACAAGTAACTATCCAATAGTCGCAAGTTCCGATATCAAATATCACAACAATCGTTAGCTAATATTTTAAATAATTAGATGGGAGATCTGGTATCCAATACATATAGTTGTTGTATTGTGAAAATCGATATTTTCTATAAATAATTATACGTATCTCCTTTCTTTAGCTTTACTATTTACCTTCAACTATTCACAACAGTTGTAAATAATTGATTAGCAAATTATGTCAGACACATTTCCTCTAAAGGTAATTAAAGCTAAGAAACGTCATTACTAGATAAACAAATACCTAATGGGGCTTTCTTAATGCCAGTCAAGAATCTCGAGACATGAACCAATTCAAGTCAATTCTTACTGCATAAGAAACTATTCTCTCTAAAGTATTATATCCTAAAAGGGATATCTATCTAGATTATCTATCATGACTTAGAAACTAAGTCATTAAACATCTTGATTTTTGAAGACAATCGGAACAATAGTTCTCGATGGTTTAGACCAATCTAATAATATCCTAGTCTAGTAGTATATAGAACCTATTCTAGAATAACTGAAACCAATAGTCAAGTCAGATAACATATCAAAATATGTTTGCAGTGAATTAAAAGTTTAATTTTATCTACAATAGATTAAGGAAAACAAACAAGTGGCTATTTCCATATAATACACACTACTTAAGTTAAGGAATTTTTAAACTTAGCAGTGTCTCCCACTATTTTACATAATACCGTAATCCCCAACGGGAAAATGAGAATTTAATAATTAAATCGAATTCCATAATGGGAAGAGTACCCCATGAATATATTTCGACTCAAAGCAGAGGCACGGTCTCGCCTACGTATATTCATCAGGTAGACAACTCATTTGTCAATCACTCTCTAGTGACTCCTAGGTTCCGGTCCTAGTCGTTTCTCGTTGTCGCTGCTAAGGCAGGCCCACAATGAGACGTACCAAAGTTAAACTTATCAATGATAAACTCAAGTTACTTGCGTAACCCAGACAGCTAGGGCACGTTCAGGATTCCGCTTTCTCTTGAATTTATCTAGTATATAATATACATCCGGCATAAATAAATCTCTATCGGATACATCCTCACAGCAGAGGCACGGTCTCGGATGTAGTCACAGAAAAATATTTATAAACCGTATTGACAAGACGGACCAAGAAACAAGTATTCCAAATACTAGTTACTATAAAACCTTATTAAACGGGGATATTCCATAAAAGATTCTTTTAATTTATTTAATCAAATTAAATAAATATATGCATGCAACAAGTAAAGAATAAATTAAACATTAGATTTAAAGGGCTAATCATATCAGGGGTATCCAGAATCAGACTCGCTCTGATACCATTTTGTACGGGTTTTAAGGGAGAATATTGGTAACGCAACGGAATAGTGGAAAATCAAAATTTTTCGGTTTCAAAATTTTTTCTCGGATCAATTAAATAACCTTATTTATTTAATTATCCAATTATCAAATTCTGAAAAATTACACAAGAAATCAAATTTCTTGGTAATTACCGAATTGCCCCAAAACTTTGTAAGTTTATCATTTTAGTCCAAAATTATCAAATATAATTTTGGATGATTCTAAATCATTTCTAAAATGTTTTTCAACACATCTAATGCATCAAAATAAGATTTCACACAAATCCTCAATTTTTGAGTAATTGCCGTGAGCACCCTAAATTTTCAAGAAATTACATTTTGGTCCCTTTTGTTCAAAACATGCCAAGATCAAATCCAATCGACCCGAAAATTTACATGCATCATATTCATAGTATAATACATCACATATATGAAAAGCCTCAAATTTGGAGTGGGTTAAGAACCCTAATTTTTCAATTTCATCAAATTGTCCAATTTCACCAAATTTACAAAATCCAACACTTTAATTCATTCAATACTTCACCAATCAAGCCTCGCCACTTTTAAATAACTCTAGAACAATTCTAGGTCACCAAGGAGTGGTTACTAACTCTAGAATGGCAACTTTGATTTTCAAAGAATCAAAAGTAAGCCTTTGAAACCATTTCAAGGCTACTTACATACACACATCTTTCATTCAAGTTCACAACAATTAAAACACAAACTAAAAGTAGAGAGACAACATCAAAGCAACACAAGATGAAGCTAAGGATGTTAGAAACATTTTCTATGTTGAAAGCTTTAAAGAAAAACTTACAAAAGCATGATTTTTCCAAGCTTTCTTCTTTAGCCTCCAAGCCTTTTTTCTCTTAACTCGATTATGTTTATTTGGTAACTTATGAACTCTTAAACACTAAAAATGAAACAAAACAATATATACTCACCCAAATCAAGCCCTTGGCCGAAATTGTAGTATATATAATATCTAGATATTTTTATTTCATTTAATTTTGCTTTTTCAACTTGCAAAAGTCATCATCAAACCATTTAATGATTTTCTTAAAGTCAAATAAAGCAACTTGAAGTCATCTCAATAATTATCACAACTTTAGGATATTTGTATCTTTAATTAATTTAATCATTTAACAATTAAATAATTAAATAATTATTTAAATACAAATATATTAAATATATATTATATTTACATTAAATATCAAATACATATATATTTATGATATAAGTCAAATATCTCAATTTGACAATTAATTAATGTGTATTTGATAAAGTCTATCATTAAATGCAAATACACAAAATTGAGAAATGACTATTGGGTCCCTTCGCATGTATTTTTCGTTTAACATTTAAACGACTTATAAATAATTAGCATTATTCATAAAAGTTGCCCTAGTGCTCTACGAGTATATTTCATTAGTGAGACTCTATAGATTCATATATATACGTCACAAAATCCAATTTCGTGTCCATAATTTACCCACCCGTAAATTATGACGACCACAGATAAACTAGCTGAATCATACAGGTCGAGGTCATTGCATACGTATAATCCCTCCGTCACAGGTATCCGGATAATACCAGAGATATAGATGTAAACGTCAAATCTCTATAGGTATTATCCCGTCGACGTTTCTATTAGCAATCTCTAAATAATATTCGGAACTTACTTCCGAAGTTTACTGTGGCCACAGATTTAACAGACTACTAAATAAATATGGACTACCTATGCTCTGTACACAGAACTGGCGGATCCTATCTTGACACACAGATGATATCCTGAGGATTGATCCACACCCGACAAACAGGCAGATGTCTGATCTAAATAGATCGGTGACGTGACTGTCATCTAAGTGTGGAGGATGTCTCATACATCCACAGTGGTATCTCAAGTCGAATGACCACTATGCTACTCACCCGAGAAGATTCTTATTGACGTTGGTGTACCATCCATTAAGAATTTTCGGTGAGTCGTTCAATGTTTATCCACTATAAACACCTACACGTCTATACGAGTCTCTCAAGACTCATGGTTCATTGGGATAAACCATCCGACCAAGTCTCGATATACGACATGTACTGGTCTCGACGAATTTGACTAACCGACCTCGTGTCAGTAAATCTTGACCATGAACTATGTTTGATAATATACATTTAGCAGTGACACTTCCCAATGTCAATTACAAACTAACTTTGTAACTGTGTACTGTATTATATATTATCGGGCCTTTGTCTAATATATACATATCACTAAACCACATTTAGTTTCAATCTAATAGTAATTAGATCGAATACATATATAAAAACAAGATGTGTAACCACTAAGTAAGTAATATTATGGAAAAATAGGATGTTCGTATTCATGAATCAGACATAAATACGGTCCGGATTGGCACTCTGAGCACCAACCCCAACAATTTTAATTAAAGTGTATTAGCCATGATTAATTAATTAAACTCAATATTTCCAAAATACCAATTAACTTAATTAATCATGCTTAATCCACCAATTTATGCTCAACACAAATTGAACCCAAAACACATCATTTCATGCTCAACATGCTCTTGAATTTAACATAAACATTATTGACTTTGATTCCAATCTAATCAAACCAACAATCAACATTTAAACATGCATTTTAAATACTTCCAATGATGTTACAAAAAAATAAAATAAAACTGCAGTCCACTGCAGTGAAGATTCGGCCACACTAAGGAATATTAAAATATTTGATCCAATCAATTTTTCTCAAATCTAATCATGCACAACTCTAAGTTAACATAATCTAAGCATGCTCAAAGCATCAATTTGAAGAAATCATATTCAAAATACAAAAGCCCCAAATTTTAGTCTCATGAACCCTAAAATTTTCATGCTTAAAATTGGCTCTGATACCATTGTTAGTGTTCCTAGAACATGCTAAGGATCTAATAAGCAAGAAAAGATGTTCATAAATTCATTATAAGTTGCGGAATGACTTACATTGAATGGATTTGATCTTTTAAAATTTTGAATGAAGATCTCCAAGATCCTTCCTTTGTGTTGATTCCAAGCTTTGAGTTGGTTTCCCTATTACCTTAGTTGATTTCTTAAAGTGCTAGCTTTGTCGATTTTGCCACAAAATCAAAGAGAAAGAAGATGAAGCTCATGCCCCTCTTAGGAGAATATAGCCAGGGTTTGTGTTTTGTGAGATTATTACACAAATGAGAGAGAGAGAAGGGTTTTGGTAAAAGCCAATTTACCCTTTTTTCACCTAAACAAGGTGGTTGGGTAAATGGTTTTACCAAACCCATTCCAAGGTAGTTGGAAAGTGGATGGTATGGCATAAATGCCAACCACTCTCCCAACTACCACATTTAAAGTGGGCCCCACTTTTGAATTCAAAATTCGAATGTCACTACGAACATTTGTCACGGCTCGGATCCATTTAATCCGATTAAACGAACTTTCATCGCTAAATAATTAAATCTAATTTAATTACATAATGATGCCTCGTAAATATATTACAAACGTCGTTTACGAATTAATTCTAAATTAATTCGTTCGTTCGTATTAAAGTCTGACTTTAATTTCGTAATGAAATCCAATTTATTTTAATATATCCGATATATCAATTTTAGCCTATACGAATAAATTAAATAGAAAAATCAAATTTAACTATTAAATTTATTTTACCGATTAATTCCAAATTAATCACGTTCTCTCTCTTCCGAACACATTTAATCACAGATTAAATAAAGCCCCAATTAATCCTAGATTAATTTTCTCTCTCTACATTAATCCCAGATTAATTCTAGTTTAAGTCAACTATCATCGGTGAATCTTTGGGAAGCGACCCAAGAGATCCCTAGATATGTTGGCAGTAAATACGATCATCGGATTATCCGAATACGTGCGTACCTCGTACCACATGCTTACCGATTTACAAGACATGGTTGGCTTCTAGCAAAGCACCGTGCCTACCCAATTCTCCAGAAATATTCTTACTAGAATATATAATCTATGTCAGGCGTAGTATACGAAGTATTGCGTATAGCGATCCAGTATCAGGTGTCACGTGCTATGCATGGGGCTGGAATTGTGTCTGCCCCGTACGAAGCACATGTCGGATGTCTGGTAACTAGTCTCTATAATCGGATGAACATGACATAGTCATATCGTCCCGATGACTGCAGTACTTAAGAGTACTAGTTCCGTATCCTACGTGACATCATCTCCACTATGACTGGAGTGATACTTCTGTCTTGACATCACACCCAATACACTACGATTCTCAATATACCAAGCAGAGGCGTACAAAGAACCGGTTAAAGCCCTGGACGACCAAAACTAAAGCATATTGATTGTCGCAAGTATTAGCAGTACAAGTCTTAGGTTAAGACCAAATACACCTACCCTGATTTCGGATTTCCATAGACACATAGTCATACAACCAATGGAATTCCGAGGGATCTATCCATAGTGAAGCTGTTTCCGTACCATCGGTAAACACAACCTCCTATTACACTTGCATGAGTATCCAATACCCAAATATATGAGAACTATGTTGTTACGCTACCATAACACGCACAAGTGTAATACTAGTCTATTCCGCATTATCGATGTCCAGTCTTGATAATACTACGACTAGGAATATTTAATGATTAATCCTTCGAGGACTGATACTGTCTCATATCATCTTAATCCATGAACTAATCATAAGGACCTTTTATCATTTATACATCTAGGTGATCTAATCACAAATGATAAGAGTGCAATCTTCTTATCACATAGTTAATTTGTACAACAACACCATGATATGTACAAATAGTGACGTTATGGGTCATAATTGTCCAACACTCCCAACGGCCATACGAACGAGCTGCTGCGATCAGAATTTCGATTGGAGCTACAGTTCATCATGGGTTACTATTCATCCATCGATTTCTTTCTTATTTCATGTGCAACCGGCCGCTGTTCAATAAAATTGACTCTGCATACTCGTAGTACTCTCCGATGACTTCGATTTGGTAGGTGGCTCGGGCCGTGAAACGAACCGAGGAGTCGGGATCGGCTAACCCATTACCACACATTCTCCCTCTTCCTGCCGCCGTTCGCCGGCGTTGTAGCGTCGCCGCCGGCCACCATTAGACACACGGTGGCCGGGCACTCCCTTCTAGACAGTCGTGCCGGCCAGCGGTGGCTAGCAGGCCTCCGGCGCGACCAGTTCTCTTCTTCACGCCAAAATGGGTCAAGGGGGCGTGTGAGGGGTTTATTTGGGTTTTGCCTGTTTTACAATTTTGAAAACCTTAAGGCTTTAAATAATAGCTGGGAAAATATCAAATAAGCCCCCGCAAATTTTCTGATCAGCCCATTTCCTGGAACTTTCTGGAATTTCGCATTTTCGGAGCCCTTCTAATGTGATTCTCGAAAAGTGTTCAACACGTAAGTTGTTCGTCTCGAAAAAAGAGTCCAATGGTTCAAGAATCAACTTGATCGGAGTTTTTTTTCTAATTCTGTGACCAAAACTGTAAAATTTACGTGTTTTACGAAAATCGCGCAACTGACTTTTGATCCCAAGCGTTTCTCAACGCGACGAATACCTATAATTATTATTCCAACTCATATATCATCACTTGAACTCTTTTTCTTCGTTATCACTCTATTCCGAGAGTATAACACCGGTCGGGAAATCTTCTAGAACAGTCCCGAAAATCTGGGATGTTACATTCACCCCTCCTTATAAAAATTTCGTCCTCGAAATTTCTCTATCCCTATAACTGCTGACTCGAACCTGGTCGCATATGTCGAAACTATCTTGTTCTAAACTCTACTGATATAACTTTTCTGTCTCAACTGTGAACTAACCGCTATCTATAAACTAGAATCCATAATGGCTCATCTACGGCTTTAAACTGTCTATACTGGTCTGATTCTTATCTCTGGCTATACTGATCTGGTTCTTATCTCTAACTGTGCTGTTCTGGTTCTTATCTTGTATCTTCTGGCCTCACAAAGGCCCTATACTGATACTATCTTATTCTTGCTAATTCTCTGATTAAAAAGGGCGTAAAAATACTAACTTACTCTATTCTCTTCCCATACAGAGATAACTAATCTATACACATCAATGAGCCACCCATGGACTCATATTCAAGCAAACAAAGCACTGAATAAAGGAATCAAATCATATCAAACAATCATAAAAGATACATACAAAGACCTACGTGATCTTTACCATACTGAAGACAATCTCCGACAGCTGGATCCCCACAATTGCAGTCACTGACTTCTAGACTATGCTACTGACTCTGACTCTTAAACCATGCTCTGATACCAACTTTGTAATATCCCTCCTAGGCCAGGATGCTACCGATAGGAGACAGGGAAAATCCATCTCCATAAGCCTCTGATTCTAACAAAGTTTCGACATGATGTATCCGTAACATCATACAACCTGGCTTATAGCCAGCACCCTGAGACAACCTACACAAGCAAACTCAAAGATATGCAATCCTCATCAAGGCCTCAGGCCTGAACTCAACGAATAAAAGTAAATACTTGGCCTCCGGCCAGAACTCAAAATAGAACTATGCTATTACATAACTTATACATGTGAAATACAAATACAAATACAAAGACTAGGGCCGTGAGGACCCATAACTTGACCCAGAACTCGAAACTCTCTTGACTGCAATTAGGGAGGTCCATTGTCTTCAAAGTCTTCACCAAAATCCCTCTGGCATAGCATGACTGTTACTGACCTGTAAAACTACAAACTGATATAGTGTGAGTCATAAGACTCAGTAAGTAACCAAGCAAGGATTTATAAATACTGAATTAACTGCTCTATTATTATATATTACAGAAACACATTCTTGAATTCTGTTCAACGTTTATAAATTAATCGTCTTAAAACATATACATACATACATCAAGTTTTCATACTACTGACAACCATGCCATTATTAAAACTCATTTCGTCTAATCACACAATTTTCATGTTCTCATTACTATTTATCGTTATTTAAACTTTAATCTCATTCCCTAGGGTGTAGTTTCTACAACCCCCAAACCCAAGTCTCAATAAGTTATATTCATGAACATTTGCTCATGTTTCATGTATATGTTTATACCTTATCATTTTTATACTTTCAATTTAAAGTTTACTGATGTCTGATGCTTCTAAATACTTATACATAATAACATTTCTGTCTAACATAGACATGACTTTATTTGTATGCTCTAACTATATATATATATATATATATATATATTATATATATATATATATATAAATACTGGTCTGTACCTACATATGTATCTCTTTACTCCTATATACTCATGCTTATAGTTACTTGTTCTTATCTATATGTATATATAAGTACACTTGCCTCTTTTTCCTACATTCAACTTTATATATATACAAGTTTCACACATATAACCATATACCACTTTATTATATTAATAATATCGAACATCATTAAACATCTTAAGTATTCGTAGCATGAGTTACTTACCTAGTTAGGTGGACACTCATGATCCTGGTCTGATCTGTAACAACAACAAAATAACAAACATGATCAGAACCGCTATTTGCGGAACTTTCAACTTATCTATATAAACTTTCGGACTTTACCGGAATACACGAATCCCCAGCGACTCTACGGTTTAAGCTTCATTACTCTAATATGCCTTTCTATACAATTCTGAACTAACTAGATGACTTAAATTCTCATTTTAAGCGTTTGCGGCAAAACTTACGGAAAAGTTACCGCAAACGCTACGGAAGGGTCTCGAATCCTCCGAACTAGCCCAAAATTACTTAATTACCCTCGTAATACATTATTTATACCTTAACCATGATTACGATCATCTACGCTCATTTGCGCGAGAAACTCTATTTTACCGGAAACTCGCTAATTCTGCCGGATCGATATTCTACCACAATTATCGTTTTAACATAATAAAACACACCCAGTTCATATCATGCCAAATCACTAGACTACAGAATTACTAGAAGCATCCGAATATAAAAACTGTAAACTTTAAAATAACAAATTCTAAATGGAGAGTCGTACCGAAATTCCAATGCCATATTCGGACTCCCAACGGCCATACGAACGCGCTAGTGTGATCGGAATTTCGATCGGAGCTACTGTTCATCACGGGTTACTATTCATCCACCCATTTCTTCCTCGTTTCATGTGCAACCGGCTATTGTTTGACAAAATCGACTCCGCATAATCATAGTACTCTCCGAGGGCTTCGATTTGGTAGGTGGCTCGGGCCGTGAAATGAACTGAGGAGCCGGGATCGGCTAACCCATTGCCGCACCTTCTCCCTATTCCTGCCGCCTTTCGCCGGTGTTGTAGCATCGCCGCCGGCCACCATTAGACACACGGTGGCCGGTCGTTCCCTTCTGGACGGTCGCGTCGGCCGGCGGTGGCCGGCAGGCCTCCGGCACGACCAATTCTCTTCTTCACGCCAAAATGGGTCAAAAGGGAGTGTGAGAGGTTTATTTGGGTTTTGCCTGTTTTGCAATTTCTGAAAACCTTAAGGCTTTAAATACTAGCTGGGAAAATATCAAATAAGCCCCCGCGAATTTGCCGATCAGCCCCTATCCTGGAACTTTCTAGAATTTCATATTTTCGGAGCCCTTCTGATGCGATTCTCGAAAAATGTTCAGCACAAAAGTTGTTTGTCTTGGAAAAATGAGTCTGATGGTTCAAGAATCAACTCGATCGGAGTTCGTTTGCTAATTTTGTGACCAAAGCTGTAAAACTTTACACGTTTTACGAAAATCGTGCAACTGACTTTTGATCCCAAGCGTTTCTCAACGCGACGAATACCCATAATATATTATTCCAACTCATATATCATCACTTGAACTCTTATTCTTCGTTATCACTCTATTCCGAGAGTATAACACCGGTCTGGGAATCTTCTAGAATAGTCCCGAAAATCTGGGATGTTACAATATAATACATTTAGATATTGGACAATACTATCTATTAGATTAGTCTTTTAGTTATTTAGGCCCAAATTGATTTAATTGGCATCAGAGCTCAAGTTTTGCCTGAAGGTGTGGGTGCATACAGATCCGTAGGACATATGAAATGTGCGAGACATGCAGAATATGTGTTCTTTGTAGAGGATTGGAAATGATCATGGCATTCCATATCCTACATCGGGTAGCTATATGTAATCATGAAGATGTGCTTATATTTGGGTTGAGCAATATAATCTATTAAACCAATCTTTTAGTTAGTTTGATCCAATTTGCATTATTGATGCTTCGGGCAATGCACTCTATTTCAAGAAAAATTCAATTATGCGGTGGTGGTACCACTTCACTTATATAATAACCTAATAATATCTTGTCATGCTTGCAAAGTAGTAAAACATAACTACATAAACAATAGTTATTTTAATATTTCTCCAAATGATTGGTTGGAGGTACCACATCACTCATACACAATATAAACATTTCCCCAATCAAATTCATTGGTTAATAGCTAATTGTGTACTTTGGTCATACTATTATTTTTTTTATACGTCGCTCACCGCCTCTGACTTTGAAAGCCTTCCCAGATACTAACTGGGTGAGAAATTGTGATGATTGTATATCTATATCGGCCTTTATATTTTTCTTGATGAATTGACAACCCAGTCACTTATGTAGTATTTGGTAAATAATTTGATGAGCTCATAGGGTTGTTTATATGCTCACTATAAAATTTATAAATTAATTTATACTCTCAATCAATACTTTCTACCAAACAATGTGTTAGAGTTCTAAGAACCAACAGAGAGTTGCTCTAGATCCTCAGCAGAAGCTGAATACTGTTATGTGGTCTCAACCTCTGCTGAAATTACATGGCTCACCAATCAAGAGAATTTAAATGTATGTAATAAAGTTATTAGGAGCTGTTTTGTTCAGTGTTCTTCATTTCCTATGATCTTTTTTTTTTTTTTTTTTTTTTTTTTTGAAATCGTTGGAAACCCCGCCACCAAACCACCCATTCTGGGCCGCGGTGCAGGTAAAACCCCCGGCTGTCCCAGGCTCTTACAAAAAGTTGCACCCCCTGGATTCGAACCCAGAACCTCAAGGTGAGATTCTGGACCCTTCATCACCAAGTCACACCCCCTGGGGCTCCTATGAGAAGCTTGTGTGTACCGCAAGACAATTTGTTTGTTTCACAAGTCAATTTCCTTTTCCTGATAATTATACATATAATTAATGGTGTTCTTGTAAAACAAAAAGTCAGAAGTAGTACTCCAGCATAAATTACATGACAGTACACTGCAATAAATTAAACCATAGGACATAGGGAACTAGCCCTATTATCATTATTAAAAAGAAAACAGATATATTTGATTTTTCTTGACAATACAATATCTTAAGACATCATCTTCCTCTATTCAAGTTTTCATTAACAAAGCCCCCTCATATGCCTGATCCTTTACAACTTTCTTGTACACAAATCTCTTAGCAATCCATATATAAACACATAAATTCAAAGCACTTAATCCAGCTAATACCCAGTAAAAGTAATCAAGATGTGCCCGATTGAGATTGTCCCCCAGCCAACGGCCGCGGGTGACTGCCTCAACAACTGCTATTACACCTGTGTTGACAAAACTTCCAACTCCAATAACACTAATAAAAGCTGCAGCCCCTAAGCTTCTCATTGCTTCTGGCATTTGATCATAGTACAATTCTTGCAATCCTACAACTCCAAACACATCACCAATTGCAAGTAAAATGTATTGTGGAAGTAGCCACCAAATGCTTATTGGCACTATTGCTTTGGGAGAATGCATTAACCCATTTTCTCTTGCTATGCTTACCCTTTTGGCTTCTACTAGAGCTGACACAATCATGGTAATTATTGATAGAAACAAGCCTGTGCCTATTCTTTGTAGCATTGTTATACCGGAATGATGTCCGCTGAATCTCCGGAAAACGGAATGAAGATCCGTTCATAAATAGGAACGGAAATGAGGATGATGAGGCCTACAAAGCTTTGAAGTGAAGGTGGAGGTACTTGAAACTTTGGTCCAATTGATCTTTTCATTGTGCTGGCTTGCTTGGTGTAAAATGTATGGAGTTGAACTTGTACGCAACTGAACATTAAGCAACTTAGCCATATGGGGATCAAGCGTATTACAAGTTTCACTTCTTCAACTTGGTTTAGTGAACATAGCCTCCATGGGTCCCTTGTTCTGCTCGCCGAATCGATTTCATCTATCATCATTGCCTTGTCCAAAAATCTACATAGTTTTAATAATAAATATAAGATTTAAACAATTCTTAAATTTAAATCCTTAACCTCTTTCTTTCACAATAAAAAAATCCTCAAGAATCCTACGACTGAATTATAAAAAGCCGACTCCAATTTGACATAACCACTAAAAAACATATTAGTATTCAAGTTGAGTTAAATTTGTAATGAATATTCAATCAATTGTCATAATTTATTTAATATAAATACATGTGAGTTTCATTTATCTCTTCACTATTGATTCTATACTCAATTCCTAATTCCTAAAAAAAATAAATATTGTTGACTTACAAATTGTTAAAATTTGACATTTGCACATACCGAAGTTGATTTGTACGAACAATTATCCTTCTTGTATATTGACCTGACTTGTCGTGGTCAACATCTTCATTGCCAAAGTAAATACCCCGGCCACCACCTGATGTATCAGTCACGCGCCACTTCCGTGCCGCCGCCACGAAGACTTGGGCCACCGTCGTAAATGGGCTGCCAACCGGAGCCTGCTTCCTGTACCTCTTGATACCAATCAGAAATATTGCTAATGCCACTGCTAATGTCCCTGCCAATACTCCATATCCTACTACCCAGCCAACATTTTCCTGAACGTAAATAGTATTCAATTCAATGTAACAATTATTTATATGGTGTAGATTAGCATTAATTGAAGGCAGTGCTTGCACGATGGTCAACTGTCAATTTGTTATTAGTTTGGTTATTAGTTTGATTCTTGGAAATCGTCTCTCTGAAAAAAAAATACGAGCCATGTTGTGTATATGAAGACCTTTCCCAAACGCTACTTATAATCATGTACACTGGGTACAACACTTATAATAGAGTTAATTGCATGTACAAGAGTGATCAATGTATAATTAACAACTTTACCTGAAG
>SKCR01011709.1:0-383106 GCA_019454045.1 Zanthoxylum bungeanum
GATTCTCAATATACCTAGCAGAGGCGTAGACAGAACCGGTTAAAGCCCTGGACGACCAAAACTAAAGCATACCAATTGTCGCAAGTATTAGCTGTGCAAGTCTCAGGTTAAGACCAAATACACCTACCCTAATTTCGGACTTCCATAGACACATAATCATACTACCAATGGAATTCCGAGGGGTCTATCCCGAGCGAAGCTATTTTCCGTACCATCGGTAAAACACAAACTCCTATTACACTTGCATGAGTATCCTATACCCAAATATAGAGAACTATGCCGTATGATCTCACATAACACGCACAAGTGTAATACTAGTCTATTCCGCATTATCGATGTCCAGTCTCGATAATACTACGACTAGGGATATTTAATGATTAATCCTTCATGGACTGATATTGTTCTCATATCATCTCAATCCAGGAACTAATCATAAGGACCTCCTATCATTTATACTCTAGGTGATCTAATCACAAATGATAAGAGTGCAATCTCCTTGTCACATAGTTAATTTGTACAACAACACCATGATCTGTACAAATAGTGACGCTATGGGTCATAATTGTCCAACAGGCTCATCATTAGGCTCATGTAAAAATTCAATGTCTACAGTCGCCCCCACTTTGATGGGGCTTGTGCAGTGTGTGACAGTGACAACCCTATCAAAGTCTTGCATGCATTTTTGCTTATCTGGTTCGTCGGCCGTGGCCGGACTTACATGTTGTTTCGCTGCTTTTGCGAGATGCTTCGATCTCTATGATTTATTCCTGAACTGAGTTAATTTGATGGCGAGGTGCTTCGACCCCTGGGATTCATCCCTGCGAGATGCTTCGATCTCTAGGATTTATCCCCGAGCTGAGTTGTGTTGATGGCGAGGTGCTTCGACCCCTAGGCTTTGTTCCCAAACCACCGAGGATGAGATGGTTCATTCTTGAACCATTTCTTGTTTGAGATAGTTCATTCCCGAACCGTTCCTGATGTGAGATGGTTCATTCCCGAACCGTTTCTGGGGTGAGATGGTTCATTCCTTAACCGTTCCTGGTGTGAGATGCTTCGATGTCCGGGTTTTATTCCTGAACTGAGTTGAGTTGATGGCGAGATGCTTCGACCCCTGGGCTTTGTTCCCGAACCACCGAGTGTGAGATGCTTCGATCCCTGGGCTTTATTCTCAAACTAAGTTGAGTTGATGGAGAGGTGCTTCGACCATTGGGCATTATTCCCAAACTATCTCTGGGATTTATTCCCGAACTAAGTTGATTTGATGGCGAGGTGCTTCGACCCATGGGCATTGTTCGTGAACCATCTCTGGGCTTTATTCCCGAACTAACTTGAATTGATGGCGAGGTGTTTCGACCCCTGAGCTTTGTTCCCGAACCATCTCTGGGTTTTATTCCCGAACTGAATTGTCCTCCATTCCCGGAGTGCCATTATCGGCTTGCTCATCCTCATTCCCGATGAGTTGCTCGTCTTTATTCACGTGGTTTTTCTCCATTCCTGTAGTGCCATTCCTAGCTTGCTCGTCCTCATTCTCGAGGAGTTGCTCGTCTTCGCCGCTTTTTCTTTTTCTTCAAAGCCTGCGAACATAAAATAAAAATAGTATGTATGTGACGTGTATGCATGTATGCATGGATTCATTCCCTATTCTGATGGGTTTTCTTTGTCCTATCGGCTTGATGTTATCCTTGGTTAGGCCTTCCTTGAGCTAGAGGGTTTTCTTCACCCCTTTAGGGATCCTCTTGGCCTTTGGTGCCCTCTTGCCTATAAAAGCTTCGGTCGCCCCCTGGGCCTGCTTACAGTTTCTTTCTGACAATTCACCTCCGGTGATTGCTCAGTTTTCTTTGATCTTAGTGCTCGAGGTCCCTTTGTGTCCCTTAACCGCGGGGTGGTAGACTTGTTGCCCCCATACCTGGCTCAGCTTTCTGCTTTTCGCTACCTACACTGGGTCAAGGTGGATTACGCCCCTGTGAAAGCGGCCTCATCCTTTTGAGATCATGTATTCTGATTCCAAAATTTCAAAATGTGTCTTCTCCCTGAAATTGGACTCCATTGTCCGTCACTATGTGAGGTGTCATTCTGTATCGACATACTATATCACGGGCTATGAAATAGTCCAAATAGTTACACATATTATTGTCCTCAAAGAATGCCCAGTAATGAAACCAGAGAACTTTCAAAACACTCAATGCAACTCAAATCCAAGTCTTTGAATAAATCATCTAAGCCAGACTCACAGTGTGTGTGTGAAAAGGTTCATTTACAGTTTGGTTCCCAGGTAAGCCAACTCAATGATTTCATTTAAAAAATTGGGATCGATGGGTCAAACCAACCTAGATATCTCAATTATGCTCTGCAATTGCTTTTTATGTGCTCAACATGGTATGGTTTTATTTTTCTTTTCTTTTGTCTTTTTTTTTTTTAACACACCTACCCTTTATGGTAGAATTTCTCCTCATGGTTGTCCTAATACTCGCTCATAGGTAGCTTCACGCTTATCGGTTATATGTGGTTTAATTTTTTTTTTCTTTAGAGACTTTTCTTTTATTTTCAACCATAACACACATCATAACACAAGCAAATTAGGATAAACATCTAAGCAAACGGTCATTCATCGACCTGTAATTTCTTCAACTAGTCACTTTGCCAACTACTCAGGTTTTCACTGCTAAAAACATATATTTAAGTGCTTACGAGTCTAACATAGATCAACTACTAAAAGTGTAAGATAAAAATACAAAAAGAACTTATCGTTTCTAAGATTTCACCCTAAAGTAAATAATTTCATCATTGGACTTATGCTTAACTATTAAGGACTAAAAACAAACAATTTTTTTTCCTGACTGAAGGCCCCCCAATGGCCTTTCTACTATGGCTGTAAAATTTTCCGTTCTTACTGTGCGGGGTACTGTCAGACTGGCCATAGCGTTGGTCAAAGCTTGTAGTTGCTCGGTAATTTTAGTGATGTTGGTCTCCAATTGATCCATGCGGGAATCTTCACTGCCTGATGCATCCATGGTTGCTAACTTTTTTTTTGACAAGTCTTCTCTGACCCAACGGATATCTATGATGGCTTTCAAGACAATGGGTCAACATGATGCGTGCATACATGAGATGCATGTTGTTATCAAAACAACATATATCATTTCGACCTTATTCCTCCCACACTCGTGGTAAGTCCATTTATGTCCTAGGTATGGCTTATTTTATGCACCAATGTGGGGTACACAAAATCGTTCTCTCCTACGCTACAAGGGTCAACCTTAGCTACCTCAGTCCCTTTTCATCAGTAACAGACAAAGTCCGCCCATTTATAATATTGACTAAGCCTATTATAGGGATTGTGCCTGTTGGGGTTTCTAGGTCAAACCAAGATCAATTAAGCATAAAATATGTGTGAATAAACAAAGTAAGTTGCGGAAAGATACTCACTTTGATCGGCTAATGGATGTAGAGAATACAAAAATTCCAATGTTTGTTTAGTTGCTCCAAGCTCCTATCTTTAATGTATGTTGAGCTTCCAAGCTTGTTGAATGAATTCCAAGCTCATGGAGTAGTTTCCCTATCACCTTTGTTGACCCTTTTGTGTGCTAGCACTAGAAAAATTTACAACAAATTTCTTCCTTTGAGCCTTTGAAGTTCACGGAAAAGTGAACAAAATTGAGAGAGTTAGAAAGATGAGAAATGGCGTGAATGAGAGAAAAAAATGATGAATGAAAATTGTATTTGATTTCCAAAATTAAATTGCCAAATACCAAAAGTTGGTATATGTCTTTCATACATCAAGCTTGTGTAAGTTACAAGCCACCAAAATCCACCAAATTCTATCAACCAAAAAGCTAATAAAGTTGACTAGGTGATGTGACTTGTGTGGGCCTCACTTAATTCAAAATTCAAGTGGGCCCGCAAACACATTCCGGGCTCGGTTTGTTAATTCCGAATTAACGATTTTTCTGTTGCGACTTAATTAAATCAAATTTAATTAAATAATTATGCCTAGCAAAATTACTATTCACGTCGCTCGCGAATTAATTCTAAATTAATTCGTTCGCCCGAATTAAAATCCAATTTTAATTCCGTTATGAAATCTAATTTCATATAATATATCAAATATATTTTTTTATCGATTAATTCCAAATTAATCGTTCTCTCTTTTCAAATAGTATTTTATCCCAGAAAAAATCTCTCCGCAATTAATCATAGATTAATTTTCTCTCTCTTATAATCAATCCTAGATTAATTATGTTCGAGTCATACGTCATCGGTGAATCTTCGGGAAGTGACCAATGAGATCCCTGGATAGGTTGGCAGTAAATTTGGTCATCAGATTATCCGAACACGTGCGTACCCAGTACCACATTATTACCGATTTACAAGACATGGTTGGCTTTTAGCAAAGCACCGTGCCTACCGAATTCTCCAGAAATAATCTTTTAAGGAATATTTAATCTGTGTCAGTCGTAGTATACGTAGTATTGCGTATTGCGATCCAGTATCGAATGTCACATGCTAGGCCTAAGGCTGGAATTGTTTCTGCCCCGTACGAAGCATATATCTGATCTCTGGTAACTAGTCTCTATAATCGGATAAGCATGACCTAGTCATATTATCCCGATGACTGCAGTACATAAGAGTACTAGTTTCGTATCCTACGTGATCATCATCTCCATATAACTGGAGTGATACTTCCATCTTGACATCACACCCAATACACTACGATTCTCAATATACCCATAAGAGGCATACACAGAACATGTTAAAGCCCCGGATGACCAAAACCAAAGTATATTGATTGTCACAAGTATTAGCGATGCAAGTCTCAGGTTGAGACCAAATACACCTACACTGATTCGGACTTCCATAGACACATAGTCATACTACCAATGGAATTCCGAGGGGTCTATCCAGAGCGAAGCTGTTTCCGTACCATCGGTAAACACAACCTCATATTGCACTTGCATGAGTATCCAATACCCAAATATATGAGAACTATGTCGTTATGCTCCCATAACACGCATAAGTGCAACACTAGTCTATTTTGATGGTACGTAGCCGGTTGGTGTTCCTCAATAAGATTGACATCATTACGAGGTGAGATCAGAAACCCATACCTCCCAGGTTGTTTTTTGACTCTCTCCGACTTGCGCGGTTCTTGTGTATTTGAAGATTGTGGTACAGTTTCATCCCTGATGAACTGTTTGTGTTTCGTTAAAGAATCTGTGCTTGGAACAATATTACTCTGATTTTCATCGAGTTTTACTTTCCTCCCACTTACCACTGCATATAGGTATTCCTCTTAGGAAAACTGCATGGAGAGCAACAATTATATTTTTCTCTTGTGAGTTGTATAAGTACTATACTTTGGTTTCCCTAGGACAACCTACAAATTAGGCACTTATTTGATTTGGGTTCTAGTTTGGTATCATCCAAAAAAATGCCCAGCATTCCCAAATCTTCAGGAATGAGAAAACCTGGTTTCTTTCCTGTTCATATCTAATATGAAGTCTATCCAACAGATTTTTATGGAACCTTATTCAAAATAAGTATTACACTATTTTAATGCGTATCCATAGAAGGAAAATGGTAGCTCAGAGCGACTCATAATTAACCTTATCATGTCCAACAAAATTCGGTTTCTCCGTTCGGACACACCGTCAAATTGAGGTGTTCCGAGAAGAGTCCACATTTAAAGAATACTATACTCTTTCAAGTAATTGAGAAACTTATTGCTTAAGTATTTTCATCACAGTCCAATCATGATGTTTTAATACTCTTATCAGTCTATTTTTTATACTTCTTGTCGAAACTCTTTGAATTTATCAAAAGTTTCCGATTTATGTTTCACAAGAAACACATAACCATAACGCGATGCCACATCCGTAAAGGTTACGAAGTATTCATATACACCTCTAGCATAGCTATATATGGGCCCACTTACGTCACTATGAACGAGGGCTAATAGATCGGTGGCACTTACACTTTTACCAAGTAAAAGGTATTTTAGGCACTTTGCCCAATAAACTAGATTCGTAGACATCATTTGAATTAGAATCAAATCTGTCCTAGTATCCACTCTTCAATGTGTGGATATACGAGTCTTGTTTAATGTGTCCCAGACAACAATGCCACAAATAACTCTCATCTGATTAATTCTGTTTGAGCTATTTGTTTGTCATGCTATATGTATGAGATTAATTTATATTCTAAATATAAATATTGTTATTCACATCTAATGTGTTTATCTCGATATCATCTTATAAACAAAACACTTAGTGTTCTTGAATATAAAGGTATACCCGCAACGGGTTAAACTTAGATATAGAGATAATGTTTCTAGTCAAACTAGGTACATTATAACAGTTTCCTAATTTAAGTACATGCCCAAAGGGTAGTTCCTAAACTTAGGATTCTACGGTTAAAACAGCGACTCTCGTCCCGTTTTCGACTCGCAGGTAGATCTCAATTGAAGTCAGTCTCCTCTTAATCAGCAGATTCTGCACATCAGTACATATTTATGTACCACATCTAGTATCAAAAATCCAATTTTGAAACTAATAGTGAACATGTTTATGACAAACATACTTGAAGCCGGAGCCTTACCCCACCTTCACTTCCTTCATGTCTGCCTTGTCCATACGGCAGTCACGCTTCAGTGACCCCGTTTACCTCATTTTAGGTAGACATTTTGGGATATGTCCTTTATCTTCCCAGAAGACTATGATGATTTTGCCTTTGCCCCTTTTAGAAGCTCTGGCTCTGCCACCTTGAGCATAGCCATAACCTCTCCAAGAGTTTACTCTTGGTTCATAATGAACCTACCCCAGCTTTCGGGTAGAGACTATAAGATCAAATCTTTGGTAGTCTTAGCCACATAGGTAATGCCCAGCTAACCTAGCTGATCGATGTCAGCAATCATCTGTGACACCTAGTGCTCGAAAGATGTACCCTCTAACATACGCGAGCGAAAGAGCTTCTTTTGCAATTTGTACTTCTAAGATCTAAGGATAGATCTATGAAGATCTTTAATTTCAGCATCATGGTACAAGGATCTAATCCTTAATTCTGACGACGGAATTAAAGAGTCATTGCGGTAAGCATAATAGATTGAGCACTAAAGTTATCATCACCATGAGTCTTCCAAAACTCATGCTCCACTATTTGCTCAACTCCGGGCTCAGGCCGAGATGTCACTCTATCAAATAAAGTAACTTCTCGGCTCCAAGGACTATCCCGAGGTTCTATTCCCAATCTGAAAATTGAAGCCGCTTAAAGATATTTTCACCTAGGATTATGTTTTAAACGCTAATCTTTCAGTTATCTTGATTCCAATAGTCCAACTATCGAATCAACGATTTCGGATACAATTGAATATAATGATTACTATAGTCTAACTATATAATCAACTATAATTTGATTGGTTAAATTCAAATATATTGATTACTATAATCAAATTATATAATCAACTATAAATGAAGTTGTTTGAATACAGTCCAACTGTTTAATTAAAACAACAATTAAATATTAGTCCAACTAATATATATTTAAATAATGACGAAAAATTGAAATGAGCGCGTATTGGCAAGTATCTAAATGAAATTACAAATTTAATACTTGCCTCCCACTATTTTTCGGCGATCTCTAACCCTCTGTTGAGTACTCGGGAAACCTAGTTTCCTAGTGGGCTAGGATCCCGTTAAATAACACACAACCTTGACTTTGGCCAACAAGCTGTATGATATTTAACTAGGTAGATCTCTAAGATCAATTGGATCTCATCTAATTCCTAGATCCAGTAGGTGGACATCCAAGTCTAAAACATATATCCAATATATGCCAATATATCCAATATATTCCCTAATATTTTCCTCTGAATCAACTAAGCCTTGGCTTTGGCACAACAAGCTTAATGATTCCAGTTAAGCGGGACCCACTGACTTTGGAAAGCTTCGTAATCGATGTCGATGGACAAGAAATTATCTTGACTTTGGCCAACAAATCACAACTTGGACAAGACATGCAATATGGAACAAAGCCTTCATGATTCAAACACATCTGCGATGGACAAAGGTCTTGATTTGGTCAACAAACCAGTGCCAATCTTGGATCTTGAGAGACAATCACTCAATGGAAGGAAAACACTTAATATTTGTTGAGGGTTTTTCGCGTAATTGGAAACCAATTAATTATCTTTGATTAGGTCTCAGCATACACCCTTAAACATGCATTCTAAAAGCATAATAAGGCGCGGTAAATAAATTAATAATGATATGCGGATGGATATTTAAAACATTTTGTCCTAGAACAAATCTCTCCATTTCCTCTCCTCGGCTAGCACTATTCTTACTTCTACCCAATTACATAACACTTCTAAAGAAACCTCATTTACATTGAGGGGAATAGGTGAGAAGAGAAATACAAAGAGTCAAGAGGTAATAGGCTAATATCCATCTGATATACATTATACATACATCACATCCATGTATTCACACAAAACATGTTATCAATCAATCTAATCCAATTAAATAATCTTTGATTAATGACCATCCAATGTTCAAACAATGATTTGATTTGCGCGAGTCCAACTCGTTTAAGAATAAGTACTCAAAGTACGAATTCTCGTATTATATCAAACTACAATATTAAATCCAATTTAATTTTTATTCAATACTAATTCTTTATTTAATTCAAAATTAATTATTTAAACTTTATTAATGAGTCTTTGCGACTTAGATTCTAAATCTAATCTTAACGGGTCTCAAAGCCCAATTAACATCTAATGTCAATTTAATTAAAGTCCAATGGGCTTTTAATTAATTCATAAGGCATGGACTTTGGCAACCAAAGCCCAATAAGGAATCACCCTTTGCCACAAAATTAATTTTGGCCCATTAGGCCCAATTAAATTTTAAAGGCCCAATTATCATATTTGGACTTTATAGAAATGGTTTTAGGCCCAATCGGATCCAACCAATTGTCCTAAACCAAACTTGGCCCAACCAAGCCCATAGGCCCAAATACCACATTATTAGCCCAATTCCAAATTAAGCCCAAATAATTAAATTCTAATATTCCAAATTTCACAATTTAATTAATTAAAGTGTAATAGCCATAATTAATTAGTTAAATTAATATTTCCAAAACACCAATTACATTAATTAATCCTGCTTTATTTAATCAACTTATGTGCAACACAAATTGAAGCAAAATCAATCCAATATGCTCTCAATAGCTCACGGCAATTCAAGGGATTTTTATATCCTATTTTGATTTCAATCCAATTAAATCACAAATCAATATATCCTAACATTTTAAACACATCCAATGGCTTAAAATGAAAATCACCATGACCTACAAGGGTCCTTATGTATTCGGCCAAGGTAAGCAATTAGGGGAAAATTAATCTAATTAATTTTTCATCAAATTGATCATGTATAACTCTAAGTTAACATTATCTAAGCACACTCAAACAAATAATTTGATCAAATCATGCTCAAATCAAAAATACCCAAATTCAAGATTAAGAACCCTAAAATATTTCATGTTTAATTTAGGCTCTGATACCATTGTTGGGTTTTCTATGTCAAACCAAGATCAATTAAGCATAAAATATGTGTGAATAAACAAAGTAAGTTGCGGAAAGATACTCACTTTGATCGGCTAATGGATGTAGAGTATACAAAAATTCCAACGTTTGTGTAGTTGCTCCAAGCTCCTGTCTTTAATATATGTTGAGCTTCCAAGCTTGTTGAATGAATTACAAACTCATGGGAGTAGTTTCCCTATCACCTTTGTTGACCCTTTTGTGTGTTAGGACTAGGAAAAATGTGCAACAAATTTCTTCCTTTGAGCCTTTGAAGTTCACGGCAAAGTGAACAAAATTAAGAGAGTTAGAGAGATGAGAAATGGCGTGAATGAGAGAAAAAATGATGAATGAAAATTGTATTTGATTTCCAAAATTAAATTGCCAAATACCAAAAGTTGGTATATGTCTTTCATACATCAAACTTGTGTAAGTTACAAGCCACCAAAATCCACCAACTTCTATCAACCAAAAAGCTAATAAAGTTGACTAGGTGATGTTACTTGTGTGGGCCCCACTTAAATTCAAAATTCGAGTGGGCCCGCAAACACATTCCGGGCTCGGTTGGTTAATTCCGAATTAATGAATTTTTCATTAAGACTTAATGAAATCAAATTTAATTAAATAATTACGCCTAGTAAAATTACTATTCACGTCGCTCGTGAATTAATTCTAAATTAATTCGTTCGCCCGTTATGAAATCTAATTTCATATAATATATTGAATATATTATTTTATCGATTAATTCCAAATTAATCGTTCTCTCTCTTCAAATAGTATTTTATCCAGATAAAATCTCTCCCAAATAATCCTAGATTAATTTTCTCTCTCTTATAATTAATCCTAGATTAATTATGTTCGAGTCATACGTCATCGGTGAATCTTCGGGAAGTGACCCATGAGATCCCTGGATATGTTGGCAGTAAATTCGGTCGTCGGATTATCCGAACACGTGTGTACCCAGTACAACATTCTTACCGATTTACAAGACATGGTTGGCTTCTAGCAAAGCACCGTGCCTACCGAATTCTCCAGAAATATTACTTTAAGGAATTTTTAATCTGTGTCAGGCGTAGTATACGTAGTATTGCGTATTGCGATCCAGTATCGAATGTCACATGCTAGGCCTAGGGCTGGAATTGTCTCTGCCCCGTACGAAGCATATATCGGATCTCTGGTAACTAGTCTCTATAATCGGATAAGCATCACCTAGTCTTATTATCCCGATGACTGCAGAACATAAGAGTACTAGTTCCGTATCCTACGTGATCATCATCTCCATATGACTGGAGTGATACTTCCATCTTGACATCACACCCAATACACTACGATTCTCAATATACCAAGAAGAGGCGTACACAGAACATGTTAAAGCCCTGGACGACCAAAACCAAAGTATATTGATTGTCGTAAGTATTAGCGATGCAAGTCTCAGGTTGAGACCAAATACACCTACCCTGATTCGGACTTCCATAGACACATAGTCATACTACCAATGGAATTTCGAGGGGTCTATCCAGAGCGAAGCTGTTTCCATACCATCGGTAAACACAACCTCCTATTACACTTGTATGAGTATCCAATACCCAAATATATGAGAACTATGCCGTTATGCTCTCATAACACGCACAAGTGCAATACTAGTCTATTTCGCAATATCGATGTCCAATCTCGATAATACTATGACTATGGATATTTTAATGATTAAACCTTAGTGGATTAATACTGTCTCATATCTTATTAATCCGGAACTAATCATATGGACTTTTATCATTTATATATCCCGGTAATCCAATTACAAATGATAAAAGAGCAATTTCCTTTGTCACATACTTAATTTGTACAACAACACCATGTTCTGTACAAATAGTGATGCTATGGGTCATAATTGTCCAACAGTGCCATTGTCTAGAAATGATGAATTGGGCCCTCGGTAATCACGATTGTGTGGATGGACTTGGAGATATCCAAAAGTATACAAATATACCATAACAAGGCGTACCCTTCCTAGATGAAAGCCAGTGCGAATATCAGACTCATGCTTCTGGCATATTTGGATCATGTTTGGACCTTCTAAGCCCATCAAGGTTTTTATACGAGTTGGCCCGTTATCATTTTAAAGTGTTCAATCAGATTATCGCGATGTGTAAACTTATCCCAGTTGAAAAGGCCCAACAAGTTTACACTTTTACGATAAGGTGACCAAATAACTTCAAATGATAGGGGGCCCAAACACAAGGTGGCCCATCATCATTTTGAAAACTTTTGGCCCAATTACCATAAGATGCAAACTTGTCCCAGTTTAAGTGGCCCAACAAGTTTGTATCCTATGACGAGAGGTCCAAATGGATCCAAATGATAATGGACCCAAACACAGTCATATGGGTAGCTTCTTTAGGACATATAACTATGGTTCATATGTGGGCTTATAAGGGTTCGGTGAAGGGTTGCTCACAACTAGGTCTCCTCACTCAAGGGTTCCAGCGACCAAGTGAGCGCGCCTTTTTTATACCCTAGGGTACGTGCCAACGAGTGATGTTCATCACATAATGATCCGCCTCCTTGAGTGAAAGCGACTTCACGATACATGACGCCATCGCGGTAAAAAGGGTATGCAAAATATATTAGACTTGGGTAACCAAAGCCAAAGCCACGGACACTACAAGGCATTGTTTCTGGGCCGATTTTCTATCCCCAGTAGAGTCATCATCTGTAGGAGCAAAGCAAGGTTTATCGCTATGCCTATGATGCTCGGCGACCACGACACTGTTAGGCTCGCAGGTCGTAGAGAGTACGGTGTAGCCCGCGGGGGACTAAACCGGAGAATAAAGGAGTCACCACCCAGTATGAATTGCGAAAAGATTTAAGGCTGCACTCACCCCTCGTAAGGGAAGACCTCAAACCGTTGGGTTCTGAATGGTCCTTTACTTATGCCAGTATAACAGACGGGTTCACACAATGGTATAGCCAAGTCTTATGCAGATCATGCAAGATAATTCAAATAAACACACAAATTTGCACACCCATAAACAATAATATAAATAAAAGAAAATAAATAAATATAAGGTACGATAACAAGAATCATAATAATCAAAAGCAAATAAAGCGTCAATAAATAAATAGTAAACAAAATGGGGGTTAGTCATGCATATATGAGTATTTCCCGAGTGGTACGTGGAGTTGTATCCCAGATACAGACCGCACTACCGTCCATTCAGATTCGGCTATGGAATTTACATATGGGTTTCCATAAGATATACCGCGAGGGATAATAACACACATAACCATCAACGTAATGTAAACGGTCATAAAAAAGGGAGAAATAATAAAATAACAATAAAAGTAAATAGATAAAAAGCTAAATAGCAAAAATAAATACGGAATAATAAAATATGATAAATAGACAAAAAGATAAATAACGAAACTAAATGCGAAATAATAAAATAACAATTAAAGTGAATAAATAAATAAAAAGATAAATAACACTAAATAGATAAAAAAAAATAAATAACAAAATGCCGAAGGAGAAACATAATATGACCAGAAATTTTGCCGTCTTTGATGTAGGACTTCGCATACCCGACTGGACGTATTTCACGTCGAGCCAGACATGCTGTGTCCGGAACTATAAAAATAAATAAGGTGCCCTCAAGTTTTACCTTTTAAGTTGCTTCTTGGAAGTGCGTTAGGCCGTTGCCGGAACGATCGAAGTTGGTTTGCTGTTTCGCTGTTTCTACTCATTGTTTCGTTGTTTCTACTCGCTGTTTCAATGTTTCTGCTCGCTATTTTACTATTTTTCTGGTTGCTATTTTTGCTATTTTTGAGGCTATTTTCTGTGGTTTTTTGGACTATTTTTGGACTATTTTTTCGGTGATTGAGGCTATTGTTTTGGGACTGAATTTCGGTGATAAAGGCTGCTGGTTTGGGGTATTTTTCTTCACTATTTTTACAGTTTTCTTCACTATTTTTAGGGGCTGTTTTCTTCATTATTTTTTGTGTTGTTTCACGGTGATTGAATGGCTTTTGATGGCTGTTTGTTGGCTCGGTTTTAGGGCTATTTATTCAAATTGATTTGGGTTTTTTTTGGCTGTTTGTTGGCTCGATTTTAGGGCTGTTTATTCATGTTGATTTGGGTTTTTAATTGCTTGTTGTTCACGTTGATTTTGGGTCTTTGTGTGTGTGTGTTTTCTTGGCAGGTTGGTTTTTGTTTGTTTGTATTTTTGTTGGTTTATGCTTGATTGTTGTTCATATGTTTCCTTGTGTTTGTGTTCGTTTGTTTTGGTAATAAAGAAGAAATAAGAAAGCCTAGGTTTGTTTATTGTGGTTCATGCCTAAGGAAGGAGTAGATAGAGTCTAGGGCTTTTTTGGTTTTATGTTTGCCGTGTGTAGCTTCAAGAAGAAGAGAAGATGGTAGCTTAGGGTTTTTTATGTTTGTGATTCTAAATTATCGTGTGTGTTTGTTTCTCCCCCTCGGGTTGGTCAAGCCTGCTTTTTATAATGACAAGGGATCTCCAAATTATGGAAATAAATCAAGCAAATTTGGGGGATATATTTTAGGAAAGAATTTTTGTAAATTTGGTGAGGAGGATATTCACAATCTCACTAAATTGGAAGGTGATTTGAGGGGATTTTAGCATGTGTTTTACATGGGATTTTATTTATTTGGGAAGGCTTGGGCGTGTGCATGGGAGATTTTGGGCCTTGGGCGTGTGCTGCATGGACTTTTCTGTGGTGTTTGGCATGGGCATGGATTGTATGGGCTTTCATGGGTTGCAAGGGTTTTGGGCCGAGGCTAAGGTTTGAAACAAAAACTGACTGAGTGAATCCGAGGCTGGCTAGTGAGTCTGAATCCATTGAGGTGCTAATTTTTGGAGTTTTCCCTTCCGGTATTCGTTTCCCGTGACTTCCATAACTTTTCAGGTAATACCTCCATACAAGGCTCATCATTGGGCTCATGCAAAAATACAATGTCTACAGTACCCCTCTCGGGCCTTCACATCAGTTAATTCTACCTTGCAGTGAGACTTTATCGGCAGTATGGGTGAGAGCTACTCTTTCTAAGACGGCCATATATCTCGTCACTTTTTAGACCGTGTTTGTGATAAGTGGCTCAAACTCACATCTGGACTATCACCACCCCTAAGTCTTCTAGCAATCATGACCCTCTTACTGGCATATCTCACTTTGGCCTTGAACCGAAGTGGCAAAGTAGATGATTTATGCATACTGATAATGATTTTTTTATCTTTCAGTACTTTGCATTTCATGAACATTTTGAGCTTTTATTTCAATAAAACATTAAAAATTTCTCTTATTAGATGCGTGAATACATTATTTATTTTATTGTAAGGGTACCCATGTCGCTAATTGGCCTTTTTAGGTTTTCCAATTAATAATTTTTCTTGCTCACTTATCCCTAACTTTTACCAAAACCATTTTCTAGTCTAGCTGGATGTTCACTAACTTTTTCTTAGGTCGTCCTTTGCAGATTGTCAGGTTAACGAGCTTTTCTTTTCTTTTCTTTTCGTCCAAAGTATCTTTTTAGCCTATTGAGGTTGATGGGCTCTGTGAATTCGTTTCCTTCCAAATCGAAAGACTTGACTGCCTTATTCATCATGATCTTATTTATTAAATATGGCCCTTTCTAATTGGGTCTAAAATTTCCCCTCAGATCCATTGCTAGTGGCCTTAACTGCTTCAGCACCAGATTAATTTCTTTAATATTACTAGGTCAGACCCTTTTATTGAAAGCCCTAGCTATCCTTCTTTGATATAGTTGAGTTCGATAAAGTGCCCTCATTCTCTTCTCATCCAACATAACCAATTATTCGAATCTTCTTGAAGCCCATTCTTGCTTGGGCAAGTCTATCTTCATCATCACCCATATTAATTGAACCATTTGTACAGGAATCACAACCTACATCCCATAAACCAATGAATAAGGTGTAGCTTCTATTGTAGTTTTGACCGAGGACCTATATCCACACAGTACAAATGGCATCTTTTACACCCAATCTTTATAATTCTCTGCCATTTTGGCCGAAATCTTCTTCAAGACGTTGTTGGCACCTCTATTGCCCCATTAGCCTATGGTATATAATGTGAAGACATGTAGTGCCCAATCCTGTACTTTTGCAATATATTTTTGGTCTCCCCTTGAAATTGTACCCCGTTATTTGTCACCATATGGTGCGTCATCCTATGCCGACAAATGATATTTTGAGATATGAATCCGGTCATTTTACTAGTTATGATGTTACAGAAGGATTCCGCCTCTACATATCTAGAGAAATAGTCTATTGTTAAGACTATGAATCGATGCCTATTAGAAGCTTATGGCTTGATTTCACCAATCAAATCGATACCCCAAGAAAAGAAAGGCTAAGGCTTCGATAATCAGTGTAACTCTTTTTGCAGTAAATAGTTTAAGTTCCCATAGGTTTGGCAATCATGATAATGTTTCACTAGATAATGATGCAGTGGGCCTTCGACTCTGGGACGCATCCCGGAACTGCAATCGACAACGGGGGCACCACGACCCTGGGCACCTCGACCCAACACCGCTGACAATATGGACCTTGCCCTCAACATGATGATCTGGTTGTGCTAACCCCGTACTTATGGTGTCACAGATATGATGATGGTCCATTTCCGAACCGTGCTCTATTTTCGGAGTGCCATTTTCGGAATGCTAAACCCCATTTCCGAGGCATCGCTGATGTGATGATGGTCCATTTCCGAAACGAGTTGATAAAGTGGGTCTCAACCCTGGGATTCATTCCCAAAACTGCTGGTGAAGTGGGCCTCGGCCCTGGGATTCATTCCCTGGATTAAATTCTGACGATGTGGGCCTCGGCCATGGGATTTAGTCCCTGGATTCATTCCAAAATTATGCCGATGTGGGCCTCGGCCCTGGGATTAATTCCCTGGATTCATTCCAAATTCTGACGATGTGGGCCTCGGCCCTGGGATTCATTCCAAATTCTGACGATGTGGGCCTCGGCCCTAGGATTCATTCCTTGGATTCATTCCAAATTCTGACGACGTGGGCCTCGGCCCTGGGATTCATTCCCTGGATTCATTCCAAATTCTGACGATGTGGGCCTCGGCCTTGGGATTCATTCCCTGGATTCATTCCAAATTCTGACGATGTGGGCCTCGGCCCTGGGATTCATTCCAAATTCTGATGATGTGGGCCTCGGCCATGGGATTCATTCCCTGGAATCATTCCAAATTCTGACGACGTGGGCCTCGGCCCTGGGATTCATTCCAAATTCTGACGATGTGGGCCTCGGCCCTGGGATTCATTCCAAATTCTGACGATGTGGGCCTCGGCCCTGGGATTCATTCCCTGGATTCATTCCAAATTCTGACGACGTGGGCCTCGGCCCTGGGATTCATTCCCTGGATTCATTCCAAATTCTGACGATGTGGGCCTCGGCTATGGGATTCATTCCCAAAACAACTAACAATATTGGTCTCGACCCTGGGATTCATTCCCGATGCTGCTGACAATGTGGGCCTCGACCCTGGGATTCATTCCCGATGCTGCTGATAATGTGGGCCTCGACCCTGAGTTGATACTGATGTGGGCCTCGCCCCAAACTGATACTGATGTGGGCCTCGCCCCCAGACTGAAACTGATTTGGGCCTTGCCCCAAAAATGATACTGACGTGGGCCTCGCCCCAAACTGATGTGGGCCTCGCCCCAAACTGATACTGATGTGGGCCTCGCCCCGGGACTCATCCCCAAACGAATACTGATATGGGCCTCGACCCCAAACTGAAACTGATGTGGGCCTCGCCCCCATACAGACACTGATGTGGGCCTCGCCCCCAGACTGATACTGATGTGGGCCTCGCCCCAAAACTGATACTGACGTGGGCCTCGCCCCAAACTGATGTGGGCCTCGCCCCAAACTGATACTGATGTGGGCCTCAACCCTGGGACTCATCCTCAAACAAATAATGATATGGGCCACGACCCCAAACTAAAACTGATGTGGGCCTTGCCCCAAACTGATGTGGGCTTCAACCCTGGGACTCATCCCGAAAACTACTACTCATATGTCGCTGATTCTGGTTGGCTTGTCTTTGCCGCTTTCTCTTTTTCTTCTTTTTTCAACACACCTATCCTTTAAGGTAGCATTTCTCCTCATGGTGGTCCTAATACTCGCCCATGGGTAGCTTCATGCTTATCGATTATAGGTGGTTCAATTCTTTTCTTTAGAGACTTTTCTTTTATTTTCAACCATACCACACATCATAACATAAGCAAATCAAGATAGACATCTAAGCAAACGGTCATTCACCGACCTATAATTTCTTCAACTAGTCACTTTGCTAACTACTCAGGTTTTCACTGCTAAGAACCATAATCAAGTGCTCACGAGTCTAACATAGATCAATCACTCAAAGTATCAGATAAAAGCACTTCAAAGTTTTATCGTTTCTAAGGTTTCACCTTAAAGCAATCAATTTCATCATCAGACTTATGTCTAACTATCAACGACTAAAAACATACAATTTTTTTTCTTTTTTTTTTTCTTTTTCTTCCTTTTTCTCTTTTCTTTTTTTTTGGGCCCACCATGGTCTTTCTATCCTTGCCGTAAAATTTTCTGTTTCTCGGTTTCATTTTCCCCGATATCCATGTTTCCATGTTTGCTAAACTCTTCTTTGACAAATCTTTATTTCTTCTGTAACCCAACAGATATCTATGATGGCTTTTAAGACACGGGGGTTAACATGATGCATGTATGCATGAGATGCGTGTGATGCATGTAATATATAAGCTCATAAGAATTTTACACTAGTTGGCCCATCATCATTTTAGAAACTTTTGGCCCGATTGCCATAAAGCACAGACTGGTCCCAGTTTAAATGGCCCAACAAGCCCATATCTCATGACAACAAGTCCAACTGAATCCAAATGAAAATGGTCCAAAACATAAAGGAATAGTCTCTACTGATCCTACAATTATAGTTCATACGTGGGTTTACAGGGGTATAGACAAAAGCTCATGTCGACAAAGGATTGCCCACAACTAGGTCTCCCCACTCAAGGGTCCGAGCGACCAAGTGAGCGCACATTTTTTATACCCAAAGGTACGTGCCAACGAGTTATGGTATATGACTGACTGTCAAATGGATTTCCCGTTGTAGATCCCCAGAGGGAGGGTGGAGCGAGGCTCTCTTAAGTACCCAAGCCCCTTAGGCTCTTATCGCTTGGTGTCAGGAATAAACAACGAGTCCTCCAAATTAGTCCATCACGGTAGGCTACTAGTACATGATTATCTAGGTGCCTTCACAGCTTTTCCTTATAGAAAGGTAGTGAATGAAGGAAGACACCAAACTATTACCTAGCCTTAAAAGTGCATTTGCTTAAACCCCTTTTCAACCTACAGTAGACACAGTTAACTTAAAGCACAAATTACAATCACTACAAGACATTATTTCGAGGCCAATTCTCTATCCCCAGTGGAGTCGCCAGATTGTAGGACACAGAACTTGACGACGCTGTTCTAGGCTCGCGGCCTAGTTGGGAAGTACGAAATAACATGGAGTCGCCACCCGGTGTGAACCGGGACAAATATTTAAGGCCGCACTCACCCCTCGCAAGGGAAGACCTCAAACCGTTGGGTTCGGAATGATCCATTACTTATGTCACTTGTGATGATATAATTTGTGCAATGAACTAACCAAGTCTACTCAATAATCATTCTCAAGGGTACTTAGATTTAACATGCTTTCATCCAAATAACTCCACGCAATGTAACACAACGAGCATATTCAACCATTAAATCAACATGTATAAATCATTATCCAAACACATCATAAACTAATAACATGCATAAGGAACAACCTAAATATGCTTTAACAAATAAATAACAAACTAAATTAAACCATGCTTTAAATAATAAATAAACGGCCTAGAACTATGACATGCTCAAATACAAATTTGGATGAGACGAGATACGTGCATCTTAAGTGGTATGTGGCGTTGTATCCCGAGTGCAGACCGCAATACCGTCCATTCGGAATCGGCTACGAAATTTACGTCCGGGTTTCCATCCGTTATACCACAAAAGGGAACACACATCCCGCTCATCCAACAATCACATCATGCCTCAAACGATTCTCATGCGATAATATTCAAATTAAATAAAATAAACAAAAGATAATGAATAAAAGGGTGCCCTCAGGTCTAACCTCTTTTGTCGTCTAAGAAAGGGCGTTACACGTCCGTTGGAAGGGAGATTGATCCGCTACTCTTTTAGTTCACCAACTCAACGTCTTTCCTCGCTGTTTTGCTGTTTGGCCTGCTGTTTTTACTCTGTTTCGCTGCTGTTTCGCTGCACCGTTTCAGGTCACTGTTTTGGTCGTTTAGTGGACTGTTTCGAGTGATTTTGAAGGGTAATGGGGCTGCGGTTTTGAGGGGTTTTTTGGGGGGGTTTATGCAGCTTTTTAGTGCAGTTTTTGGGTGGTTTTGGGGCTGTTTTATGGGCTAAAGTCGCAGCCAAAACTGACCAGAACAGGGGATGAAATTGCGGCAGTTCAAGGTTCAGTGACGGTGTTTTGGGACTGTTTTGGGCGCACAATTAGAGCTGCTTTTGGGGGGGTGTTTTGCGGTACTTGAGGGCTGTGAATGAGGCTTATTTTGGTGTGTTTTGGGGCTGTGAATGGTGGCTGGAATTCAGTAATGGAGGGCTGTGAGAAGGGCTTGGGCGTGAGTGGTGTTGGTGAAGAGGGTGAATATGCGGCCTTGGAGGGTTTCCTGGCTTGGTGGTGCGGCTATGGAGGTTTCAATGGGATGCTTGGACGTGCAAGGAGGCTTGAGAGAGTGCTTGGAACGTGCTTGGGGAAGTATATGGGCTGAGGTTTGAATGGGTGGTGAAGGCCTCTTTTTATAGGCAAAGGAGATGAGACTTTCCTTACCCGACTAGGAATAGGATTTCTATTGATAGTGACATTTATTCTAATTGGTATCTCATAAGGAATAGATCTCCTAATTTAGGATTGTGATTGGATTTGATTAGGAAAGGGATTTGATTTGATTTCTTCTAATTAGCAAAGGATTTGTCTTGATTTTAGCATGTGATAAATGTGTATCTACCTAAATTAAAAGGCAATGGGCGTGAATCACAACTCCTTGGGCGTGGGTTTTGGTTTGTGGGTAGGCTTGGGTATTTTGTGTTTGGTTTGGGTTTGGTAAGGGGGCTCTGGGGTTTTTGGGCCTAAGATAAGCTTTGAAACGGAAGTCCAACAAACAACCGGAGCCAAACAACGAGGTTAAATCCAACAAAAATTCCATTTTCCAACTTTACCCTTCCAACGTCCGTTTCCCGCGACTTTCATGACTGAAGAGGTAGTTGCCTCCATACGAGACTCATCATTGGGCTAATGTGTAAAAATGCAATGCCTACACATAACGACCCCAATTCATGGGCCCTTGTAGTTTACAGCCCTATCAAAATGCATCATTCTACCTTGAATGGCTATCGCCTTAATTTCTTCATCTAGGAACTCAAATTCATATCGATCCTCATCAATTGGTTGTTGTGCTAGGAATTCCCCTACTGCACGCCCTTTGATTACCTTCTTGGTGATTTACTCGATGTCGAACTTAGTCAACAAGACCAACCACCTTTCTGAATTATTGACCAATGAGGGTGCCGACTATAAGTATCTCAACATATTATTCTTAACGAACTACCTATATCTTGTAAGACTGAAAATAATGTCGTAACTTTCTGGAGGCCTATACTACTTCCAGATAGATTTTCTACATTTTCTAGTACCGAGTTTCGTATGGCAGCATCTTCTTACTAAGATAATAGATTGTGTATTCTATTTCTGCATCATCTTCTTTTACCAATATCGCCCCCAAGAATTTAGAATCTATAGCCAAGTACAAGACCAAAGGCTTACTAGATCTCGGAGGCTTCAAAATTGGCATGTAGGATTAGTACTGCTTGATTTTCTCTAAGGCCTATTGTCATTGTTCATTCCACATTATCGGCTGATTCTTCCTGAGTAACTTGATAATTGGCTCACACACCAAGGTCATTTTGGCGATGAACCGGCTGATGTATTGTATCTTCCTCATGAATGTTCTTACTTTTTCTTGTTTTAGGCGCGTTCATCTCTGTTATTGAATTGATTTTCTCGGGATCTAATTATATCCCTCTCTTTCCTATCGTATGCCTCAGCAGATTTCCAGATTTTACCCCAAATACACACTTCTTGGGGTTAAGTCTGAGATTATATCAATCCACTTTTTGAAGGAATTTCTCCAACTTAGTAAACTGTTCTTTTCTGGTTTCTGACTTGACCATCATGTCATCAACATAAACTTCCACCTTCTTGTGCATCAAATCATGAAATGGAGTAGTAGCCATTCGTTGATAGGTAGCCCCTGCATTCCTTATCCCTGAAAAGCATTACCTTGTAGTAGTAAGTCTCTCATTCTGTGGTGAAGGCTATCTTGTGTTTGTTTTCCTCTTCCATGAATATTTGATTATACATTAAAAACCCATCTGTAAAATAATACATGGCCGATGAGGCTGGGCTATCCACTAATACATCTATATAGGGTATAAGAAAATCATCTTTTGGGAAAGCTTTGTTAAGGTCCCTATAGTCCACGCACATTCACACCCTTCCATCCTTCTTTCGGAACTAGTAAAATATTGGTCAACCACTCGGGGTATTTGACCACTCTAGGAATCTTACCTATACCTATTTTTGTACCTTTTCTCGAATCTTTTCTGCCCATTCTGGCTTCATTCTGTGAATTTTCTACTTTACGAGTCTCATATTGGGCTATGTTGATATTACATGTTACGCTATACTTCGTTCGACTCCTGGCATGACTTCATAGGACCAGGCGAAAACCTTTGCATATTTTCTCAATAATATTTCTATCTATGTTCTCTCGTCAAGGGTAACCTCACTTGCATTTAATATATTATTAGGGTTTCACTTGTACCAGGATTACATGCATATATTTTAGTGGAATCAACGTCAAATATGCTTATGTCATGCATGTTATGAAGCATAAAAAAGTCAGACAAGTAAGCAAAATCTTTCATTTCATTCATCAAAGCATAATTACATTCAAATAGTTCAGGTACAAAAGTATGCTCATAGTCTTCATCTTTACCAGTCTCTTTAGGGTCTTTTAACGTCAGTCCTTCAGGTGAAGCAACTCTTCCTCTATTTCTCCATTCAACTATACATTCTTCCATTTCATCTATGGTTCAATGCTCTCTTCCTCTTTCACTTTCGGGGCTTCTTTCTCAATCTACTACATTAGCAAATATCTCAAAACCTGGAACAATGACGTCATTGACCTCACAAGGTTTAGGATTTCCTTGGTACCCAACCTTTACAAAGCAATCGTACAAATTCACCCCCTTCTCATTGGGCTTTGTTTCTCCATCGGAATGATATCTCATTCCTTTTCTGGTAGTCTGCCCCTTGAAGTTGGCAATATGCTCACACTTTGGCCTCGTACCCTAGTCCAGTGTTTGGTTTATAGTTCATCTTTTCTATGATCCTATCAACTTTAGGATCTACCAATTCCTCAAATATTGGTGCCACTTGGAACCTTATGAATGGCTAAACTTCCAATGTCGCTACAACATTGCCAGCTTTTTCTCCAATAGTGATAACTCCATCTTCATGGGGGAACTTGATAACTTGATGTAGTGTGGAGGGTACCCCCTACGAGCTTGTGAAACCAGGGCTTCCATAATTGTAATGCAAAGGTGGATGAGATGTTGAGCACCGTGAATTCCACCTCATTTTCGTTCGGGCCTACTTTAACCATTTCCATTAAAGTACCTTCAACACCTCGCTTATTGTCACCATAAGCCTTAATTTTCATATCATATGGTATCAGTTTCTCTAGCCAGATGCCTAACCTGGGCAGTATCTTTAGCGGACATATATTAATGGAGGACCCATCATCTACCATCACCATGAAGTCATATTTCCTTTAACCTCATATTTTATGAATAATAGGCATTTTTTATTTCGCCCTACTTCGAGAGTTCCTCCTCGGAGAAGGTGATAATTTTCTTATTTTTTTTAACAGACCTAATAACTGTTATTGGATCGACATCAGTTGGTACCATAATTTTTCCTATGTCTTCAATTATTGCCTATCTATGCTTTTGAGATGAACACAATAATTCTCATATATCGATCTGTGCCCGAGTCTTCTTAAAATGTTAAAGCATATCATTTTCTCATTCATTTTTTCTTTATCCTCATTCTTTTCTTCTTCTTTTTCTTTCTTAGTGGAATTATTGTAAAATCGGCCACTCCTCGTCATTTCTTTAACTTTCTCCTCATCATTGCTAGAGAAGTCTTGCCAAAATTTATCATAATCACTGGTCTCACTGTTGTTGTTATCCTATATTCCCATAATATAGGCATGCTGGTGGAATGTTTGTAGGACATAGTCTTTGGGTAGGCCATAGTTAATCATGTAGTTGGGTGGAGGTTGTTGGGGCGGATGTGGAACCCCTAGGGTCGAATCGGCATCCCTCGTAGTGGAAGTGGGTCTAACCCATGGATATCAAGCATAGGTGTATTTTTAAATAATTTAATGGAATACTATATTCCATTACGAGTGTATAAGAAAAACCTGGGGCTGAAACAGAGTCCGGAAACTCAAAAATTGGAGAAAATAAAATTCGAGAGCGACGTGCGTACTGCGCGTGCCCACACACTACAGCACGCGTGCACTGTAACGCTCCGCACACACTCATTTTTTTTTTCAAATTTCTTTCAAAATCTTCATCAGCTCTTTGGAAACAGAGAGCTAATGGAAATGGAGTTTTTCACCCAATTTACTTCTAATCTCGCCTAAACACTTTCAAACACCCAAAGTTAATTATTAATATCAAAACCAATATCAACATATATTATAGAACAAAAATCATATTTTTCAAAATATCAATTATTCTTACAAAAATATAAATTTATTCTAAATAAGCACTTGCGTAAATTTTGAATCCAAAACACAAATCAAATTAGAATCTCACAATGAAATGACTCATGAACAATTCTAGGTTACTCAAAGGTGGTCAAGTGATTCTAAAATGGTAGCCATAACTCCACGCTTTCATCTAGAGTCACAAACTTTAATTTTTAATTTTATGTCCAACATAAATATTTTGATCCAATCACAAGCATATTGTGTTTATGCTTCCAAAGCATCCATACATAATAAATTAGACTAATTTCAATATCAAGCTATGTTATTATGTATCTACTACATAATACATCACTATGTGTTTCATCAATATCCAATCTTTTTCTCCTTGTTGAAATGTTGTGGTGAACTTCCAAAGTCTGCAAGCTTATCCCCAAGATCCAATCTTGATTCCAATGCTAGCAAGCTTCACTCTAAGATCTAATCTTGATTTCTCATTGTTGAAATGTTGTAGAGAACATCCAAAGCTTCTCCAAACACTTATTTTACTTAGGCTAATATTTCTAAGACTTTCTTGTTTTAGTTTTCACAAGCTTAATATTTAAGTATTGGATACTTATGCAAGTGTGATAGGAGGTTCTGTTAGCCGTTGGACCGGGAACAGCTTCGCTCTGGATCGACCCCTTGGAGTCTCATTGGTAGTATGACTATGTGTCTATGGGAATCCGAATCAGGGTAGGTGTATTTGGTCTTAACCTGAGACTTGCATCGCTAATACTTGCGACAATCAGTATACTTTGGTTTTGGTCGTCTGGAGCTTTAAAAGGTACTGTGTACGCCTTTTCTGGATATAATGAGAATCGTAGTGTATTTGGTGTGATGTCAAGATGAAAGTAGCACTTCAGTCATATGGAGATGATGATAGTGCAGGGATACAAAACTAGTACTCTTAAATTCTGCAGCTATCGAGATAATATGACTAGTTCATGATTATCCGATTATAGAGACTAGTTGCTAGTGATCCGATATATGATTCGTACAGGGCAGACACAATTCCAGCCTCAGGCCTAGCATGTAACATCCGATACTGGATCGTAATACGCAATACATTGTATACTACACCTGATACAAATTATATATTCCTCGTTGAATATTTCTGGAGAATTGGATAGGCACGGTGCTTTGCTAGAAGCCAATCATGTCTTGTAAATCGGTAAGAACGTGGTACCGGGTACGCACGTGTTCGGATAATCTGATAACTAGATTTACTACCAACATATCCAGGGATCTCTTGGGTCGTTTCCCAAAGATTCACCGATGACACTTGACTCGAACAGAATTAATCTAGGATTAATTATGAGAGAGAAAATTAATCTGGGATTAATTACGGCAAGAATTTACCTGGGATAAAATTTGAATAGAAGAGAGAATGCGGTTAATTTGGAATTAATTGATTAAATAATATATTGGATATATTAAATGAAATCGGATTTCAAAGCGAAATTAAAATTGGATTTTAATTCGGGCGAACGAATTAATTTGGAATTAATTCTTAAGCGACTTTCGTAATAATTTTGCTAGGCATTATTATTTATTTAAATTAGATTTAATTACGTCGCAACAGAAAATTCGTTTATTCGAATTAAATGAACTTGAACCCGAAATGTGTAGTCTCACCCAACTTGAATTTTGAATTTAAGTGTGGGACCCACTAACTTACATCACTAGTCAATCAAGTTGATGGAAGTGGTTGGGAGCTTTTAATGAAACTTCTCCAACACACTTTGTTTTTGTTTTTGCTTTTTGGAAAAGCATATACCACTTTTTCAAGGCAACTTTGGTAATAGAGTTTAGAAACAAAAATATCAAAAACCAAAAATAAAATCTCTCTCTCTCTCCCTTGGAAATTTTGTTGTAAAATTTCATGCAAGCTAGCACTTCAAGAGTTAAGTGAAGGTGATAGGGAAACTCATCCTTGAGTTGGGAATCCAATATCAAAGCTTGGAGCTTCCTCAACATACAAAAGTTTTGAAATCCAACATCCGATCATTGTAAGTTTTTTTCTGCATAACTTCATTTATATTCACACACACATATCATGTCTTAGAGACCTTGGGCATGTCTATGACACTAACAATGGTATCAGAGCCATATCTAAGCATGATTTGTATTTAGGGTTTATATACTTTATTTGGGGATTTTGTGCTTGGAGTATGATTTTTTCAAAATTGATTATTTGGTTGTGTTTTGATGATGATGAATTAGATTTGTGCATCATAGGATTTGAGAAAATTGATTAGATTTATTTTTCCCTAAAATCCTTTACATGGCCGAAAATAAGCCATTGTAATCTCATGGTGATTTTTTGTTAATTAGACCATTGGATGAGTTTATGGCATAATATAAATCTTGTATATTGATTTAATTGGATTGAAATCAAATTGAGTGTTATTTTATGCCCATTGCTGTGAGATTGAGCATGTTTAATGGATGATTTTGCTTCAATTGTGTTGGACATGAATTGGATAATTAAGCATGATTAATTTTATTAATTAATGTTTTGGAAATATTAGATTAATAATTAATTGTGTTACTTACACTTTAATTAAAATTAAAGTGATATTTGAATGTTATATTAATATTAATTAGTCTTTAAAATTGGATTGGGCTAATTTGTTGTATTTGGGCTTAATGGGCTTAGTGGTTGTGGGAACACAAACTGGGTGACGCATGCTGTCACGGGCTCACGGCCCGGTTGGGAGTACGGAGTAGCCCGTAGAGGACTAAACTGGGGAATAATGGAGTCGCCACCCGGTGTGAACCGGGACAAAGATTTAAGGCTGTACTCACCCCTAGCAAGGGAAGAGCTCAAACCGTTGGGTTCGGAATGGTGCCTTACTTATACCACTTGTAATAAAATGATTTGTGCAATAATCTAACCAAGCCTAAGCAACATATTTCCAAGGATAATTATGCTTCTAAGTTCACAAGCATGAAAGTAATCATCACAACGGCAAACATGCAATAGCACAAGGCAACCTCATGAACATGATTCGATCATATAATGCGGAAAACAAAGAACAACCTAAACATAATGCAAATTCCAAACACAAAACAAAACGATTAATCATGCTTGAAAATAAACAACCAAATAGACTAAATCATACCTAAGAACCAAGTAACATACTAATGACCTAATCATGCTTGAATACCATCTTATGAACATATCAAACAGATAGACGCAGGGATACAAATAATATGATTGATTACATGATTTAAGAGAAATCCCCTAAGAAACAATTATACATGACATGTGATGAAAATGACTCAATTCAGTGTATTTGCGTTCGTGTGACGTTCATATACGCGTTCGAACGGTAAACAGAAGGTTCACGTTCGTATAGCATTTGATAACGCGTTCGAACGGAACCAGACAGAAAATATGCGTTCGTGTGCGGCGTTCCGGAACGCGTTCGAATGGGGTTACAGCACTGACCTCCAAAATGCAGTAAACAACATGACACATACTGAACAGATGAATAGATGACACCTAACAAATAATAACGGGCTAAAAGCGCGGCAAAAACATCGTGGTAAAGGATTTTAACCTCTCAAAATAGAGGACCTTTAATAGCACTTACTAAGCCCATGCGCTCGATCACATCATGCATATAAATAATAAAGATAATAATATCGGACTTCGTATTCCCGATTGAACACATCTTACATTCAACCGAGTATACATCGATCGGCACGGCAAAGCATCGTGATAAAGGGTTTTAACCCCTCAAAATAGGGGAGCTTTAATCCAACTTACTAAACCCATGCGCTCGATCACATCATGCATATAAACAATAAAGATAATAATATCGGAATTCGTATACCCGATTGAACACATCTTACATTCAACCGAGTATACGTCAATCGGCGCGGCAAAGCATCGTGATAAAGGGTTTTAACCCCTCAAAATAGAGGATCTTTAATCCAACTTACTAAGCCCATGCACTCGATCATATCATGCATATAAACAATAAAGATAATATATGGACTTCGTATACCCGATTGAACACATCTTACATTCACCGAGTATACATCGATTAGCACGGCAAAGCATCGTGATAAAGGGTTTTAACCCCTCAAAATAGGGGACCTTTAATCCAACTTACTAAGCCCATACGCTCGATCACATCATGCATATAAACAATAAAGATAATAATATCGGAATTCGTATACCCGATTGAACACATCTTACATTCAACCCAGTATACATCGATTGGCGCGGCAAAGCATCATGATAAAGGGTTTTAACCCCTCAAAATAGGAGACCTTTAATCCAACTTTCTAAGCCCATGCGCTCGATCAGATAATTATATAGTCAAATAACATGCGGAAGTCAAGTAAAGAATGACAAACAAATCAAAACAACATAAAACAAAATATGCGCCATTTACTCAAGTGGTACGTAGAGTTGTATCCCGAGTACTGATCATACTACCGTCCATTCGAAATTGGCTATGAAATTTATGTCCGGGTTTCCATCCTATATACCTCGAGAGGCGACACATTTTTCATTTTATTCGAGGGCCACAACATACATCATTTTACAATATATGCATATTTATCTACTCAAGGGCCACAACATGCATTTTAATATAGTAATCATGCGAACAAAACTCAATAAATGATAAAGATAAAACTGAAAACAAGTGTGAAAAATACCCTCAGGTCTAACCTTTTTTGCCGACTTTCAGACTTACGTTTCACGGAGATCGGAAGGGTTAAAGCTCCTCAACTTCTCCGGTTCACTGGTTTAGCATCTTAGCTCACTGTTTTACTGTTTTGCTTGCTGTTTGACCTCCGTTTTGCTGCTGTTTCCTCAGTATTTTCTGCTTACTATTTCAGGTCTTCAAGGCTACTGTTTTTACATTTTTTAGGGGGTCTAAAGGCTGTAGTTTCCGTTACTGTTTGGGGTAGTTTCTGGACTGTTTTTAGGTGCAGTTTTGGGACAGTTTTGGGGTGGTAAAAGGGCTGTTTTCTAGGTTGTTTATAGAGACATTTTGGGGTTGAACTGGGAGCAATTGTTGGCGTGCAGTAAGGTGGGTTTGCGGCTGTATTTGTGTTGCAGTCTTGGCGTATTGAGTGGCAGTGGTTGAGGCATATTTTGGTGATAGTGTGGCTAACGTGAGAGGCCGATTGTGAAGTGTGTGCGTAGTGCGGCTAGGTGGCAGTGAGGTAGTTGGCATGAAAGGAGTATGGTGTTGTTGAAGTTGCTGGGCTGTGTGCGGTTAGATGGCAGGTGCGTGTAGGGAGTATGGTGATGTTAAAGGCAATTGGTGAGTGGGCAGTGGGCGTTAGCTGTGGGTGTTATTCGGCTAATGGGGCAAGTGGATCAGCATGGGGCTTTGGTGATGGTGTTGGCCAGTGGGCGTTAGCCCTCTCAAGGGTTTTTGAGTGACTTGTGTGGTGATGGTGTTGTGTGAAGGCAGTACATGAAGGTGGCTGAGTTGAGTGCTAGGTAGCTGTGGGTGTGTGAGACGTGAATTGTGAGAGATTGGAGAGGGGGTTGGCTTGGTTTTGGGTTGTTTATATAGACAAGGGCTAGGGCTTCCCCTTGTCTCACAAGGAAAGGGATGGATTTGGTGTCAAACAAGGAATGATTTGATTGATTGGGGGGACAAATTTTTGTGAATTAGGAAGGTTGAATATTTGATTGGTGTTAACTAGGCTTTTAATTTGTTAGATTAGGAAGTCAATATTTTTAATTGGTAATGATTGATTTTAATTAGGCATAATATTTATTTAATTTAGTATATAATATTTCAAGTTAGGAAGTTACAATATTTTAATTTGGTATAATTATATTCATGTCTTATTTAATTTGGTAAATGGTTTAATTATTTTATTTAGTTCAATTACATTATTTAATTAATATTTAATTTAATATTTGATTTAATTTGGAGGTATTTAGGGTGATATGGGCGTGTGGGCCTAGATGGTGGGCGTGAGCTTGGTGATGGTGGGTTAGGGCTTGGTAATGGTGGGTTAGGTGTTGTGTTGGCTAAATGAGTGGGTTTGGGCCAAGATTAAAAGGTTTGCGGGTTTTTTGGGCCGAGCATAATTTTTTAAAACGGAGGTCCAACAAGCGAACCCGAAGCTAAACACGTGAACTAAATCCATCAAAACGTCAATTCTTGACTCTTCCCTTCGGATGTCCGTTTCCCGCGGCTTCCGTTACTTAAAAGATAGTGCCTCCAAATGAGACTCATCATCGGGTTTCACATGCAAATATGCAATGCCTACAGTGGCCCCCACTTTGATGGGACTTGTGCAGTGTGTGACAGTGACAATCCTATCAAAGTCTATGCAATGCATTTTTACTTACCTGGCTCGCCAGCTGCCACTTAACTTGCCATGTAGCTTCGAAATGAGTGGATGAGAGGTTGTTCATTCTCGAACTGCCGAGTGGGTCTTGTTCCCAAGTTGAATTGAGTTGTATTGTGGGTTTTGTTCCCAATCTGAGTTAAGTGGTGCTGTGGGTTTTGTTCCTAATTTGAGTTGAGTTGTGTTGTGGGTCTTGTTCCCGATTTAAGTTGATATAAGGGTCTTCTTCCCTAAACTGTGGGTCTTGTTCCTGATTTGAGTTGAGGTGGTAAGGTCTTCTTCCCTGAACTGTGGGTCTTGTTCCCGATTTGAGTTGAGATAAGGGTCTTTTTCCCTGAACTGTCGGTCTTGTTCCCGATTTGAGTTGAGATAAGGGTCTTTTTCCCTGAACTGTGGGTCTTGTGTTCCCGATTTTAGTTGAGATAAAGGTTTTTTCCCTGAACTGGGGTCTTTTTCCGATTTGAGTTGAGACAAGGGTCTTCTTCCATGAACTGTGGGTCTTGTTCCCGATTTGAGTTGAGATAAGGGTCTTTTTCCCTGAACTGTGGGTCTTGTTCCCGATTTGAGTTGAGATAAGGTCTTTTTCCCTGAATTGTGGGTCTTGTTCCCGGTTTGAGTTGAGATAAGGGTCTTTTTCCCTGAACTGTGGGTCTTGTTCCCGATTTGAGTTGAAACAAGGGTCTTCTACCCTGAACTGTGGGTCTTGTTCCCGATTTGAGTTGAGATAAGGGTATTTTTCCCTGAACTGTGGGTCTTGTTCCCGATTTGAGTTGAGACAAGAGTCTTCTTCCCTGAACTGTGGGTCTTGTTCCCGATTTGTTGAGATAAGGGTCTTTTTCCCTGAACTGTGGGTCTTTTTCCCAGAGTGCCATACCCGGAAAAATTGATTCTGATAATGATGTGGGCCTCGCCCCCAGAGTGCCGTACCCGGCAAAACTGATACTGATGTGTCTCCATACTCGGAGTGCCATACCCGGCAAAACTGATTCTGATAAGGGTGTGGGCATCGCCCTCATATTGATGTGGGCCTTGCCTCAAACTGATACTGACATGGGCCCCGCCCCTAGGACTCATCCCCAAGACTGAAACTGATATGGGCCTCAACCCTGGGATTTATCCCCGAAACTACTACTCATATGTTGCTGATTCTAGTTGGCTTGCCGCTTTCTCTTTTCTTCTTTGAAACCTGTGAATACAGAACAAAACAAACACAAAAAAGAATGCAAAATAGGTTACGTGATTGCATGCATGTATGAGTGAATTTTCTATCCCGTTGGGTTAGGTCTTCTTCCAATTCCTCTGGTGACCATTCTTCCATTCCTCAGGCAAAGTACAGCTTCAATCTGTCAACATTGATCGGCCTGGTGAACTCGTTCCCTTCCAAATCTGATAGTCTCACTGCAATATTTCCCACTTTTTGAATGGCTATCTTATTGTTTCTGCTTGCTTCTTTCGAAGATTCCCCGTGTTCTAAATATCGCTGAGTATGATAGTACTGAGGTTTAATGCTTTTGTCAAATATACTCATGTTGCAGGAAGAGGCTTAGGCGAGTAAACGAAATGAACGTCTTTTATTATCGCTGAGAAAAAAAAAAGTTCGAACAAGCAAGCAAAATCAATGTCTTTATTTAAAAATGCTGGATCAAATAGACTAGAAGGAACATCTCCATCATCCGCAACACTACCTTCTTCCTTGGCCTATGGTTCTTTGCTGTCATCCATGTAAGAAGCTTGGTGGTTGAGGGTTTGGAGGACAAAGGTTTCGGTAGGCCAGAGTTGATCATGTAGGTGGGTGGTGGAACAAAGTGGTAATTGGTAGAGGATTTCTGTGTGTGTTGGGTTGTTCTTTCTCTGGGTCGGGTATTTTGTGAGCATCGATGAGGTTTTGGATTTCATGCCTAAGGCGGGGGTAGTTGTCAGTGTCCCGGCCTTTTTGTTGGTAGAAGTGGCAATATTGGTTCAGGTCAAAGTAGTGTGGCACAGGGTTTGGGATTGGTCTAGGGTCTAAAAGCTTCAGGAGTCCTTGTCATTTCAACTTCTCAAGCACCTTTGACATAGGTCTACCAAGATTGGAGAATCGCCTATTTCTGATGGTAGCGACCTCAGCCGTAGTGGGCTTGGTCTCAGAATGCCCCCCAAAAGTTCTTTTATTCTGGCCATAAAACTTTTTTGTTTTCAGCCTCATCTTCTTCAATATCCATACCAGTCTCTCTCAACTGTCGGAAATCCACAATCATGGAGGTCATCCTCATAAGCTTACCATAAATTGAGGGCTTAGTACCCTTGATAATCATCCTAATCTGGTCCTTCTCTGAAGGCCGAGTCTGTATTTTCAAAAGCTGGCTTCTCCAGCGATCCACATATTTTTGAAACTTTCCTCTGGCTTCTGCTTAGTGTTCTCCAAATCACACGGAGTGACAAGTCAATTTCTAAGTCTGTAACATACTGCTTCAGAAAGACATCAGCTAGTTCCCTCCAATCTTCCTTAACCTTCTTCTCAAGGCTATGATACACCAACCAAAGGTGCCCCCTCGAGTGACATCCCAAACATCTTTTGGACTTGGCGCTGTGATAGGCCCACTGAACTCATGACTGAGACATATTGCTGCAGATGGACTCTCGGGTCTCCATTCCCATTAAACTTGGCCATGTCGGGCATTTTAAACTGAGATGGCAGCTGTTCTCCTAAGGTCATTGCCTCATAATCTAACAACTCTAATCGAACAAGCAAGCAAAATCAATGTCTTTATTTAAAAATGCTGGATCAAATAGACTAGAAGGAACATCTCCATCATCCGCAACACTACCTTCTTCCTTGGCCTATGGTTCTTTGCTGTCATCCATGTAAGAAGCTTGGTGGTTGAGGGTTTGGAGGACAAAGGTTTCGGTAGGCCAGAGTGATCATGTAGGTGGGTGGTGGAACAAGTGGTAGTTTGGTAGAGGGTTTCTGTTGTGTTGGGTTGTTCTTTCTCTGGGTCGGGTATTTTGTGAGCATCGATGAGGTTTTGGATTTCATGCCTAAGGGGGGGGGGGGTAGTTGTCAGTGTCCCGGCCTTTTTGTTGGTAGAAGTGGCAATATTGGTTCAGGTCAAAGTAGTGTGGCACAGGGTTTGGGATTGGTCTAGGGTCTAAAAGCTTCAGGAGTCCTTGTCATTTCAACTTCTCAAGCACCTTTGACATAGGTCTACCAAGATTGGAGAATCGCCTATTCTGATGGTAGCGACCTCAGCCGTAGTGGGCTTGGTCTCAGAATGCCCCCCAAAAGTTCTTTTATTCTGGCCATAAAACTTTTTGTTTTCAGCCTCATCTTCTTCAATATCCATACCAGTCTCTCTCAACTGTCGGAAATCCACAATCATGGAGGTCATCCTCCTAAGCTTACCATAAATTGAGGGCTTAGTACCCTTGATAATCATCCTAATCTGGTCCTTCTCTGAAGGCCGAGTCTGTATTTTCAAAAGCTGGCTTCTCCAGCGATCCACATAATTTTTGAAACTTTCCTCTGGCTTCTGCTTAGTGTTCTCCAAATCACGGAGTGACAAGTCAATTTCTAAGTCTGTAACATACTGCTTCAGAAAGACATCAGCTAGTTCCCTCCAATCTTCCTTAACCTTCTTCTCAAGGCTACGATACCAAACCAAAGGTGCCCCCTCGAGTGACATCCCAAACATCTTTTGGACTTGGCGCTGTGATAGGCCCACTGAACTCATGACTGAGACATATTACTGCAGATGGACTCTCGGGTCTCCATTCCCATTAAACTTGGCCATGTCGGGCATTTTAAACTGAGCTGGCAGCTGTTCTCATAAGGTCATTGCCTCATAATCTAACAACTCTTCATGTTTACCCCTCATTTTACGGGTAACAGACTCTACTTGGTTACAACGTTTTCGCAATTCTGCCTGAGACCCAACTGTTCTCCCAGTGGCATAATCAGCCATATCATCATCAAAAGCGGGGATGTCATCCCCCAACCCATTCGGAGGCTCCTCACGTCTTACATTATCAGAGTTTCCTCCAGCACGGGGCACATCCATATTTGTCATGGCTGTAGTCAAGGCTTGCAATTGTTCAGTAATCTTGGCGAAACCATTCTCCAACTGATCTATCTGGGATACCTCATTATCAGATGTACTCATATCTGTTACCGGTCTTTTAGTGAGTCTTCTCTCTTCCCTAACCCACCGGGAATCTTTGATGTCGTTTATAAACATAGTGGGTGTTAACATGATGTTTGTATGTGTGAGGTGCATGAGATGCATGTAACATATATAACATACTAAATCAATTAAAATTTTCAAAAAATCGGCCCATTATCATTTTAGAAGATTTTGGGCTAATTGTCATAGGAGTGAACCCGTCCCAGTTTAAATGGCCCAACGAGTTCACATCTCATGGCAAGGAGTCCAACTAAATCCAAATGGTAATGTTCCGAACACAAGCACAAAATGGCCCATCAATATTTGGAAGCCTTTGGCCCAATCGTCATAAGATACGTTCTTGTCCCAGTTTAAATGGCCCAACAAGCCCACATCCCATGACAAATGGTCCAAATGGATCCAAACGACGATGTTCCCAAACACAAGCATAAAAGAATGGTAATGCAAACATAAAATAATAATTTCTATAGAGTGACCCATCGACATTTCAGAAGCTTTTGGCCCAATTGTCATAGGATACGAACTCGTCCCAGTTTAAATGGCCCAACAAGTTCGCATTTCTGACAAGAAGTCCAACTGCATCCAAATGAGGATGGCCCACAAACACAAGGAAATAGTTGCTATAGGTCATACAACCCCGGTATACGTGTGGGTTCGCAAGAGTGTAGACAAAGGCTCCACCGGTGAAGGATGGCCCACAACTAGGTCTCCCCACTCAAGGGTTCGAGCGACCAAGTGAGCGCACCTTTTTTTATACACTAAGGTACGTGCCAATGAGCTATGGTGTGTGACTGACTGCCAAATGGACTTCCCGTTGTAGATTCCCCAGAGGGAGGGTGGAGCGAGGCTCACTTAAATACCCAAGCCTCTTAGGCTCTTATCGCTTGGTGTTAGGAATAAACAATGAGTCCTCCAAATTAGTCAATCACAATAGGCTACGAGTAGATGGCTATTTAGGTGCCTTTACAGCTTTTCCTTCTAGAAAGGTAGTGAATGAAGGAAGACACCAAACCATTACCTAGCCTCAAAATGCATTTGATTAAACCCCTTGTAATCCACGGTAGACACGGTCAATTAAAGCAAAAATCATAATATTACAAGACATTATTTCGCGGCCGATTCTCTATCCCCAGTGGAGTCGCCAGACTATGGGAACACAAACTGGGCGACGCATGCTGTCTCGGGCTCACGGCCGGTTGGGAGTACGGAGTAGCCCGCGAAGGCTAAACCGGGGAATAATGGAGTTGCCACCCGGTGTGAACCGGACAAAGATTTAAGGCCGCACTCACCCTCGCAAGGGAATACCTCAAACCGTTGGGTTCGGAATGGTCCCTTACATATGCCACTTGTAATAAAATGATTTGTCCAATATCTAACCAGCCTAAGCAACATATTTCCAAGGATAATTATGCTTCTAAGTTCACATGCATGAAGTAATCATCACAACGGCAAACATGCATAGCACACGGCAACTTCATGAACATGCTTCGATCATATAATGCGGAAAATAAAGAACAACCTAAACATAATGCAAATTCCAAACGCAAAACAAAACGATTAATCATGCTTGAAAATAAATAACCAAATAGACTAAATCATGCCTAAGAACCAAGTAACATACTAATGACCTAATCATGCTTGAATACCATCTTATGAACACATCAACAATAGACGCAGGGATATACATAATATGATTGATTACATGATATAAGAGAAATCCTCTAAGAAAACAATATACATGACATGTATGAAAATGACTCAATTCAGTGTATTTGCATTCGTACGGCGTTCGTATACATGTTCGAACGGTAAACAGAAGGTTCGCGTTCGTATAGCGTTTGATAACGCGTTCGAACGGGACCAGACAGAAAACGTGCGTTCGTGCGGTGTTTCGGAACGAGTTCGAACGGGGTTACAATGTGACCTCCAAAATGCAGTAAACAACATGACACATACATGAACGGATGAATAGAAGACACCTAACAAATAATAACGGGCTAAAAGCGCGGCAAAGCATCGGTGGTAAAAGATTTTAACCTCTCAAAATAAAGGACCTTTAATCGCACATACTAAGCCCATGCGCTCGATCACATCATGCATATAAACAATATAGATAATAATATCGGAATTCGTATACCCGATTGAACACATCTTACATTCAACCGAGTATAGGTCGATCGGCGCGGCAAAGCATCGTGATAAAGGGTTTTAACCCCTCAAAATATGGGACCTTTAATCCAACTTACTAAGCCCAAGCGCTCGATCACATCATGCATATAAACAATAAAGATAATAATATCGGACTTCGTATACCCGATTGAACACATCTTATATTCAACCGAGTATACATCGATCGGCGCGGCAAAGCATCGTGATAAAGGGTTTTAACCCACCCCTCAAAATATGGGACCTTTAATCCAACTTACTAAGCTCATGCGCTCGATCACATCATGCATATAAACAATAACTATAATAATATCGGAATTCGTATACCCGATTGAACACATCTTACATTCAACCGAGTATACATCGATCGGCGTGGCAAAGCATCGTGATAAAGGGTTTTAATCCCTCAAAATAGGGGACCTTTAATCCAACTCACTAAGCCCATGCGCTCGATCACATCATTAGATAGTCAAATAACATGCGGAAGTCAAGTAAAGAATGACAACAAAAATCAAAACAACATAAAACAAAATATGAGCCTTTTACTCAAGTGGTACGTGGAGTTGTATCCCGAGTACAGATCATACTACCGTCCATTCAGAATCGGCTATGAAATTTATGTCCGGGGTTTCCATCCATCCTATATACCACGAGAGGCGACACATTTTTCATTTTATTCGAGGGCCACAACATACATCATTTTACAATATATGCATATTTATCTACTCAAGGGCCACAACATGCATTTTAATATAGTAATCATGCGAACAAAACTCAATAAATGATAAAGATAAAACGGAAAACAAGTGTGAAAAATACCCTCAGGTCTAACCTTTTTGCCGACTTTCAGACTTACGTTTCACGGAGATCGGAAGGGTTAAAGATCCTCAAACTTCTCCGGTTCACTGGTTTAGCGTCTTTGCTCACTGTTTTGCTGTTTTGCTTGCTGTTTGACCTCCGTTTTGTTGCTGTTTCCTCTGTATTTTCTACTTACTGTTTCAGTCTTCAAGGCTACTATTTTTTCATTTTTTAGGGGGTCTAAGGGCTGTAGTTTTGTCACTTTTTAGGGGGCAGTTTCTGGACTGTTTTTAGGTGCAATTTTGGGACAGTTTTAGGTGGTAAAAGGGCTATTTTCGGGGTTGTTTATGGAGACAGTTTGGGGTTGAACTGGGAGCAATTTTGGGCGTACAGTAAGGTGGGTTTGCGGCTGTGTTTGTGTGGCAATCTTGGCGTATTGAGTGGCAGTGGCGTTGAGGCAGATTTTGGTGACAGTGTGGCTGACGTGAGAGGCCGATTATGAAGTGTGTGCGTAGTGTGGCTTGGTGGCAGTGAGGTAGTTGGCGTGAAGGGAGTATGGTGTTATTGAATGTGGTGGGCTGTGTGCGGCTAGGTGGCAGGTGTGTGTAGGGAGTATGGTGCTGTTGAAGGCAATTGGTGAGTGGGCAGTGGGCGTTAGCGGTGGGTGTTATTCGGCTAGTGGGGCAAGTGAATCAGCGTGGGGCTTTGGTGATGGTGTTGGGCAGTGGGCGTTAACCCTCTCAAGGGTTTTTGAGTGACTTGTGTGGTGATGGTGTTATGTGAAGGCAGTACGTGAAGGTGGCTGAGTTGAGTGCTAAGTGGCTGTGGGTGTGTGAGACGTGAATTGTGAGAGATTGGAGAGGGGGTTGGATTTGGTTTTGGGGTGTTTATATAGACAAGGGCTAGGGCTTCCCCTTGTCTCACAAGGAAAGGGATTGGATTTGGTGTCAAACAAGGAAAGGATTTGATTGATTGGGGGGACAAATTTTGGTGAATGAGGAAGGTTCAATATTTGATTGGTGTTAATTAGGCATTTAATTTGTTAGATTAGGAAGTCAATATTTTTAATTGGTTATGATTGATTTTAATTAGGGATAATATTTCTTTAATTTAGTATAAATATTTCAAGTTAGGAAGTTACAATATTTTAATTTGGTATAATTATATTTCATGTCTTATTTAATTTGGTAAATGGTTTAATTATTTTATTTAATTCAATTACATTATTTAATTATATTTAATTTAATATTTGATTTAATTTGGAGGTATTTTAGGGTGATATGGGCGTGTGGGCCTAGATGGTGGGCGTGGGCTTGGTGATGGTGGGTTAGGGCTTGGTGATGGTGGGTTAGTGTTGTGTTGGCTAAATGAGTGGGTTGGGCCAATATTAAAAGGTTTGCGGGTTTTTTGGGCCAAGCATTATTTTTTAAAATGGAGGTCCAACAAGCGAACCCGAAGTTAAACAAGTGAAACTAAATCCAATAAAACGTCAATTCTTGACTCTTCCCTTCCGACGTCCGTTTCCCGCGGCTTCCGTGACTTAAAAGATAGTGCCTCCAAATGAGACTCATCATCGGGTTTCACATGCAAATATGCAATGCCTACAGTTTGTCCAAGCATGGTTTTGGACAAATGGATTGGATCCAAATTGGGCCTAAAACCATTTCCATAAGGTCCAAATATGACTTTTGGGCCTTTTGAAATTTAATTGGGCCCAATAGGCCTAAATTTATTTTTGGCAAAAGGGTGATTCCTTATTGGGCCTTGGCTATTGGATTGGATCCATATTGGCCAAATCCCATGCCTTAAGAATTAATTGAAATCTCATTGGTCTTTAATTAAAATGGCATTGGATGCTATTTGGGCCTTTGAGACCCATTTAGATTGGATTTAGAATTTAAGTCTAAAAGGCACTAAAAAAGTGTAATTATTTAATTTGGAATTAAATATGAATTAATATTGGAAACAATTTGAATTGGATTTAAAATTGTAATTCAATATAATTCAAGAATACGTACTTTGAGTATTTATTCTTAAACGAGTTAGACTCGCGAAAATCAAATCGTTGTTTGAACATTGGATGGTCATTAATTCAAAGATTAATTAATTGGATTAGATTGATTGAATAACATGCTTTGTGTGAATACTTTGATGTATTTGTATGAATAATGTATATCGGATGGATATTAGAAGGGTGGTGGCAATTTTGGAAATTGTTGTAATAAATTTAGAATTTATTAAATTGGACCTGCGTGTCCAGCCTATTATCTCTTTACTTTTTGTATTTCTCTTCTCACCAATTCCCCTCAATGAAAATGAGGTTTCTTTTATGTATTATGTAATTGGGTAGAAGTATGAATAGTGCTAGCGGGAGAGAGGAAATGGAGAGATTTGTTCTAGGAACAAATTGTTATATATCCATCCGCATATCATTATTATTTTGTTCGCGCCTTATTATGCTTTTAGAATGCATGTTTAAGGGTGTATAATGAGACCTAATCAAAGATAATAAATTGGTTGTCAATTTACGCGAAAAACCCTCATTTTAATATTAAGCGATTTCCTTCCATTGAGAGGTTCTCTCTCAAGATCCAAGATTGGCATTGGTTTGTTGGCCAAAGTCAATATCATTTTCCATCGCGGATGTGTTTGAACCACGAAAGCTTTGTTTCATATCGCATGTCTTGGGCAGTTGTGATTTGTTGGCCAAAGTCAAGGTCACTTCTGTACATCAACGTGGATTACGAAGCTTTCCCACTGTCAATTGGTCGCGCTTAACTGGAATCATTAAGCTTGTTGAGCCAAAGCCAAGGCTTAGTTGATTAATTAGAAAAGGTTAGGAAATATATTGGATATATGTTTTGGACTTGGCGGTCCACCTACCAGATCTAGGAATTGGATGGGATCCAATTGATCTTAAAGATCTACCTAGTTAAGTTTCATACAGCTTATTGGCCAAAGTCAAGGTTGTGTGTTATTTAACGGGATCCTAGCCAACTAGGAAACTGGGTTTCTCGAGTACTCCACAGAGGGTTAGAGGCTCGCCGAAAAATAGTGGGAGGCCAGTATTAAATTTGCAATTTCGTTTAATATTTGCTTACACGCGCTCTTTTATTTTATTTATCGTTGTTATAAATATATTAGTTGGACTAATATTGAATATTGCTTTCTTTGAACAGTTAGACTGTACAAGACACTACTCAACTCGTAGTTGGTTATATAGTTGGACTATAGTAACCGTTACATTTTGAGTGTACTCAAAATCGTTGATTGGATAGTTGGACAATTGCAATCGAGATTGCTGGAAAGATTAGCGTTCGGGACATCATCATAGGCGATAATGTCTTTAACGGCTCCAATTTTCCAGATTGGGAGATGAATCTCAGGATAGTCCTGAGAGCTGAGAAGTTACTCTATGTCACAGAGAAACCACTTGGGCTTGAGCCCAGAGTTGAGCAAATAGTAGAGCATGAGCTTTGGAAGACTCATCCTGATGATAACTTTAGTGCTCAATCTGTCATGCTTTCCACAATGACTCCTCAGTTTCATCATCAGAATAAAGGATTGGATCATTATAGTATGATGTTGAAATTGAAGGATCTTCACAGGTCTATTCTTAGATCTCAGAAGCATGAGTTGCGAAAGAAGCTCTTTCGCTGACGTATGTCAGAGGGTACATCTGTCGAGCACTATGTGTCGCAGATGGTTGCTGACATTGAACAGTTAGGTCAGCTGGGCATCCTTTGAGGCCGAGACTTCCATAGATTTGATCTTACAGTCTCTGCCTGAGTGCTGGGGTTGATTCATCATGAACTACAATATGATGAACCAAGAAAAGACTATTGGAGAGTTAATGGCGATACTGAAAGAAGCAGAGCCAGAGCTTCTGAAGGGCAAGAATCACGAGGCGTACCTTACTTCGACATCCCAGAAGGCCAAGGCTTGGCCGAAGACTTCTGAGGGTGTGACGAAAAGGAAGAAAAAGGGCAAGGCCAAATCATCAAAGTCTTCTGGGAAGACTAAGGACATATCCCAAGACGTCTGCCTACATTGGGGTCACTGGATTGATGTTAAGAACATCCTTAAGTATCTTAGACGAACTAATGATGCTTTCTTAGTCTATGAAGATGGAGAACTTTAGGTGACTGGGTTCACCGTTGCAAGTTTCCAAATTGATAAAGACGACTATAAGTCGCAATAAGAGTACATATTTTATTTGAACAATGGAACAGTGAGCTGGAAATCTTCCAAGCAAGATATTGTTGGCGATTCAACTACAAAAGCAGAATACATTGTTGCGGCTGAGGCAGCAAAAGAAGTATTTTGGATCAATAAAATTCCTAACTGGATTAGGAGTAGTTTTGTTAGCAGCTGAGCTGGGCTACAGCACATGCTAAGGAATTACGATGTCATCAATGATCCAAGTATGTACTTCAATGGTTTCATCTGATTCGTGAGATCACATATTGTGGCGATGTGAAGATCGAAAAGATCGTTTCAGATGATAACCTTGTAGATCCGCTAGCGAAAGCTATATCTCAGCAAACGTTTGAGCGACCCGTACATAGTTTAGGTGTTGGACACTTGAGTGATTGGTTATAGGCTAAGTGGGAGATTGTTGGACAATTATGACCCATAGCATCACTATTTATAAAAGACATGGTGTTCTTTGTACAAATTAACTATGTGACAAAGGAAATTACTCTTTTATCATTTTGTCATTGGATTACTTCGATATATAAATGATAAAAGTCCATATGATTAGTACCAGATTAATAAGATATGAGACAGTATTAATCCACGAAAGGTTTAATCATTAAATATCTCTAGTCGTAGTATTATCGAGACTGTACATCGATAATGCGGAATAGGCTAGTATTACACTTATGCGCGTTATGGAAGCTTAACGGCATAGTTCTCATATATTTAAGTATTGGATACTTATGCAAGTGTGATATGAGGTTCTGTTAGCCGTTGGATCGGGAACAGCTTCGTTCTGGATAGACCCATCGAAGTCCTATTGGTAGTATGACTATGTGTCTATGGGAATCTGAATCAGGGTAGGTGTATGCGGTCTTAACCTGAGACTTGCATCGCTAATACTTGCGACAATCAGTATACTTTGGTTTTGGTCATCCAGAGTTTTAACAGGTTCTATGTACGCCTCTTCTGGGTATATTAAGAATCGTAGTGTATTGGGTGTGATGTCAAGATGGAAGTATCACTTCAGTCATATGAAGTTGATGATCACGCAGGGATACAGAACTAGTACTCTTAAATGTTGCAGCTATCGGAATAATATGACTATGTCATGATTATCCGATTACAGAAACTAGTTGCTAGTGCTCCGATATATGCTTCGTACGGGGCAGACACAATTCCAGCCCCAGGCCTAACATGTGACATTTGATACTGGATCGTAATACATAATACATTGTATACTATGCTTGATACAGATTATATATTCCTTGCTGAATATTTCTGGAGAATTGGATAGGCACTGTGTTTTACTAGAAGCCAACCATGTCTTGTAAATCGGTAAGAACGTGGTACCGGGTACGCACGTGTTCGGATATTTCGATAACCGGATTTACTGCCAACATATCCAGGGAACTCTTGGGTCGCTTTCCAAAGATTCATCGATGACACTTGACTCGAACAGAATTGATCTATGATTAATTATGAGAGAGAGAAAATTAATCTGGGATTAATTACTGTATGAATTTACCTGGGATAAAATTCGAATAGAAGAGAGAATGCGGTTAATTTGGAATTAATCGATTAAATAATATATTGGATATATTAAATGAAATCGGATTAAAAGCGAAATTATAATTGGATTTTAATTCGGGCGAACGAATTAATTTGGAATTGATTCTTAAGCGACTTTCGTAATAATTTTACTAGGCATTATTATTTAATTAAATTAGATTTAATTACGTCGCAACGGAAAATTCATTTAATCGGAATAAATGAACCCGAGCCCGAAGTGTGTAGTCTCACCCATCTTGAATTTTGAATTTAAGTGTGGGACTCACTAACTTACATCACTAGTCAATCAAGTTGATGGAAGTGGTTGGGAGCTTTTAATGAAACTTCTCCAACACACTTTATTTTTGTTTTTTCTTTTTGGAAAAGCATATACCACTTTTGCAAGGCACCTTTGGTAATAGAGTTTTAGAAACAAAAATATCAAAAACCAAAAAAATAAAATATCTCTCTCTCTCTCCCTCATTTGCCGAGAGCTTCCTCCTCTTTCTTGGAAATTTTGTTGCAAAATTTCTTACAAGCTAGCACTTCAAGAGTTAAGTAAATGTGATAGGTAAACTCATCCTTGAGTTGGGAATCCAATATCAAAGCTTGGAGCTTCCTCAACATACAAATGTTTTGAAATCCAACATCCGATCATTGTAAGTTTTTTCCGCATAACTTTATTTATATTCACACACACATATCATGTCTTAGAGACCTTGGGCATGTCTAGGACACTAACACTAGAGGCCATACCGTAGAAGGTTTCTGACATACATGGCATCTAAGTGTAGATGATCTCACATACAATCAATGTTATCCTATAGTAAAAGGATCATATATGCTACTCTACTCGAGGAGATTCCTATTGACAGTGGTGTATACTTCCAACTATTAGGAATTACCTATGAGTCATTTAGTATTTGCTCTAATGAATACCCACATGTCTATACGAGCTTCCAAAGCTCATGGTATATCGGGTTAAATTGTTGGAACTCCAATTTCAATATACAATATATGCTAGTCTTCTAGGTTATAGGAATTCGACCATATTCCAAAACCAACGACTAGGAATATTTACTTTAAGAATAGTTTATAATAGTAATATTATCCCAATGTCGGACTACCCAGTGTCTAATATTATTACATGATTATTCTGAGGTCGATGTGATTTTTAGCATATTTACATATCAATCTAATAAGCAAAATGACATTACCATTAATAAGTTTTAAAATGAAAATATAGTTATCTTATTAATAAATAATAAAATATAATGTACAATACATCATTTGGATTGGCGCTCCAAGCACCAACTCCAATAGAGGTACAACATGGTGATTGGGTAAGGGGTCATATTGGTATTGGGTTTGTACTTTTCTAGGTCAAAGATCTTTCAGAAGGCTATCAGGTCTTTGATTTCATGTTTGAGTTAGACGCAGTTGTCAGTGTGATGTTCTTTTGGTTGGTGGAAGTGGTAGTATCGGCCTTGGTTGAAGTGACGAGGGATAGGGTTTGGTAGTAGCTAGAGCAGCAGCAAGCCTTGTTTTTTCAATTTTTCAATTATTTTTTACAAGGGTATGCAAAATTTGGAGAATCTCCTGGTTTGGATAGTGGCAATCTCAGTGGGGCTGGCTTTTGCTTCGAAAAATCCCCCAGTATTCTTCCTATTTTGACTGTAAATTTTTCAGTTTTCAACCTCAACTGTAGAAATCATGGAGGTCATCCTCCTCAGTTTGTTGTAAATAAAGGGCTTGGTGATCTTAATTATCATCTTGATTTGGTTCTTCTCTGAGGGCCTTGTATGTATTCTTAGAGGTTGTCTTCTCCAACGATCAACATAATTTTTAAATTTTTCTTCTGGCTTCTCCATAGTGTTCTCTAGGTCACGGAGTGACAAGTCTATCTTCATATCCATGACATATTGGTTCAAGAAGGCTTCAGCCAGTGCCCTCCAATCATTCTGTACTTTTTATTCCAGACGGGGGTATCATACCACCAACGATCCTTCGAGTGATATCCTAAACATCTTCTGAACCTAACGTTTGGATAAACCGGTGGATCTCATCAATGAGACATATTGATAGAGATGATCTTTTGGGTCTCCATTTTTGTTGAACTTCATCATTTCCAGCATTTTGAATTGTGAAAGCAGATGCTCCTTGAATGCTATTGCACTATAATTTAATAAATCTTCATGTTTTATCTTTATCTTTTGGGTTACCTTCTCCATTTGCTCCTTCAATTTTTGAAGCTTAGCCTCGGTTTGGGATTTGGCTATTTTGCATGCAGAATATTCTGACATGTCATCATCAAAAGTAGGGATTTCTTGGTTGTTCTATTCTCGAGCCCCTCATGTCTCCTTTCACTAATCTCAACCCCTGCAGTCTGTGGCGCTATTTGCATTGCCGCCAAGTTGGTAATAGCATCAGTCATAGTATGTAACTATTACGCCATCTTGGCCACTATTGTTTCCAACTGCTCTACGCGGGAATTATCACTGCTGGCCATTTATGTGATTTTTTTTTCTTGACTAATCTACCTTGCTCTCTAACCCACTGCACTGCTATGATGGGTGCAATTAAAAGAGGTTACTATAATGCATACGATGCATGAAATGCATAGGTTACTTAATCATCGACATATTTTATTCCGACATTATTTCTCCCGCACACGTGGTAAGTCCAATGTCTTCCCTAGTTTTGACTTAGTTTATGCACCAATGGGGGGATGTGGGTACATAAACTCATTCTCTCATTTGCTAAAAGGTAAACCTTGGCTATTTTGGTTCATTTCCATCGTTAAAAGACAAAGGTCGTCTATTTATAAATATGACTAAGCCTAATATGTAGATCATGCCTTTGTATAAAAATAATATCGTGGTCGCCAATGTCATAGGCATAACGGGAAATCATGCTTCGCTCTTACAATTAAAAAAAGAAATATGCTAGTTGGGAATGAAATTCCAAGGGTCCTAATTGGGATTATGATTGTGAAGATTTTTCTCCTTCTAGAGTGTTTCGTAATGAGGTGTAAATGACGAGTTGGCCCCGTGGTATTACAAACCTTGAGATTCTTAAGATAGTTGGTTCAGTTAAGTATGACATGAGACCTATCACTACAAATGTCTTACGGACATGATGTTTTCATGATTTTATGTCGCGAACGTGTCATCCTAACTGATATCATGAGATTGTGATTGACGACGATATTTCAGATCAAGTCTTATAGCATGAAGTCAATCTCATATAGAAGAAGATCTATTTGTGAATGCCTTGTGGAATATAGTACTAGCGATGGCATGTTTAGGACTAAGTGATCTAAAACCTTGGTGCCGAGAATGAAATTATGAGGAAGTAAAGTTTGGGCTTGAGATCCATCCTTGTTATGAGACCCAAAGTGAACAATATTATGATAGCGGGTTCAGTTGTGAGATTTGGTATTAAATGAAATCATGTTTCCGGGCCTAAAACTATAGTGTTTGGAAAATACTCCCATTTATTTAACCTCCTTGCATGATATTGTACTTTGATCCATTTTGTATTTTGAATTTCAGAGATCAAATTCTTTTAAAGAGGGAATGATGTAATAACCCTAATTTTATAAGGGTATTATTATCATTTTACCTATTAAGTCTTGGTCAAAAGTATGTCAAATGGACAAACCCAAATTTCAAAATTTAATGACTTAAAAGGAGATTTTTTGATTTTAATTGAAATTGATCCAAATTTCAGGGGGGTACTTTTGATATTTTCCTATTATTATATAAGTTTCCTTTCTTCTTTTTCTTCTTACAACCAACATGAAGACCCCCTAATTTAGATCGTGAAAGGCATGGAGGAGAGAGAGAGAGAAAAGTCGACCAACCATGGGAATTTTCTGACGAAGTGAGTTAGAGGAATGAAAGAGCAAGTCGTGGGGAATATTTTGGTAGTCGTATCATCACCGGAGGTGGCCGATTTTCAATGAAATCGAGCTTTGAAGGTGCGGTGATTTTTCTTCAATTCACGATGATTTAGAGCTCATTTTGACACACGACCACCACCAATGGACTCAAGACGACGAGATGCATCTGAGGTTGTGGGCCGAGCTGAAATCAGCACATTTCTTCAATGAGTGGGCCACATCTGTCGACACATTTGGTGGTGTTTCCAGGCCAAGTGCAGCCCTAGTCTGAACATAATCTGATTTTCGGTGTCTCTGACGTGCTGGGCCGATCTTTTCATGCGGTAATGAACTCGAACTCAAATTTTGTATATTATCATATTATTACGAGTATAAATTTACCGGTTTCAGATTATTAAATTATGTTGGGACTTGATTTATGGACTTAAGTTTTGGATTATTGATTACGATTTGTGGATTTGGATATAAAGTGTTGATATATATGAATAATATAAGCCTCAAATAGGCATTTTTATGTTATTGGATTTTAAGTAGGAAGTCCGTGTTTTAAAAGAAATCATGCTAAATTTCCGTTAGGATTGTATGGGATATTGATTTAGACGTTTTACATCTCAGGTTTCAAGATGTTAATTTTGGGTGGCCATTTTGCAATCACCAGTCAACATGACCCACAGCCTTGTAAGGCGTGTCAGGTAGGTCGGGGAGAGTTTTGTAGCAATCTAACTGATAGAATAAATTAGGCGCGGTGAGAACTACTGTGAGATCGATTTCATATTTCGAACGTCGGGTTGAGGTAGGGATTCGGTTTCATACCATAATTGTGATTTTAAATTATTTGTATATATCATTATATTTTTCCTATGAAAATGATATGAAATGTGTTTTTATATTAGTTATGTTTTATGAAAATATGGGATGGCTTGTCGGACAGCACATCGTGACCAATATGGTTCGATAAATATGTTTTAATTTTGATAAATAACTACATGGTAGTAGAAACTGATTAATTGACTGAATTAGTAATTAGTAATTAAATAAAAATTAGAGATATATGTTGTATGATTATGATTCACAACTTCATATAGGGTGTCTGGTTCACAGTCTCATTCTTAGGTGTCTGGTTATGCAACCTCGTGCGACATATTCACAGCACTGATGGTGGTGTTTGGTTCACAGCTCCTGTATTGGGTGTCTGGTTCACAGCTACTATTTGGATGACCGTACATGTGGTTCCAGCTGACACATTGATTATTTACAACCCCTTTGAGGTGTCTGGTTCACGGCTCCCATTTGGGTGACCCTTTTGTGGCCTCACGTGGCACATTGATTATTCATAACTCCTTTGTGGTGTCTAGTTCACAGATCTCATTTGGGTGACTGGTTATATGGCCTTATGTGGCACATTGATTATTCACAGCCTTTTGTGGTGTTCTGTTCACGGCTCCCGTTTGGGTGACCGATTATGTGGCCCTTCATGGCACATTGATTATTCACAGCTCCTGTATTGGGTGTCTTGTTACGCGATTCTATGTGGCGTTATTCAGATTTATCATTGATGTATGGTCACACGACGATTTTTTTATAAATTGATACATTTTATTGATGATGCATATTTTATTTTTATATGTATATGTATAAATTATAGATTTTTCATATACTCGCATCATCGATATTTTTTTATTGGACACACACACAATATATATATATATATATATATATATATCTTACTAACCATGTAGGGTTTTGGTAAAACCAATTAAGATGAATTATTTGAGCCCTATTGAGCACGTGGTTTTGCTCACCCCTTAATATCAAACATCCAAGAATGACTCAGAATGATTTAGGAAGGTGGAGAGTGTGGTTGATTCTTTGAGAGTTTTGGATCTTGTTGAATAGACTTTCTTCGCAAATCGATAGTGGTGCATTCTCAAAGGTACTTGACTTGTATTTTAAATTATTAGACTGTGAATTTATTTGGGTGATGCATTACATAATTGGACCATTATTTGAATTTTTAATATTTATTTATGACATATGACATTTAACTGTAGGAACATTTTAAATATTTTTCTATATGAATTTATATTTTCTCTTATTTTAAGTCTCTATGGCATGTTTTTGACTCTTTGACCGATCTCTTGAAATTTTTGATCATTTGACTGGTCTCTAAATCAATTTTATTTTGTTTATTTACCTAAAAGTCATTGGCCCCAGTTTTGGGTAGTGACAGTATATGTCTATCCTGCACAAAAATCTATTCTTTCGAATGAGATCATACATTCTTAATTCTTAAGTCAAAACCAAAACTCTCTTTGGCGAATTTGTTAAGATTTACAAAACTATCCTATTAGTTAGCCAAACAATAGGATACATTAAATATAGAGAATGATAAACAATCCAATAATTATTACTCAATAAAATCAAAGATGCATTAAAATAAAACATTTGCATAGGATCCATTATAATCGTATATTAATGAATTTAATTCCTGCTCATATTCAAAAAAAATCTGAGAATTCATTATTACAATTCTTAATAACTGAAAATTTCAAATGAGAGAAAGAACTCGTGATGAGAATCTATGAATCAATGTTCAGTTTTTGTGGTTGAATTAGGTGTTCCTTACTTTACTCTAGACGTTCTTTCTTGTTTTCAGCTCTCAAAATTCGGATTCGTTAAGTTGTGGATTGGCTTCTCTTTATATAAGGACTATTGGGAAGCTTTCCTTGTGTGAGAAAACTTTCGAAAAATTTACATAATATGAGCCAGGGGCGCGCCACTAAAAAACTTGGTGTCGTGCCACGGGCTTTATATAAGTCTTTCTCTTTTCAGGCTCAGTGGCACGACACAAAGTACTTTGGTGTCTCTCCACTGAAAAAGAATTACTCATTGGTTCAAAATGGCATACCATGGACTTACTTAGTGTCACGTCATTGGATAGTGTGGTGCCACTAGGTCTGTTTTCAGAAATCAATGTTGAATGGCTCTTGTTTATCACTGTTTCTTTCCCACAACATTCAATTGAGTCCATTAGAGGTATAACCTACAAAATTACATTGGAAATAATTTAAAATACTCACAAGGCTTGATTTAACCACCAAAACATATTGAAAATGATGGATAAATATAAATATATTGACTATTCATCAGCATGCATGCTTTAATAGTATTTTACATATAAAATTCAATTACATTTAAATTATTATCTAATAACTTGCAATCATAATATTTTTTTAAAAAAAATCAGTACAAAATTTAGTTCTAACATCGAACCCAAATCCTAAAATGAAGTATTAAAAATTGTTATGGATTTAATTAGTAAAACTAATTCCTAATACAATAGAACCTCTATAATTCGATTATTAAATAATAGTTTTTATTAGTCCCAACGTAAGATAATACATTATTTTTTTTAAAAAGAAAATTGTAGTCATATAAGACTCAATTATTATATAAATTAATATTAACTAATTTACGACTAAGGGTCTTGTTAGTTCCATTTTTATTAGCAATGTCCGTGACAAAACAAGTTCAATTGAGTTATAATAAGTCTTGAAGAACTTGGAGCAATTGGACTGATTTTTGGCAAAGCTGGAGCATTTTTGTTAGTGCTGCATTCGTTGCAGCGTTTGAACGTGTAGCGTTAGTGGCACGTTCTCCATTAGGTTCGAACAAAATATTCCAGACAGCAAACGTCTGTGGTATGTTCGTGGAAGCGTTCGAATGAAATATTCCAGAGAGCAAGTGTTCATGGGGCGTTCGAGTAGCGTTCGAACGAGTCTTTCCAGTGGGTATGCGATCGTGGTGCGTTCGAGTAATTGTTCGAACGCGACTACGATCTGAACACATTTTTTGGCCTTTTCACTTTGATAAATCCTAAATCTTCACCCTACCTATAAAAAGAACATGTAGCCACCATCCCTAGGTGTTGAAACACAAATCCTTTGAGCCAAACTCATTCAAATCTTTCAACCTTCTTTAACTCCACAACTGAAGAGTTCTTTCATCTTCTTGTCTTCTTTGTTAATGGTGAGAATCATTCTTTGATAAACCTTCAACACAACCTTACCCAAAATTCATAATCTTTTAGAGTTCCTTAGGAGAAATTTTGGTATTCGGAGTTCCGGCGTTTAGAGTTGCAGAGACAATCCGCTCAGAGACTTCGGAGGTTCTAAAGAAAACCGTGGGTTACGGGCTTGAGGATTTCCTTGAGTTCTTGCAGTTTAGAGGTACCTGAGTCGGTGGAGTCGCCATCATAGGTCTTGACCATCGCTGTAAGTGTTTCTCTATATAGTGGATTGGGCTGGTAGTCGAGATACCCGAAGTGGTTTTCTACTCGCACAAGTTTTCCACTTCGTCACCAAAATTATTGTGTTGATTTTGTGTGATTGATTTATTTTCCGTAATATATTTTATTTATTGGATATTGTGGTTGCTTGTTGAAATTCCATAGTTACAGTAATTAGGACTTGTCTTGATTATTTTGTGTTATTCCGCATAGGGTCAGAACTTAGGGTAATCACGAACTTTCAATTGGTATCACAGCCAGAACTCGATCATTGACCCAGTTGTTATGGATCGTAGTCAACCCTTAAATTGTCCGTCATTTTTTGATGGCACATAATATTTATATTGGAAGGTTCGCATGAGAGCGTTCCTTAAGCCCTTAGATGAGAGGGTCTGGATGACAGTAGAATACAGGTGGAAACTTCCCGTAGTTATAGTTGATGGGGTCTCTTCCCCTAAAGAGAAATTTGTTAGGTTTGTTTCTAGGTCCCAAGATCAAACAAGCAATGAAATACATGTGTGAACACATCAAAGGAGGTAGCGGAATACTCACATCGATCGGTTGAGACGATTTGGGCAACAAAACCGAACTGCCTACTGCCTATTGTTTGGGCGTGAGCTGCTGTGACAGTGGCTGAAATTGGCTGCTGTTTTTGGCCATTTTGAACATCAAAAACGAGCTCCAAGCTTCATCAAAACGTTCCCGGCTCATGGGTGGACTTCCCTATCACCTTCGCATTGAACCCGGAGTGTGCTAGCACTCTTGTTTTGCCACAAATCACACTTGCTTCCCTCCATTTTCGTTCACTGTTTTTGGCAAACCAGAAAACCGAAAATGGTGTGTGAGAGAGGAAGAAGAAGATGAAGAGAGAGAGGAGGGAAAGTATATGTGTGTGTTATACGGTTTTTGTGATTAAAGTGCATCAAATACACATGAAAATGAAAAGCAATTTCATTTCAAACACATTTGGCTTTAATTGCCAACCACACACATCACACATCACATCATTCAAGTCACATCAATCAATCAAGTCACATCACTCAAAGTGACAAGTGATTTGACACTTGAAGCGACTAACGATTTGACGCTTGATTTGACTTGCGTGCCGCACTCGAATTCGAAACGCGAATACGCTCACAAATAATCTCGGGTTCGCTAATTCCAAATTAACGAATTTTCCGTTGCGTCGTAATTAAATGATTACGCCTAGCAAAATCACTATTCACGTCGCTAACGAATTAATTCTAAATTAACTCGTTCGCCCGAATTAAAATCTAATTTCAATTCCGCGTCGAAATCCGATTTCCTTTAATATATCAAATATATTAATTAATCGATAATTCCAAATTAATCATTCTCTCTCTTTAAATGATATTTTATCCCAGATAAAATATCTCCGCAATTAATCCCAGATTAATTTTCTCTCTCATCTAATTAATCCCAGATTAATTAAAAGTGCGAGTCATACGTCATCGGTGAATCTTTGGGAAGCGACCCATGAGATCCCCGGATATGTTGGCAGTAAATACGGTCGTCGGAGTATCCGAATCACGTATGTACCAAGTACTACGTTCTACCGATTTACGAGACAAGGTCGGCTTCTAGCAAAGCACCAAGTCTACCCAATTCTCCGGACATATTCTTATAAGAATATATAAGATTTATATCAGGCGTAGTCTACTAAGTATCGTGTATATCGGCCCAGTATCGGATAGTCACATGCTAGGGCTGGGGCTGGATAAGTGTCTGCCCCGTCCGAAGCAAATGTCGGATGTCTGGTAACTAGTCTCTATAATCGGATATACATGACCTTGTCATAATATCCCGATGGCCGGCCAGCACTTAAGAGTACTAATACCTTATCCTGCGTGACATCATCTCCACTATAACTGGAGTGATACTTCCGTCTTGACATCACACCCAATACTCTACGATTCTCAATATACCTAAAATCGGCGTACCAGAACCGGTTAAAGTCCCTGACGACCTCAATCAACGTATATTGATTGTTGTAAGCATTAGCGGTGCAAGTCTCAGGTTAAGACCAAATACACCTACCCTGATGTCGGACTCCCATAGACACATAGTCATAATACCAATGGGATTCCGAGAGGTCTATCCAGAGCGAAGCTGTTTCCCGTACCATCGGTGAAACACAACCTCCTATCGCACTTGCATAAGTATCCTATACTTAAATATATGAGAATTATGTCGTTGTGCCCTCACAACGCGCACAAGTGCAATACTAGCCTATTCCGCATTATCGATGTCCAGTCTCGATAATACTACGACTAGGGATATTCAATGATCAATCCTTCGCGGACTGATACTGTCTCATATCATTCTCAATCCAGGAACTAATCATATGGACCTCTCTTCATTTATACATCTATGGTGATCTAATCACAAATGATGAGAGTGCAATTTCTTTGTCACATAGTTAATTTGTACAACAACACTATGATCTGTACAAATAGTGACGCTATGGGTCATATTATCCAACAAAATTGACCTGGACCAATGAAGAATTTGATGCTAGCAATAGGAACAGCAAGACAGTTAATGACGTACATGGTGTTGTATGATTTGCTGAGTTTATGAGAATTTCAATGTGTGGGATAGCCAAGGATGCTTGGGACATCCTGCAGACTGTGCATGAGGGCACATTATCTGTTAAAAATAATAGACTTCAGGATCTTGCTACTAGGTTTGAGGTCGCCCAAATGAAAAATGATGAGACATTTGATGAGTTCTACGCTGAGATTAACGATGTCGTTAACTCAAACTTTAACCTATGTGAGACTATCCCTACTAGTAGGATAGTTAGGAAGTGTTGGACAGTTATGACCCATAGCGTCACTATTTGTACAGATCATGGTGTTGTTGTACAAATTAACTATATGACAAAGGAAATTGCTCTTTCATCATTTGTAATTAGATTAACAAGATGTATAAATGATGAAAGGTCCATATGATTAGTTCCGGATTGAGATGATATGAGACAGTATCAATCCACGAAGGTTTAATCATTAAATATCCCTAGTCATAGTATTATCGAGATTGGACATCGATAATGCGTAAAAGACTAGTATTACACTTGTGCGCGTTGTGAGGGCATAACGGCATAGTTCTCACATATTTGGGTATAGGATACTCATGCAAGTGTAATAGGAGGTTGTGTTTTACCGATGGTACGGAAAATTGCTTCGCTCTGGATAGACCCCTCGGAATTCCATTGGTAGTATGACTATGTGTCTATGGAAGTCCGAATCAGGGTAGGTGTATTTGGTCTTAACCTGAGACTTGCACCGCTAATACTTGCGACAATCAATGTACTTGGTTTTGGTCATCCAGGGCTTTAACAGGTTATGTGTACGCCTCTTCTGGGTATATTGAGAATCGTAGTGTATTGGGTGTGATGTCGAGACGGAAGTATCACTCCATTCATAGTGGAGATGATGATCACGCAGGATAGGGAACTGGTTCTCTTATGTACTGCAATCATCGGGATAATATGACTAGGTCATGATTATCCGATATAGAGACTAGTTACCAGAGATCCGATATGTGCTTCGTACGGGGCAGACACATTTCCAGCCCCAGGCCTTGCACGTGACATCCGATGCTGGATCGAAATATGCAATACTACGTATACTACGCCTGATATAGAACACATATTCCTATAAGGATATTTCTGGAGAATTGATTAGGCATGGCGCTTTGCTAGAAGCCAACCATGTCTTGTAAATTGGTATAAACGTAGTACTAGGATCTCATGGGTCGCTTCCCGAAGATTCACCGATGACGTATGACTCACACTTTATTAATCTGGGATTAATTAGAAGAGAGAGAAAATTAATCTGGGATTAATTACGGATATATTTATCTGGGATAAAATATAATTAAAGAGAGAGAAACGATTAATTTGGAGTTACTCGATAAATAATATATACGATATATTATATGAAATTGGATTTCGACGCGAAATTGAAATTAGATTTTAATTCGGGTGAACGAGTTAATTTAGAATTAATTCGTTAGCGACGTGAATAGGGATTTTGCAAGTCATAATTATTTAATTACGTCGCAACAGAAAATTTGTTAATTTAGAATTAGCGAACCCGAGCCCGGGAGTGTTTGCGAGCACACTCGCATTTCGAATTCGAGTACTGCCCGTAAGTCACATCAAGCGTCAAATTATTTGTCACTTGATTGAGTGAATAGTGATGAAAGTTGATAAGAAATGATGGATGAGTGTTGGACACTCAAGTGTGATTGAAAGACATATACCATTATTTTATTAAATGGTATTTGACTTTTATTTTTGGTATTTGATATACAAAACACACAACACTTTTACAACTTCTATTCTCTCTCCCTTACACGGTTTGGAGCCAAAATTTCCCTCTTCTCTCTCACGGTCTTGGACCTGTTTTTCCTCTTCTGTTTTTGCTCACTGCCGAGACATGAAGGAGAAGCAAGTGATGATTTTGTTGCAAAATCAAGAGTGCTAGCACACAATGGAGTCATCCTAAGGTGATAGGAAAACCCACTTGTGAGCAAGGAATCACCATTCGAAATCTTGGAGCTTGGAGCTTGGAGATGGCCGAATTTGAGGAGGACAAAAAACCCCACTGCCGAGAGCTTCTCAAAGGGCTTAAAAAAGTTTTTGTTCTTCGACGCATCGCCTCTAACCGTCGATGTAAGATTCCGCAACTTCTTCGTTTATTCCAATGTATGTTTCATCGCTTTATTCAACCTCAGGACCGTAGATTTTCCCAACAGGAAGATCCTTATTCCCGCATGATAAGTTCCTACCCAAAATTACCGCCATTCGAGAAAGTAATGACCGCGTATCAACTTAAATTAGATGACATCATAGGAAAATGCAAGTTTATGAGAAGAAAGAAACTTCCTGGTTATAAAAAGCCAAATTACTATATAGCGATTGAAGATAGCGAAGGAAGTTGCTCATGATACCGTCTAGTTGATGATGATAATACCCTCACGGATCATTTGGGATTGGCTATATTTGCAAAGAGTTAAGAAATTCTAAGCTTAAAAAAGAATGGGAGAGTAACAGTAAAGTAATAGCGGATTTATAGAGGAGGCCTGAGAGAGCATGCCATTAGCTGGAGAGAGTCTAGGAGGATAGAGGTAGTAGACCTTGTGGTTTCTAGTGCCATGACTGTGAAGGATATGTGCCCACATTAGACCTGAGTGTCCCACATGTTGGGGTTGGTGCTCAGAGCGCCAATCCGGGCCGTATTTATGTCTGATTCATGAATACGAACATCCCCTTATTCCATAATATTACTTATTTATGGTTGCACCTCTTGTTCTTATATACGTATTCGATCTGATTACGATTAGATTGAAACTAAATGTGGTTTAGTGATATGTATATATTAGACAAAGGCCCGATAATATATAATGCAGTACACAGTTACAAAGTTAGTTTGTAATTGACATTGGGAAGTGTCACTGCTATATGTATATTATCAAACATAGTTCCTGGTCAAGATTTGCTAACACGGGTCGGTTAGTCAAATCCGTTGAGACCAGTACATGTCGTATATCGAGACTTGGTCCGATGGTTTATCCCAATGAACCATGAGTCTATGGAGACTCGTATAGACGTGTAGGTGTTTATAGTGGATAAACACTGAACGGCTCACCGAAGATTCTTAATGGATGGTACGCCAACGTCAATAAGAATCTTCTCGGGTTGAGTAGCATAGTGGTCCTTCGACTTGAGACACCACTGTGGATGTATGAGACATCCTCCACACTTAGATGGCAGTCACGTCACCGATCTATTTAGATCAGACCTCCGCCTGTTCGTTGGGTGTGGATCGATCCTCAGGATATCCTGTGTGTGTCAAGATAGGATCCGTCAGTTCTGTGTACAGAGCATAGGTAGTCCATATATTATTAGCAGTCTGTTAAATCTGTGGCCACAGTATACTCGGAAGTAAGTTCCGAATGTTATTTAGAGATTGCTAATAGATACGTCGACGAGATAATACCTATAGAGATTTGACGTTTACATCTATATCTCTGGGATTATCTGGATACCTGTGACGGAGGGATTATACGTATGCAATGACCTCGACCTGTATGATTCAGCTAGTTTATCCGTGATCGTCATAATCTACGGGTGGATAGATTATGGACATGAAATTGGATTTCGTGACGGATATACCTGAATCTAGAGAGTCTCAATAATGAAACATACTCGTAGAGCACTAGAGCAACATTTATGAATAATGATGATTATTTATAAATCGTTAATCGGTTAAACGAAAAATACATGCGAACGGGCCGAACCGTCATTTCCTAATTAATGTGTATTTGTATTTAATATATGATATTATTAAATACACATTAATAAATAGTCAAATAAAGGTATTTGACATATATCATCAATATATGTATTTGAGATATTTAAAGTAAATATAATACATATATTGATATATTTGTATTTAATTAATTATTTAATTATTTAATTGTTAAATGATTAATATAATTAAAATATAAATATATCACCAAATGATAAAGTTAGGAAATGATTATAAGTTGCAATTGTTGACTTTACATTAAAGGAAAAGGTTGTCAAATTGATTTTGACTTCTTAAGATATTTGTTCAAAATTGTTTGAAAATGAAAATATCTTTTTCCTTTATTTTCTTATTAATTTCGGCCATACACTTAAATATAAGAGTTATATTTTTTTGGTTGCTTTGTTGACTTTATTAAATATCTTAAAGTGTTTTTAGATATTTTTTAAAGTTGATAAGATAAATGTGAAATGAAATTGAAATTATTATTCTTGTATTTGGCTTGGCCAATTTCGGCCAAGGCTAAAAGTGTAGCAAGTATATATTGTTTTCATTTCATTTCATTGATAACCTAATTCACTTTGACAAAACTCCATTAAGAAAAACAAGGAAGCTAGTGAAGAAGAAAGAAAAACAAAGAAAAGCTTGGATTTAGTAAGTTTTCCAACTTACTATTAGAAAGAAATTGTTCCTTATGATCTAGGCTATAACATATGATGTTCTTAAGTTATTCTTTCTTTATTCTTTGTGTTTTTGAGATAAAAGTTTTTGGTGAAAGTTGAGCATGTATAATGGAGGAAAGCTTGTGACTATTGTAGTTATAAGTATTCTTTTATGGTTTTGGAAACCTTGTTGCTAATCTAGAGTTGTTGACCCACTCTTAGATGACCTAGATTTGATCTTGAGTTGTTTCATTGTGTTGAGACTTTGATTGGATGGAAGAAACATGATTGAAGTAGTTGATTTAACCAATTTGGTCTAATTTGTCCAATTTGAAGAAATTGAAAAATTAGGGTTCATGACCAATTCCAAATTTGGGGGTTTTCATATATGTTGTGCATTTGGGTGTGTATATGATGCATATAAGTTTCATGTTGATTGGATTACATCTTGATGTGTTTTGAAGCATGAAATGACAAAGTGCACAATTGGGCACCAAATGGTGCATTCGGCCAAGGGTCAAAAATTGGGGATTTTGGTTGCTTTGGTGTTTTGATGTTTTGAACATGCTAAGTTCATCTTAGAAATGATTTAGAATCATTCAAAATTGATTAGATCAATTTCGGACTAAAATGGACAAAATACCATATAAGGGTAATTTGGTAAATTCACTTGAATATGATTCATTTGAAATTTTATTTCATAATTTGATTATTGGATAATTAAATAAATATGTTTATTTAATTAATCCGAAAAAAAGTTTTGAAATCGAAATCGATTTCTTCCGCCGCTTCCGCTGCGTTACCGGATTATGCCCCTAAAACCCCTACAAAATGGTATCAGAGCGAGTCTGATTCTAGGCCTCCATAAATGATTAGCTTGTTTTATTCAATGTTTAATCATGTTTTCTTGACTTTATACATGCATGTTATAATCTAATTTGATTAGATTTAGGGTGTATGACACTTAATGGAATATCCCCGCTTAATAAGGTTTTAAAGTAACTAGTATTTGGAATACTTGTTTCTTGGTCCGTCTTGTCAATACGGTTTATAAATATCTTTTCGTTGACTACATCCGAGACCGTGCCTCTGCTGTGAGTGTAGCTGATAGAAATTTATTTATGCCGAATGTATATTAGATACTAGATAAATTCAAGCGAAAGCGGAATCCTGAACGTGCCCTAGCTGTCAGGGTTACGCAAGTAACTTGAGTTTATCATTGACAAGTTTAACCTTGGTACGTCTCCTTGTGGGCCTGCCTTCGCAGCGACAACGAGAAACGGCCAGGACCGGAACCTTGGAGTCACTAGTGAGTGATTGACAATTAGTTGTCTACCTGTGAATATACGTCGGCGAGACCGTGCCTCTGCTGTGAGTCGAAATATATTCATGGGGTCCTCTTCCCATTATGGAATTCGATTTAATTATTGAATTCTCGTCTTTCCGTTGGGGATTACGGCATTACGTAAAAATAGTGGGAGGCACTGCTAAGTTTAAAATATTCCATAACTTAGGCAGTGTATGTTATTATGGAAATTGCCGCTTGTTTGTTTCCTTATTCTATGTTTATATAGAATTAAACTTTTATTTACTGCACACATATTTTGATATGTTATCTGACTAGACTCTTGGTTGCAGTTATTCTAGAATAGGTTCTAGATACTACTAGACTAGGATATTATTAGATTGGTCTAAACCATCGGGAACTGTTGTTCCGATTTTCTTCAAAAATAAAGATGGTTAATGACTTAGTTTCTAAGTCATGATAGATAATCTAGATAGATATCCCTTTAGGATATAATACTTTAGAGACAATAGTTTCTTATGCAGTAAGAATTGACTTGAATTAGTTCATGTCTCGAGATTCTTGACTGGCATTTAGAAAGCCCTATTAGGTATTTGTTTATCTAGTAATGACGTTTCTAAGCTTTAATTACCTTTAGAGGTAATGTGTCTGACACAATTTGCTAATCAGTTATTTACAATTGTTGTGAATAGTTGAATGCAAATAGTAAAGCTAAAGAAAGGAGATGCGTATATTTGTGTATAGAAAATATCGATTTTCACAATACTACAACTATAGGTATTGGATACCAGATCTCCCGTCTAGTTATTTGAAATATTGGTTAACGATTGTTTTGATATTTGATATCGGAACTTGCGACTATTGGATAGTCACTTGTTCTTTATAAACAATTGTTACATATTTTATAATAACTAGTAGTGTCATTGACGTAGAGATAAACATTAAGAAAAATTATTCGGTAAAGTAAATAATTTAGAACGGTGCTTTATGAATTTAATCACTTAAGTATGGGATGCTTATTCCGTATGGTAAAGGATGGTTTGATACTAGATCACACCACACATCCTTATCCATTTAATGAATATTGTATTCAGGAAAGTGATTAAGATCTCGTTTAACCAATGATTGTCATTGGACCACCAAATTTATTTAACTGATACATTGGATGTATGTAGTTTTATAAATAATAATTGCTTAAGGTAGTTTTCTTTATTTCGTAACTTAGTTGATGAATTGTCATAACTTAGTTACGTGTTTCTGAAGGAACACATATTGAAAGTCTTGAAAGTATCAAGTACTTTCAATCCGTTCTGATGAAACGTAGATTGAACATTTTTGACTTGTTCAAATATATTCAATCTAAAGGTTTTAGAGAATTCTATCCTCAAAATTCATAACATGTCTTTGAACTGTTCAAAGATCTTTGATACGATCAAACGTATGAATTTAAAGCAATTAGTTCTAAGGTTATTTAGTGAATATGATTCATATTCAATATTGTTCTTCCACGATTCCATCTTGATGGAATTGAGTAGTGGGAGCAATCGAATCTTATATGATTTGATTCGTCTGATATTGAAAGTTACCGAATTAGTTTCAATACTCTTGGGGTTATACTCCAGTAACACTAATTCATCTCTTTAATTAATGTTCCATTATTTTCTACAGTTGCATATATGATATGTATAGGTAGAAAATTTGAATCTTGAAAAGTTTGAGATTTCAATCTTTCTTTTATATAATAGTTATATAATGGAAATTACTTACACCTCGGAGGTATAAGTAAAAGTTTATCGTTTATTCTGTTTAATAGAATATTGTATTCTATTTAATAGAATATCTTTCCTACGATTCTAAGTAATAAAATCGTTTTATTACTTGGTGTGTAACATCAGATGTTAACTATTGTAGAAAAGACTTGACTTATTGAAGTCAAATGTGAGAATGATAAATTATAAATGGAACTATGTAATTAATAAGATGAAACAACCCTTATACATCTTCCGTGCAAGTCCAATAGGATAACAGAATCATTCACGAGTATTTGATACTTAATGGTTCCGTTGTTTTCTTACTGAAGAAAAATTATCCTATAACTTTAATGGAAGCGATATTTGATATCGATTCTGGAAGTTCACCATTGAACCATAGATCTAAGATTGTTCATAGCTTACTACGATCAAGTTTTGAACTTGATTAAGCTTTCATTATGAATTAGTTCATGATATGTGCTAATTGTTTGCGCAGCGAAAGCATTGTGAGCTTATTAAAGGTTTGACCTTTACAGTATGACAGTGAGAAAAGTTATACTCAGCAATCTATTGTAGATTCTGAGAAAACTTATCTCTAGTCACACTAATTGAACAATTAAAGATATATTGGTTAATGTTGATAATAAACTGTATATTTTAGCTAAAGAATGCAAAGTGGCGTTTTTGGATGACTTATTCAGATAAGAGATCAGTTGTGATTTCCTTATTTGAAGAGTTCATTCTGAAATGGCCCTAGAGTTTGTGTTCTGCTGAGATCGCAGTTTAGTGTGCTAGCTTATAGAGCCTATTGTAGACTCGGATAAGTCTTCCAGAAATATGTGTTCTCTATTTTTGATATCGTCAGATTGTCTGATCTTGTCAAAGTATATAGAATACATATGTGATTAGAAGGGTTAGTGGGAGCGTACATATTACTTTCTAGTGTTATATATCTTAACGACATTGTCATTATTATAGTAATAATGAGATGTTTGTGAGGTAAAAGATTTACCTAAGTCTTCTTTACTCCGTGAGCAGTGGGAGTAGTCTCTGTTATATTTGATATAAAGTTTTATATAAGATATAAAACCAAGAGACTTGTGAGATACTCCTATTAGTCGTACATTAGATATGATCTAATGAAAGACATAACAAGGCTATCTGTATGACAGTTAGTATAACTGTTCGACAGTTATTGTGTGTCTTATACAAGTATTCATCTTTCGTAAAGGATGATTCCTTTTTCGAAAGAGATATTGATTAGAATGTCTAAACAATATTATGTATCATTTGATGATGACATAATGAATACTTTATTATGTGCGATTATCGATGTCGATTTAATCGTAATTGTTACGAGTTATTTTGACATCCTATAGACCATATGATGGATCTTGAAACACGTTCTTTGTGATCTTTGAGATATTAAGAACGAGTTTCTAATTCATGGAGAATATAGTCTGCAACCATTAGGGTCATATTAGTTTTGAGACTAATTATGACGTTAGACAGTCTACGTCATAAAGAGTCACAAAGATGCAGTGGGAGTGTCACGAAGGATTCTACTTTTAGAGTGGAATTAAATGCAACTTATGAAGTATTGACTTATGAAGTTGCATAGTGACCTTTTAAATAGAAGTTTTAATTGGTGTTGTGCTTGCGGTTGTCCTCATAGTATTTTTGGATTTGATCCTAAATACTTGGACAACTTAGTAGCTGTAGCATAATACAGATGTAGCATCCATTTCATATTAATGTATAATTAGATTCTACAAAATATGAATGATGCTGACTATGGGAAACGATGGAGTTTGTTTGACAAACTCAATATTTCATAGCGGACTTGTTTTGTTGCCTACCTCTTAAGTACTGGGTGAGCTTTTGAGGGCCATGTGCATACGATGCACATTGAGACGTGTATATGATACCGTGGATTGGCACTAGAGCAAGTGGGAGAAATTGTTGGGGTTGGTGCTCAGAGCGCCAATCCGGGCCGTATTTATGTCTGATTCATGAATACGAACATCCCCTTATTCCATAATATTACTTATTTATGGTTGCACCTCTTGTTCTTATATACGTATTCGATCTGATTACGATTAGATTGAAACTAAATGTGGTTTAGTGATATGTATATATTAGACAAAGGCCCGATAATATATAATGCAGTACACAGTTACAAAGTTAGTTTGTAATTGACATTGGGAAGTGTCACTGCTATATGTATATTATCAAACATAGTTCCTGGTCAAGATTTGCTAACACGGGTCGGTTAGTCAAATCCGTTGAGACCAGTACATGTCGTATATCGAGACTTGGTCCGATGGTTTATCCCAATGAACCATGAGTCTATGGAGACTCGTATAGACGTGTAGGTGTTTATAGTGGATAAACACTGAACGGCTCACCGAAGATTCTTAATGGATGGTACGCCAACGTCAATAAGAATCTTCTCGGGTTGAGTAGCATAGTGGTCCTTCGACTTGAGACACCACTGTGGATGTATGAGACATCCTCCACACTTAGATGGCAGTCACGTCACCGATCTATTTAGATCAGACCTCCGCCTGTTCGTTGGGTGTGGATCGATCCTCAGGATATCCTGTGTGTGTCAAGATAGGATCCGTCAGTTCTGTGTACAGAGCATAGGTAGTCCATATATTATTAGCAGTCTGTTAAATCTGTGGCCACAGTATACTTCGGAAGTAAGTTCCGAGTGTTATTTAGAGATTGCTAATAGATACGTCGACGAGATAATACCTATAGAGATTTGACGTTTACATCTATATCTCTGGGATTATCTGGATACCTGTGACGGAGGGATTATACGTATGCAATGACCTCGACCTGTATGATTCAGCTAGTTTATCCGTGATCGTCATAATCTACGGGTGGATAGATTATGGACACGAAATTGGATTTCGTGACGGATATACCTGAATCTAGAGAGTCTCAATAATGAAACATACTCGTAGAGCACTAGAGCAACATTTATGAATAATGATGATTATTTATAAATCGTTTAATCGTTAAACGAAAAATACATGCGAACGGGCCGAACCGTCATTTCCTAATTAATTGTATTTGTATTTAATATATGATATTATTAAATACACATTAATAAATAGTCAAATAAAGGTATTTGACATATATCATCAATATATGTATTTGAGATATTTAAAGTAAATATAATACATATATTTGATATATTTGTATTTAATTAATTAATTAATTATTTAATTGTTAAATGATTAATATAATTAAAATATAAATATATCACCAAATGATAAAGTTAGGAAATGATTATAAGTTGCAATTGTTGACTTTACATTAAAGGAAAAGGTTGTCAAATTGATTTTGACTTCTTAAGATATTTGTTCAAAATTGTTTGAAAATGAAAATATCTTTTTCCTTTATTTTTCTATTAATTTCGGCCATGACCTTAGAATATAAGAGTTATATTTTCTTTGTTGCATTTGTTGACTTTGTATTAATATCTTTAAAGTGTTTTTAGATATTTATTAAAGTTGATAAGATAAAATGTCAAAAATGAAATTGAAATTATTATTCTTGCATTTGGCTTGGCCATTTCGGCCAAGGCTAAAAGTGTAGCAAGTATTTATTGTTTTCATTTCACTTCATTTGATAACCTAATTCACTTTGACTAAACTCCATTAAAGAAAAACCAAGGAGCAAGTGAAGAAGAAAAGGAAAAACTAAAAAAAAAGCAAGAAAAGCTTGGATTTAGTAAGTTTTCCAACTTACTATTAGATAAGAAATTGTTCTTAGATCTAGGCTATAACATATGATGTTCTTAAGTTATTCCTTTCTTTATTCTTTGTGTTTTTGATGGATAAAAGTTTGGTGAAAGTGTTGAGCATGTATAATGGAGAAAGCTTGTGACTATTGTAGTTATAAGTATTCTTTTAAGGTTTTGGAAACCTTGTTGCTAATCTAGAGTTGTTGACCCACTCTTAGATGACCTAGATTTGATCTTGAGTTGTTTCATTGTGTTGAGACTTTGATTGGATGGAAGAAACATGATTGAAGTAGTTGATTTAACCAATTTGGTCTAATTTGTCCAATTTGAAGAAATTGAAAAATTAGGGTTCATGACCAATTCCAAATTTGGGGTTTTTCATATGTTTGTGCATTTGGGTGTGTATATGATGCATCAAAGTTTCATGTTGATTGGATTACATTTGATGTGTTTTGAAGCATGAAATGACAAATGGCACAATTTGGCACCAAATGGTGCATTCGGCCTTAGGGTCAAAAATTGGGGATTTTGGTTGCTTTGGTGTTTTGATGTTTTGAACATGCTAAGTTCATCTTAGAAATGATTTAGAATCATTCAAAATTGATTGATCAATTTCGGACTAAAATGGACAAAATACCATATAAGGGTAATTTGGTAATTCACTTGAATATGATTCATTTGAAATTTGTTTCATAATTTGATTATTGGGCAATTAAATAAATATGTTTATTTAATTAATCCAAAAAAAAAGTTTTGAAATCGGAAGATACGATCTTCCGCCGCTTCCGCTGCGTTACCGGATTATGCCCCTAAAACCCCTACAACACTACAACCCACATACCTTAAGGCTAAAGGTGAGAAGCCATGACAGCCTCGTTTAATGAGTCAAAAGGTGGCTATACTTCTGATGAGTCTCCTAACGACAAAAGCAATTTTATGGCCGTTACTTGTAGTGTGAATAATGAGAGAGAGAATGCATTAATGGATGCTGATTCAGAAGCCTCTCTCGATGAGAGTCTGTAGATGAGGATAGGACTTTAGATAGCTATGCTGAACTGTTTTTTAATGAGAGTTTAGCTATAAGAAGACAATATGGAGCTCAATAAGAGCTGAAAGGAGTAAAGCTAGATAAGAATGAAGCTGAAGTCAAATTTGATCAAAGCCTCTTGATGATTGATGACCAAGAGGAAAGGAATAGAGACCTAGTTTCCAGGGTCCAAACTTTATAGGCCGATCTTGAAGATATTAGAACCCATTTGTCTGCATTTTCCAGTGGGAATAAAAAACTAGAAAGCATCATAGGTATAGTGTTGAGCCTCATTGCAACAAGGCGTCATTGTCAGAGCTGTGCCAACCCTCCTAAACGTGACTTAAGCAAGAAGCCAGTTGAGTGTAGTCTGGTGTCTCCTCAGTTTGTTCCTCATCCTGTGTCCTAACCTCGATCTAGAAGTGTTGTGGGTAAACCTCGCTCTCATCCGAGGTTTATGCATGTGTGCCATCATTATGGCAAGGTAGGACACATTAGGACTAAGTGATACATATTGCACAAACATAAGAACATGCCTAAGATTGTGTCACCTAGATTTGACTCCTCAAATCTAGTGTCTCTAGTTTTTGCACTAACCAAACAAGCTAAATTCCTAAGTGAGAAACTTGATGTGTTGACTAGGAACTCTCAAGTGTAAGAGATTCCTAAGAAACTTCGGAATGCCTTGATAGGCATGATGAGAGTGCACTTCGGTGTAACTCTTCCTAGAAGTTGCATTTGTTTTCCCATTGCATGTGTGTGTGCTTGTGTTTTATGTTTTTGCACGTTTATTCTATTTTCACTGCATATGGGTGTGTGTGTTTTATTTTTGGTATATATTCCTTAGTATATATGATGGAAACCCGAACATAAATTTCATAGCCGATTCCAAATGGACGGTAGTATGATCTGCACTGGTATACAACTCCACGTACTATTGGATATTGACAAGCCATGTTGTGTCTTTACTTTTTTTGTGCTTGTTAAAACTGAAAGAAAAAAAAAATATAAATTGCAAAAGACCAAAAATATCTTTGTGGCTTGTTTGAGCATGAATAACATGTTGCATGTAATCCTGGTATGTAGGATATATGGTTGTGCATGTATAATATGCTTTTATTTTTCTTGCAGCTCTATATGCATGAGTTTGTGTGATAAAAACTCTTGGTATATCTTGTGCTTGCTCCTCACATACACGATTTTATTTTGTCAAGACTTGGTCGCATGTATGTGTTTTTGGACTAGCAATCTAATTTCTACCATACTTTGTTCACTGAATAGTGTGACCTTTGACTGGATGACCTTGCTATCCCCTTTTAAAAGCAAAAAAGAAATAAAAAATGGAATTTTACATAAGACTCAAGTGCAAAAGAGCCAATAGGGCCAAATTCAAAAGATAATGGCAAAAACCCTTCACTTGAAAGAGTAGTTATTTATGAGCTCATGATAGTCATGGGAAAATATCATAGCATGCAACCAATGTTGCTTAATTTCAGGTCCTAGTGGTGCTGGGTTTGAACATCTATATTTGTGGACTTGATTTGTTAAGAGATGGATTTATTTGGCTGTGTCCAGCTCATAAAATAAGGTCTTAAGGCTTGATTCGTTGTGCACTTATTTTTTCACGCAAGTTCTTGTTATGCTTTGGTGTTTATTTCATATGCATAAGTGTTGTATTTAGCCAAATTTAAAGTAATGCATATTATTTCATGTCATAAACAGCTGAATATTGACTGAGTATCATTGTAATTGCTTGAAGTGATGTTTCAGTCAGTTTTTGATAAAATCTTGTTTATCTCATTGTATGCTTGTGTCTGCTCATTGTCATTGCATACCATTTATTTTGCATATCTATGAGTGTTTACTTCCCGTTTGTTTTTAAGCTAACTATGTGGGCCTGTTAGTGAGGAGGAGTAAGTTTTAGTTGCATATTCTCTTGCATGAGTTATCTCCTGTTGTTTATCCTGATACCTTCATCCTTTGTCATTTCGTGACAAAAATGGGGAGAGTGGATTAAGGGGGAGTAGTAGCATATAATATCCATTTGATATCTCTGTTTTAAGGGGAGTAAGATTAAGGGGTAGTAGGATATCTACTATCTATTTATATATGGATGAGTTTTATCGCTACTTTATCTGTTCGTTATAATACCATTTCTTTTCACAATATATTATTGTTTGTGGATGTTTAAGGTAAGCAAGTTTGTTGCTAAGGTGGCAGTGTTTTGAAGACTACTTGGTTAGGTGTTAGATCGAGTCATAATGTAATAAGTCACTGTTTTGATGGTTAACAGTTGGCTATTTTCTTTTTGGATCTATTACCGTAGTCTTTGTATTAGGAAGTGTGTTGTCACGGAATTCCGAATGGGGAGATTGTTGGACAATTATGACCCATAGCGTCACTATTTGTACAGATCATGGTGTTGTTGTACAAATTAACTATGTGACAAGGAGATTGCACTCTTATCATTTGTGATTAGATCACCTAGATGTATAAATGATAGGAGGTCCTTATGATTAGTTCCTGGATTGAGATGATATGAGACAGTATCAGTCCACGAAGGATTAATCATTAAATATCCCTAGTCGTAGTATTATCGAGACTGGACATCGATAATGCGGAATAGACTAGTATTACACTTGTGCATGTTATGTGAGATCATAATGGCATAGTTCTCATATATTTGGGTATAGGATACTCATACAAGTGTAATAGGAGGTTGTGTTTTACCGATGGTACGGAAAATAGCTTCGCTCTAGATAGACCCCTCGGAATTCCATTGGTGGTATGACTATGTGTCTATGGAAGTCCGAAATCAGGGTAGGTGTATTTGGTCTTAACCTGAGACTTGCACCGCTAATGCTTGCGACAATCGGTATGCTTTAGTTTTGGTCGTCCAGGGCTTTAACCGGTTCTGTGTACGCCTCTGCTGGGTATATTGAGAATCGTAGTGTATTGGGTGTGATGTCAAGACGGAAGTATCACTCCAGTCATAGTGGAGATGATGTCACGTAGGATACGATACTAATGCTCTTAAGTACTGCAGTCATCGGGATGTTATGACTAGGTCATGTATATCCGATTATAGAGACTAGTTACCAGACATCCGACATGTGCTTCGTACGGGGCAGACACAGTTCCAGCCCCAGGCCTAGCACGTGACAATCCGATACTGGATCGCAATACGCAATACTACGTATACTACGCCTAACATAGATTATATATTCCAGTAAGAATATTTCTGGAGAATTGGGTAAGCACGGTGCTTTGCTAGAAGCCAACCATGTCTTGTAAATCGGTAAGCACATGGTACGATATACGCACGTATTTGGATAATCCGATGACCGTATTTACTGCCAACATATCCAGGGATCTCTTGGGTCGCTTCCCAAAGATTCACCGATGACAGTTGATTTAAATTAGAATTAATCTGGGATTAATTAAGAGAGAGAATTAATCTGGGATTAATTAAGATGGAGAAAATTAATCTGGGATTAATTGAGCTATTATTTAACCTGGGATTAAATGTGTTCGGAAGAGAGAGAACGCAATTAATTTGGAATTAATCGGTAAAATAAATTTAATAATTAAATTTGATTTTTCTATTTAATTTATTTGTATAGGCTAAAATTAATATATCGGATATATTAATATGAATTGGATTTCGTTACGAAATTAAAGTCGGACTTTAATACGAACGAACGAATTAATTTAGAATTAATTCATAAACGACGTTCGTAATATATTTGCGAGGCATCGTCATTTAATTAAATTAGATTTAATTATTTAGCGACGAAAGTTCATTTAATCGGATTAAACGGAACCGCGCTGCGGCAAATGTTCGTAGAGACATTTTGAGTTTTGAATTCAAAATGGTGGGGCCCACTTCACACATGTCACACATGTGAAGTGGTGGTTGGAAAGTGGTTGGTATTTATGCCAAAACCACTTACTTTCCAACCACTTGGTTTAGGTGAAACCAAATTACCCCAACTACATAGTTTTGGTGAAAAGGGTAAAATCCCTTAAACAAAACCCAAGCCCTCTCTCTTCACACTTGTGTAATACAACACTTGGAACAAAATGGAAACCCTAATACACAAAATGGGCGTGAGCTTCATCAAGCAAATGGACGTGAACTATGGCCTCCCTTTCTTTGATTTTGTGGCAAAATCAACAAAGCTAGCACTTGGAGAAATCAACTAAGGTGATAGGGAAACTACTTCAAGAGTTGGAATCATCACTTAAAGCTTGGATCTTGGAGATCTCTTCTCAAAATTTTAAGGCTCAAATCCGTTCATTGTAAGTATATTCCGCAACTTATTTTGAATTTATGAACACCTTTACATACTTATTAGATCCTTTACATGTTTAGGAACACTAACAATAGTATCAAGAGCCAATTTTAAGCATGAAAATTTTAGGGTTCATGAGACTAAAATTTGGGGCTTTTATGTTTTGAGCATGATTCTTTCAAATTGATGCTTTGAGCATGCTTAGAATATGTTAACTTAGAGTTGTGCATGATTAGATTTGAGAAAAATTGATTGGATCAAAATTTTTATAATTCCTTAAGGTGGCCGAATATACAGTGCAGTCCACTGCAGATTTTTTTATTTTTGTAACATGAAATAATGTGTTTAAATGCTAGTTTAAATGTTGATTGTTGGTTTGATTAAATTAGAATCAAAGTCAATAATGTTTATGTTAAAATCAAATAGCATGTTGAGCATGGAATGATGAATTTAGGATTCAATTTGTGTTGAGCATGAAATGATGTATTTTGGCTTCAATTTGTGTTGAGCATGAATTGATGGATTAAGCATGATTAATTAAGTTAATTGGTAATTTGGAAATATTGAGTTTAATTAATTAATCATGGCTAATACACTTTAATTAAAATAATTGTGATATTTAGAATATTATAATTATGTTAATAAGCCTTTAATTATGTAATGGGCTAAAAATGTGTATTTGGGCTTAATGGGCTTGTTTTGACTAAGTTTGGTTTTGGACTTTTGGATTGGATCCAATTGGGCCCAAAACCAATTCCATAAGGTCCAAATACATCACTTGGCCCTTTAAAGAATTTAATTGGGCCTAATGGGCCTAAATTGATTTGTTGGCAATAGGGTGATTCCTATTGGGCCTTGACATTTTGGGTTTGATCTATTATGGCCAAAGCCCATGCCTTAAGAATCAATTAAAAGCCCATTGGACTTTAATTGAAATGACATTGGATGTTATTGGGCCTTTGAGACCCATTAAGATTGGATTTGGAATCCAAGTCTTTAAGGCTTATAAGTAAGTGTAAATATTTAATTTGGAATTAAATTTGGAATTAGTATTGAATACAAATAAATTGGATTTAAAGTTGTAGTTCAATATAATTCAAGAATACGTACTTTAAGTATTTATTCTTAAACGAGTTGGACTCGTGCAAATCAAATCGTTGTTTGAACATTGGATGGTCATTAATTCAAAGATTAATTAATTGGATTAGATTGATTGAATAACATGATTTGTATGATTACATGAATGTGTTGTATGAATAATGTATATCGGATGGATATTAGAAGGGCAAAAGCAGTTTTGGAAATTGTTGTAATAAGTTTAGAATTTATTAAATTGGACCTACGTGTCCAGCCTTTTATCTCCTATCTCATTGTATTTCTCTTCTCACCTATTCCCCTCAATGTAAATGAGGTTTCTTTATTGTATTTTGTAATAGGGTAGAAGTTAGAATAGTTCTAGCCGGGGAGAGGAAATGGAGTGATTTGTTCTAGGAACAATTTGTGACATATCCATCCGTATATCATTATTAATTTATTTATTTATACGCGTTTTATTATGTATTTTGAATGCATGTTTAAGGGTGTATGATGATGAGACCTTAACAAAGATAATAAATTGGTTGCCAATTTGCACGCGAAAAACCCTCAAAACATATTAAGCGTTTTTCCTTCCGTTGAGTGATTCTTACTCAAGATCCAAAGTTGGCATTGGTTTGTTGGCCAAAGTCAAGACCTTTGTCAATTGCGGATGTGTTTGAATCATGAGAGTTTTGTTCCATATCGGTGTCTTGTCCAAGTCGTAATTTGTTGGCCAAAGTCAAGATCACTTCTTGTCCATCGACATTGATTACGAAGCTTTCCATGTCAATGGGTTCCGCTTAACTGGGATCATTAAGTTTGTTGTGCCAAAACCAAGACTTAGTTGATTCAGAGGAACAAGGTTAGGTAATATATTTGATATATTGGCATATATAAGATATATGTTTCGGACTTGGATGTCCACCTACTGGTTCTAGAAATTGGATGGGATCCAATTGATCTTAGAGATCTACCTAGTTAAGTATCATACAATTTGTTGGCCAAAGTCAAGATTGTGTGTTATTTAACGGGATCCTAGCCCACTAGGAAACAAGGTTTCCAGAGTACTCAACAGAGGGTTAGAGGCTCGCCGAAAAATAGTGGGAGGCAAGTATTAGATTTTCAATATTCGTTTAGTTACTTGCCACACGCGCTCAATCAAATATCATTCGTCAAATAAATTATATATTAGTTTGACTAATATTTATTGTTGTTTTAATTTAACAGTTGGACTGTATTCAAACTACTTCATTTATAATTGATTATATAATTAGATTATAGTAATCAGTATATTTGGATTTTACCGATCATTTATAATGATTATATAATTGGATTATAGTAATCAATTTATATTTGATTTTAACCAATACAATTGTAATAAGTTATATAGTTAGACTATAGTAATCATTACATTAGATTGTACCTGAAATCGTTGATTAAATAGTTGGACTATTAGAATCAAGATTAAATTGAAAGATTAAAGTTTAAAACATTATCCTAGGAAAATGTGTTTAAACAACTTTAATTTTCAAATTGGGAATAAAATTTCAGGATGGTCCTGGAAACTGATAAGTTACTTTATTTGATAAAATAACATATTAGGCCTAAGCCCAGAGTTAAGCAAATAGTAGAGCATGATCTTTGGAAGATTCATGTGATGATAACTTTAATACTTAATCCATTATACTTGCCATAATGACTCCTTAATTTCTTAATCAGAAGTAAGGATTAGATCCTTAAAGTATGATAATGAAATTGAAGGATCTTCATAGATCTATTCTTGGATCTTAGAAGTATTGAATTGCAATAAACAACTCTTGGAGAGTTAATGACTATTCTCAAGGAGACCAAAGTCAAAGTTTGCAATAAGGCAAGAAGCGCAAGGCGCACCCTACTTCGATATTCTAGAAGGCCAAGGCTTGGCCAAAGACTTCTGGAATATGAAAATGGCAAAGGCAAAATCATTATAATCTTCTAGGAAGATAAAAGACATATCCCAAGATGTCTGCCTAACTTGTGGCAAACGGGGTCATTGAAGCATGACTGCCGTATGGACAAAGCAGACATGAAGGAATAGAAGACAGGACAAGGTTCTGACTTCAAATATGTTTGTCATAAATATATTCACTACTAGTGTTAAAATTGGATTTTAGATACTTAGTGTGATACATAAATATGCATTGATGTGCAGAATCTGCTGTGAGCAGGATACTGACTTCAATTGAGATTAATCTGCGAATCGGAAACAGAACGAAAGTCGTTGTTTTACCGTAGATACCTAAGTTTAGGAACTACCCTTTGGGTGTGTACTTAAATTAGGAAACTGTTATAATGTAACTAGTTTGACTAGAAATATTATCTCCATATCAGGATTTAACCCGTTGCGGGTATACCTTTATATTCTATAACACTAAAGTTTTTTATTTTATAAAGATGATATTGAGATAAAAACATTAGATGTGAGTGACTGTATTTATATTTTGAATATAAATAAATCTCAAACATATAATATGACGAACAAATAGCTCAAACTGATTTGATCATATAAGACTTATTTGTGGCAGTGTTGTCTGGAACACATTAAACAAGACTCGTATATCCACAATTTTGAAGAGTGGATACTAGGACGGATTTGATTCCATTCAAATGATGCCAACGAATCTAGTTTATTAGGTAAAGTACCTAAAACACCTTTACTTGGTAAAAGTGTAAGTTCCACCGATCTATTAGCCCTTGTTCATAGTGACGTAAGTGGGCCTATGTCTAGCTAGGCTAGAGGTGGATATGAATATTTTGTGACCTTTACGGATGTGGCATCGCGTTATGGTTGTGTTTCTTTTGAAGAACACAAATCGGAAACTTTTGGAGTTTCGACACGAAATAGACGAACAGATCCGATAAAGTATTAAAACATCACGGTTTGACCATGATGAAAATACTTAAGCAATAAGTTTCTCAAATACTTGAAAGATTATAGTATTCTTTCAATAAGGACTCCTCCCGGAACACGTCAATTTGACGGTATGTCTGAACGGAGAAACCAAATTTTGTTGGACTTGATAAGGTTAATCATGAGTCGCTCTGAGCTACCATTTTCCTTCAAAGGATAAGCATTTAACAGCGCAATGCTTATTTTGAATAAGGTTCCATGAAAATCTGTTTGACAGATTTCATATTAGATATGAACAGGAAAGAAACTATGCTTTCTCACTCCTGATAATTTAGGAATGCTAGGCATACGTTTGGATGATACCAAACTAGAACCCAAATTGGATAAGTGCCTAATGTAATTGGTTATCCTAAGGAAACCAAAGTATAATACTTATACAACTCACTAGAGAACAATGTAATTGTTGCTCACCATGCGGTTTTCCTGAGAGGAATACCGATATGCAGTGGTAAGTGGGAGGATAGTAAAACTCGATGAAAAATCGGAGTTATACTGTTCAAGGCACCAAGTCCTTAATGGAACACAAACAATTCATCAAGGATGAAACTGTACCAGTAATCTTCGAATACACAAGAACCGTGTTAGTCGGAAAGAGTCAGAAAACAACCTGGGAGGTATGGGTTTCTGATCTCACCTCATAAAGATGTCAATCTTATTGAGGAAGACGAACTGACTACATATGAGGAAGTGATACAAGGTATCGACTCCCCATTATGGCAGAGTGCCATGAAGTCCGAAATGGATTCCATGTATACCAACTATGTTTAGAGACTAGTTGATGTACCAGAAGGCATTGTGTCTATTGGTACTATATAAGTCTTCAAGGAAGACATACATGGAAGGCAACATACCAACGTACTAAGCTAGGCTTGTAGCGGAAAGGTATCGTTATCAACATTGTGTTGATTACAACGTAATCTTTTATCTGTTGCCACGTTAAATCCATTGGGATAATACTTGCTGATGCTGCATGTTTCATTCATGAAATATGGCAGCTGAACGTCAAAATCACTTTCCTTAAACGAAAACCTCTTTGGAGGATGTTTATAACATCCTGGCGGTTTTGTCGTACCAAAACTAGCAAACAAGGTTTGCAGGTTATTCGATCCATGTTTGGATTGAAGCAAGCATTAGGTTATTGGAACTATCGTTTTGATGTAATCATAATGGTGTATGATTTGATTCAAAACACATGTGATTCTTGTGTATATAAGGAGGTTAGTGGGAGCGTACTGACAATGATGTCCTAAATAATGATGATATGTCATTTATTGGAAATGATATTCCCATATTATAATCGGTGAAAGCTTGGCTTTCATGAAAATTCTCCGTAGAATTCTTGGGAGAAACAACCTTTATTCTAGGAATAAAGATCTATTGGGATAAATTTAAAGTTTTTAAGACTCTCCGAGAACTAGTACATTGGAAAATGTACGTGACCTGGTGTCTCATACGCTTTGAGCATATGGAGTCACAAACAGGCCAATCCTAGTGATGGTCACTGGATTGATGTTGAGAACATACTTAGTATCTTAGAGAACTAAGCATGGTGTCTTAAAAATATGGAGAAGGAGAACTTGAAGTGCCTGGGATCACTGATGCAAGTTTCCTAACCGATAAAAATAACGGTACTATATAGTTTGAATAACGGAACAGTGAGCTGGAAATCTTCCAAGCAAGATACTGTTACCGAATAAACAACAAATATGGGTTATTGCTGTAGCTAAGGCAGCAATATAAGACATCTGGGACATTAACAAATCTGATTAGATTAGATATAGTTCTGTTAGCAGCTGAGCTAGGCTACAGCGCAGACTAAAGAATTAATGGTCTCATCAACGATCCAGATATATACTTCGACTATTCATCTGATTCGTTCGGATAATACATCTTGGCGATGTGATGATCGAATAAATTGCATCAGACGACAATCATACATATCTGCTGACGAAAGCCTTTCCTCAGCAGTTTGAGCGAACCGTACATAGTTCGGGTGTAAGACACTCGAGTGACTGGCTATAGGCCAAATGGGAGATTGTTGGACAATTATGACCCATAGCGTCACTATTTGTACAGATCATGGCGTTGTTGTACAAATTAACTATGTGACAAGGAGATTGTACTCTTATCATTTGTGATTAGATCACCTAGATGTATAAATGATAGGAGGTCCTTATGTTTAGTTCCTGGATTGAGATGATATGAGACATTATCAGTCCACGAAGGATTAATCATTAAATATCCCTAGTCGTAGTATTATCGAGACTGGACATCGATAATGCGGAATAGACCAGTATTACACTTGTGCGTGTTATGTGAGATCATAACGGCATAGTTCTCATATATTTGGGTATAGGATACTTATGCAAGTGTAATAGGAGGTTATGTTTTACCGATCGTACGGAAAATAGCTTCGCTCTAGATAGACCCCTCGGAATTCCATTGGTGGTATGACTATGTGTCTATGGAAGTCCGAAATCAGGGTAGGTGTATTTGGTATTAACCTGAGACTTGCACCGCTAATGCTTGTGACAATCGGTATGCTTTAGTTTTGGTCATTCAGGGCTTTAACCGGTTCTGTGTACGCCTCTGCTGGGTATATTGAGAATCGTAGTGTATTGGGTGTGATGTCAAGACGGAAGTATCACTCCAGTCATAGTGGAGATGATGTCACGTAGGATACGGTACTAGTGCTCTTAAGTACTGCAGTCATCGGGATGTTATGACTAGGTCATGTATATCCGATTATAGAGACTAGTTACCAGACATCCGACATGTGCTTCGTACGGGGCAGACACAGTTCCAGCCCCAGGCCTAGCACGTGACAATCCGATATTGGATCGCAATATGCAATACTACGTATACTACGCCTGACATAGATTATATATTCCAGTAAGAATATTTCTGGGGAATTGGGTAGGCACGATGCTTTGCTAGAAGCCAACCATGTCTTGTAAATCGGTAAGCACGTGGTACGAGGTACGCACGTATTCGGATAATCCGATGACCGTATTTACTGCCAACATATCCAGGGATCTCTTGGGTCGCTTCCCAAAGATTCACCGATGACAGTTGATTTAAATTAGAATTAATCTGGGATTAATTAAGAGAGAGAATTAATCTGAGATTAATTAAGATGAAGAAAATTAATCTGGGATTAATTGAGCTATTATTTAATCTGGGATTAAATGTGTTCGGAAGAGAGAGAACGCGATTAATTTGGAATTAATCGGTAAAGTAAATTTAATAGTTAAATTTGATTTTTCTAGATAATTTATTTGTATGGGCTAAAATTAATATATCGGATATATTAATATGAATTGGATTTCGTTACGAAATTAAAGTCGGACTTTAATACGAACGAACGAATTAATTTAGAATTAATTCATAACCAACGTTCGTAATATATTTGCGAGGCATCGTCATTTAATTAAATTAGATTTAATTATTTAGCGACGAAAGTTCATTTAATCGGATTAAACGGAACCGCGCTGCGGCAAATGTTCGTAGAGACATTTTGAGTTTTGAATTCAAAATGGTGGGGCCCACTTCACACATGTCACACATGTGAAGTGTGGTTGGAAAGTGGTTGGCATTTATGCCAAAACCACTTACTTTCCAACCACTTGGTTTTGGCAAATTACCCCAACTACATGGTTTTGGTGAAAAGGGTAAAAACCCTTAAACAAAACCCAAGCCCTCTCTCTTCACACTTGTGTAATACAACACTTGGAACAAAATGGAAACCCTAATACACAAAATGGGCGTGAGCTTCATCAAGCAAATGGGCGTGAACTATGGCCTCCCTCTCTTTGATTTTGTGGCAAAATCAACAAAGCTAGCACTTGGAGAAATCAACTAAGGTGATAGGGAAACTACTTCAAGAGTTGGAATCATCACTTAAAGCTTGGATCTTCTCAAAATTTTAAAGCTCAAATCCGTTCATTGTAAGTATATTCCGAAACTTATTTTGAATTTATGAACTCCTTTACATGCTTATTAGATCCTTGGCATGTTCTAGGAACACTAACAGAGATTGTTAGTTCCATTTTTATTGGCAATGTCTGTGACAAAACAAGTTCAATTGAGTTGTAATAAGTCTTGAAGAACTTGGAGCAATTGGACTGGTTTTTGGCAAAGCTGTAGCATTTTCGTTAGTGCTGCATTTGTTGCAGCGTTCGAACGTGTGACGTTAGTGGCACGTTCTCCGTTGGGTTCGAACAAAGTATTCCAGAGAGCAAACATTCCAGAGAACAAGCGTTCGTGGAAGCGTTCGAGTAGCGTTCAAATGAGTATTTCCAGTGGGCATGCGTTCGAGTAATCGTTCAAACGCGACTGCGATCTGAATGCGTTTTTTAGCCTTTTCACTTTGAAAAACCCTAAATCTTCACCCTACCTATAAATACAACATGTAGCCACCATCCCTAGGTGTTGAAACACAAATCCTTTGAGCCAAAATCATTCAAAGCTTTCAACCTTCTTTGACTCCACCATTAAAGACTTCTTTCATCTTCTTGTCTTCTTTGTTAATGGTGAGAATCATTCTTTGATAAATCTTCAACACATTTCAGAGAGCAAGCGTTCGTGGTGCGTTCGAGTAGCATTCAAACAAGTATTCCAGTGGGTATGCGTTCGAGTAATCGTTCAAACGCGACTGCAATCTAAATGCGTTTTTTAGCCTTTTCACTATGAAAAACCCTAAATCTTCACCCTACCTATAAATAAAACATGTAGCCACCATCCCTAGGTGTTGAAACACAAATCCTTTTAGTCAAAATCATTCAAAGCTTTCAACCTTCTTTGACTACACCATTGAAGACTTCTTTCATCTTCTTGTCTTCTTTTTAATGGTGAGAATCATTCTTTGATAAACCTTCAACACAATCTTACCCAAAATTCCTAATCCTTCAGAGTTCTTTAGGAGGAAGTTTGGTAGTCGGAGTTCCGACATTTAGAGTTGCAGAGACAATCCGCTCAGAGACTTAAGAGGTTCTAAAGAAAACCGTGGGTTACGGGCTTGAGGGGTTCCTTGAATTCTTGTAGTCTAGAGGTACTTGAGTTGGTGGAGTCGCTACCATAGGTCTTGACCATCGCTGTAAGTGTTTCTCTATATAGTGGATTGAGTTGGTAGCCGAGATACCCGGAGTGGTTTTTTACTCGCATGAGTTTTCCACTTTGTCACCAAAATTATTGTGTTGATTTTGTGTTATTGATTTATTTTCCGCAATATATTTTATTTGTTGGATATTGTGGTTGCTTGTTGAAATTCCATAATTACAGTAATTATGACTTGTCTTGATTATTTTGTGTTATTCTACATAGGGTTAGAACCTAGGGTAATCACGAACTTTCAGGTTTGTTTGGTATAACTTTCAAATAAAACTTCTTTAAGTAGAGTTTTTATTAGTAGAGCTTTTAAAAGGTAGAGTTTTTAAAAGGAAAAAAATTTAAGTGTTTGGTTATGTAAGAGAGCTTTTATTAAAAATTATAAAATTATTTTATTGGATAAGTTTCTTAAAAATATGTTACGATAGAAATGAAATAATATTGCTAAATTAATTAAGGATATTATAGACAATTTAATCCTTTTAAAAAAACTTTTCAAGCTCTACTCCTAAAAGCCCATTTAATCCTTAAAAAATCTACTTAAAATATAATTAAACACCACCAAAATTTTTGAAAAGAGTTTTTGAGTTTAAAAAAAATTATTTGACCTTTAGTAGAAACCAGCACTAAATTTCTATGATATGTGCTTTGTAAAATAAATTCCCAGTGTTGCTTTATTTCTTCTTGAAACTGATATTAACTGGGATCTCTGTTTTAACTTTTTGTAATTCGGAAAGAAATTTTAGTGTGACATTCTCATAAATTATCGAATACCATTTCGCTTTAAGGTTTTACAGAAATTGAAGGGGCTATATAAGTTGAAGGAATATATTACAGTTAATTCGTAAAATGAAATATTTAATTTAATTTAATGACAATAAAAAATATTGGATATCATATTTGGGAAAATTAATATTTATAAATTGTTAATTTATTAATGGGTCATGCTAACGAGTGTCTTGAGATACCCATTAAGAATTTATTTTAGGAAAATTTTGATATCATTTTTATGAGAAATGAAAAACTATCAAAACATTAATTTTTTTTCTTTTTCCCATCAAAATTTTCTTAAAATTGATTCTTTATAAGTGCCCTTAGGACACTCGTTAACATTTTCCTTTATTAATTTATCAATTTATAATATTGACTGAATTAATAGCTTTTCCTATTCCCAATAATATTAATTTATCGAAAGTAAAAATAAAGTGTCCACTATATGAAAAATACCAAAATGGGAAATATTTCGTTTAATTTTTTTAAAAATTGTGTGATAAATAAAATTTTTGTCACAAGTCTGTCATAAATTATGGTAGATAAATTTTTTATCATAAATCCGTCACAAACTTTCGTGATAGACAAACTTTCTATCATAAGTCCATTATAAATTTCGTAATAGAAAATATTCTAACACTAATCTATCAGAATATGTGTTATAAAATTTTTTTTTCTCAAAATCTATCACAAATTATTTGTTAAGATGAGTCCGTTTTCACATAGTGGTCTTTCTCCTTGAATAATTTGTTTTCTTTTCTTTGATTCCATGGCTATCGTCTGAATAAATCATGGCATTAGAAAACACCCTATCAAATTAAATCTATTGTTATCGTACTTTTTGTTATCTAGGAGTAGGACAATGCTCAGGCATCACGCCATAATTTGTCAAATTGAAATTTAGGCTGTTTAAGTAAGTTTTACAGTTTACCCCCTCAAGCTCACAGAATTTATGTTATAGATCTCACTTCTGTATTACGTGTTCTTAAATTTCCTATCCTTAAAGAAAACCTTTACATAGACTGGCTTAATGTGTGTTCAGAATAATAAGTTGTCTAGACAGTATTAAATTTTTGGTTCAAAAGGTAAGGGAAGGGTAAATCTTAAATTTAATTTTTATCATATTACCTTTTGAATATTGGTCACATCCTTGGGAATCAATCAGCATTAATACAAAGAGATATGCCAAGCATCAATAATATTGCAGCAACTGAAAAGGAAAGAATCATCACAAAAACACCATGATTTGATTCATAATTTGACAGCACTAAACAACCAGATTAGCATCTATGGACAGTCTATGTATTCCATATATTTCGTGGCACAATGATTTGATTCATAATTCATGATTTGATTCATAATTTGCCAATTTAATTTATACGACGTGTTTATACTACTGTTTGTGACAGTATTATTAATGACACATACAAATTACTTTGTAAGCATATTATTAGTAATATGTGTAACGTATTAGTAATGTCTCTTTCTTATGAAGTCAGTCTTGGATACATTATTTGAAAATATATATAATAATTCCACTGCTCCTGCCTAGGGGGGGGCCTCTTTCAACACTTCTATAAATTGCGAGAAGAGCTCACACTAGACATTGCTATATTGTCTGACAAACAGAAAGATTAAAATGGCGACATTGATTGCTGATCAGACATTCTCGGAGAAACCTGAGGGACGTTCAGACACAACAATCCAGGTGGTGGGTGGAAATGGCACTTACAGCTACTTCAAAAACTCCTTCTACCAGGTCTAGTTCTCAGCTTTACTCTGCACTTGAAACACCTTTTTTCTTTTAATAAAAGTAAGGAGGTCGGCAAAACTCAAATTCACTTTTTATTCCTTTACCTATCTAAAGATTCGAACACAGGTAACAAGATAAATGGCGTTATTTGAAAATCATTCGGTCACACCATTTAAGGCCACATCTAATATACATACACGTAGATATCTTGAGTTTTAGTATAATCCCGAAAGCATCTTTTTTTAAGGTATAAGGATAGGCAAAGCCCAAATCATTTTTTATATCTCCTATTTCTCCAGGATTCAAATTTTAATTTAGTCAGCCTCAGAAGTCTGTTTTTTTACTTGAAAACCACTCAGTCAAGTCCGTGGAACTGACTCTGAGAGCATCTTTAATTTACGAAGACAAACCATATATTGATCATTATTGTTCATATATAAAATCAGCCTCAGAAGCCTGTTTTTTTTTGTTCCTGCTCATGCTTTCAGTGCCAAAATGGCTAATTTTCATCTCTCCAAATTAAGATTGTCATTAGGTGATTGATTTGAAATAACATAGAGATCTTGAGATCGAATCCAACACACAATAACATATGAGAGACAGCTGGGAGATTTGACTTGTGTTTTCATAATAAAAATATATAAAACAACATTATTTTATTTATTAACTCATAAAGCAACGTTATTTTATTTTATTGATAGAAAATATGTGGCCGTACGGTCCGATCGACCAGACCTTTTATATATATATATATATATATATATTCTCTTGACAATGACCTACCCATGTGTATGTTTACTCTAAATAGCATGTCAACTTAATTTGAGGCCCCAGAATACTCCCTCAATAATGAAGAAAAAAGTCAGCTTATATATCATGAGCCATAAAATAATCAGATCAAAATCGATTTTGAAACACCAACATTGTGTTTTTCATGAGAATCTAAGTGACAACAACTTCCAGCAGTAGAGAGGAATAGAAATTATGCAAGTGTTCACTAGTTGACTTAAATTAGTCAACCTACATCCAAATAATTAAACAAATTAATTAGTCAACATTGTGTTTTTCATGATTTTTTTTATTCGTTTCCTGAAATTTTTAGTACTAAACTGTATTAAAGTACTCATGACAAGGATTGTTAGGAGATAGAGGCAAGCTCTTGATACTTCGTTCATCGTAAATGCTATTTATTAAAAATATTTATATGAGCTAGACAGATAATCTCATAGTGGGTGAATATAGTTCTTGGATTAATGTAGCTTGATACGTTTGTTTATTTTTATTATAGTTATGTTTGATTATAAATGCTAATTGTTTCGTTTTTGCAAATGATGAAAATCTTAAAACTAATATTTTACCTATGTTACAAAATTTACTTGATACACTTTAATTTCAATTCAAACTTGTTAGAAAATAATTTTGGTAAAAATGTTTGCTATTCATGATTTTGAAAGAGCTATAAAGCAATATGTATAGCCTAGTTTTTCCTCTTATTTTTTCAAAAGGTAGCATAATTATATTTAAAATCGAGATGAAACTATGTATTTTGTTCTTGTCAAAAATTTCTATACATTATGTCACAGAGACTAGCTACAAATGTCGCCAAGGAGCAAATCCATGATGCAGTTATCGGAAACCTAGATGTCAAGTCATTAGCTTCATCATCAAACACAATTCGCCTTGCAGACTGTGGATGTGCAGTGGGACCAAATTCCTACAATGCCATGCAAGATCTAATAGAAATCGTCAAGCAAAAGTACAAATCTCAATGCCCCAATTCTCAAAATCCTGAGTTTCATGTTTTCTTCAATGATCAATCCTCCAACGATTTCAATACCCTTTTCACTTCTCTCCCAAAAGATCAAGAACAATTCTTCGTCGCCGGAGTTCCAGGCTCTTTTCACAAACGATTGTTCCCGGAGAAATCTCTCCATCTAGTTAATCTCTCTTATGCACTTCATTGGCTCTCCAAGGTTCCGGAAGATTTGCTTGACAAGAATTCTCCTGCTTGGAACAAAGGAAGAATTCACTATGCATTTGCCCCGGAACAAGTAGTGAACGCGTATGCAAATCAATTTGCTAAAGATTTGGAGAGTTTTTTGAATGCTAGGGCTAAAGAGATTGTTCCAGGAGGAATGGTAATTATTACCAATCCAAGCATCCCAGATGGAATGCCTTATTCGGAAATCGCAAACGGTCTCATGTATGATTGTATGGGCACCATCCTTTACGGCATGGCAAAAATGGTAAGTTTAAATATTCACCAGTCACATAAACCCTAATTAAGTTATCACTTAGACCTAAGAACTTATAGTCAAAGATTCGATCAAAGGCATATTTATGATGTGGTGTAAGAGGCCCTCAATCCAAAGGCGACCCTGAAAACAGTCAATGCAGGCTTCAAAAATTTATTTATTTTTTAAAATTATTTTTAAATGTATAATATGATTTTTATAATTCTTTTTTATTCTTTTATCGATAAATGTCTCATTTCATATACTCGATTAACTCCAAAAATTCAGAACAATTAAAAGCCACCCCTACCCCAATCCCCATACTAAAACAAATTACAGAAAAGATAAGATAATTGAAGTTTAGCTCAACGTTTTAAAAAAATTAAAAATTATGTCCTCAATTTACATATTATATTCTAACCTCGCAAATTTATAATGTTTTCATTTTAGTACCGTTAAATTAAACTCATGATTTCCTCACAAGGGTTTAAAATTAGTATTATATTTTATAAAATATCACTGTCATTATTATATATTATTATCTTTTGTTTAATTGTTATTAAGTATGCATAATCCGAATTATGTGACAGGGATTGATCAGTGAAGCTCAAGTTGATTCCTTTAACTTACCTATATATTCTTGCCCTCCTGGTGAATTCGGGTCAATTGTTGAAAGAAATGACAATTTCAGAATTGAGGTAATAGGATTAACGAATCCGTCGCCATGGCTCAAAGGTCGGATCAATATGCCAGAATATATCAAGCATGTAAGAGCTGCGAATGAGGCAATGTTCAACAAACATTTCACATATGAGGTTACAGAAGAAATGTTCAGGCAGTTAGTTGAAAGACTTGAAGATATTAATGACAAGTTGGTTTCATGTTACAGGGATGGAGTTCAACTTTATGCTGTCTTGCAGCGTAAATAAATTTATTTTCCAATTATGTCAGAATCTTTTGTTTGGAAGTTTATATATCGAGCATGGTTTTAAGCTCTATCTGAAATTTAATTAGGAGGCAAGATATCGATAGTTTTTATTTAAATAAATTTAAAAATTTCATGTGAAATTGAACTTGATACCTGAATTCTGATACTATGTTAGAGAAACTGTTTCACTAAAAAACGTAAGCTAAGGCTGTGTTTAGTTCCTATTGTTATATTGAGGTGAGAATAAGATGAGTTTAGCACTTATTATGAAAAGAGAATGAGGTTAAGAGAATACAAGTTATTTTATTTTATTCAAATTAGTCATGGGCCATGAGTTTGAGCCTTATATAAAAATATTATTCGGAATTTCATTAATAATCTTTTTTTAAAATTTATTAAATCATGTTCGAGTTTTAACAATCAATTTATATTGAAAAGTTATATGAAATGGGTAACAATTTATATTAGCAAACAACTTGAATTTTTTTTAAAAAAATATCTAAAGACAATGATCTTTTGTGATTCTCTGATCACTGAAGAGCGGTTATGAGAAAAAAACAAATTCTATTACTACAAGAATAGAATTTACAAGTATCTAAATTTTACAAAAAAGCCTCACTCTCTTTACACTCAAAATTTTCTTTACATGAAGCTTAATTGTTGGGATAGTTTGAGCTCTCAAATGAGCTTCCAATTTATAAGAGAATACATGGCTCAAAAGTCAACAAAACACCAAAATCACCTAGAGATAATTTGGAAGCTTGCACCATAATTTTAAAGAAGAAAATCATTGACCAAAAGTTATCTTGGAGGGTTCTTGTGTTGGGTTTTCTAGGTCAAACCAAGATCAAATTAAGCAAGAAATCATGTGAATACACAAAGTAAAGTAGCGGAAATTACTCACTTTGACCGGCTAAGTGGATGTAGGAGATAACAATATTCCAAGCCTTTGTGTTGTGCTCCAAGCTCTCCTTTGATGTATGTTGAGCTTCCAAGCTTCCAATCTTTGATTCTTGAATTTCAAACTCAAGGGTTAGTGTCCCTAACACCTTAGAATGACTCCTTGGATGTGCTAGGCTGCTAGCACCTTCGGTTTTGAAGCAAAATCAAGAAGCAAATGAGCCCTAGGCTCACGGCATTGGGAGAGAAAAAGAAGGTCAAGTTTCGGCCATAGAGAAGAAAGAGAGTGAGTGAATGTTTTTCAATTTCCAAAATCAAGTAAGTAAAATACCAATTACCAAAAGTTAGTAAAAGGTCTTTCACTCATCAATAAAACAAGCTTGTGTGTTTCACAAGTTTTCAACAACCCAACCACTTCCATCAACCAAAAGTAGATGAGATGGACTATGTGATGTGACTTGTGTGGGCCCCACTTGATTCAAAATCCGAGTGGGCCCCGCGAACAGATCCCGGGCTTGGGTTCGCTAATTCCGAATTAACGAATTTTCCGTTGCGACGTAATTAACTCAAATTTAATTAAATAATTATTCCTAGTAAAATTACTATTCACGTCGCTCGCGAATTAATTCTAAACTAATTCGTTCGCCCGAATTAAAATCCAATTTTAATTCTGTTATGAAATCTAATTTCATTTAATATATCGAATATATTATTTTATCGATTAATTCCAAATTAATCGCTCTCTCTCTATTAATTGAATTTTGTCCCAGATAAAATTCTCCGTAATTAATCCTAGATTAATTTTCTCTCTCTTCTAATTAATCCCAGATTAATTATGTTCGAGTCATACTTCATCGGTGAATCTTCGGGAAGCGACCATGAGATCTCTGGATATGTTGGCAGTGAATCCGGTCATCGGAATATCCGAATACGTGCGTACCTAGTACCACGTTCTTACCGATTTACAAGACATGGTTTGCTTCTAGCAAAGCGCCATGCCTACCCAATTCTCCAGAAATATTCTTTTAAGGAATATGTAATCTATGTCAGGCGTAGTATACGTAGTATTGCATATTACGATCCAGTATCGGATGTCACATGCTAGGCCTGGGGCTGAAATTGTGTATGCCCCGTACGAAGCATATATCGGATCTCTGGTAACTAGTCTCTATAATCGGATAATCATGACCTAGTCATATTATCACGATGACTGCAGTACTAAAGAGTATTAGTTCCGTACCCTGCGTGATCATCATCTCCATATGACTGGAGTGATACTTCCATCTTGACATCAAACCCAATACACTACGATTCTCAATATACCCAGAAGAGGCGTACACAGAACCTGTTAAAGCCATGGACGACCAAAACCAAAGTATACTGATTGCCGCAAGTATTAGCGATGCAAGTCTTAGGTTAAAACCAAATACTCCTACCCTGATTCGGATTCCCATAGACACATAGTCATACTACCAATGGGATTCCGATGGGTCTATCCATAGTGAAGCTGTTCCCGTACCATCGGTAAACACAATCTCATATCACACTTGCATAAGTATCCAATACTTAAATATATGAGAATTATGTCGTTATGCTCCCACAACGCGCACAAGTGGAATACTAGTCTATTTCACATTATCGACGTCCAGTCTCGATAATACTACGACTAGGGATATTTAATGATTAAACCTTAGTGGATTAAAACTGTCTCATATCTTATTAATCCGGTACTAATCATATGGACTTTTATCATTTATATATCTTGGTAATCTAATTACAAATGATAAAAGAGCAATCTTCTTTGTCACATAGTTAATTTGTACAACAACACCATGTTCTGTACAAATAGTGATGCTATGGGTCATAATTGTCCAACAATCTCCCACTTGGCCTATAGCCAATCACTCAAGTGTCCTACACCTGAACTATGTACGGGTCGCTCAAATTTCTGCTGAGAAACAACTTTTGTCAGCGGATTTGCATGGTTACCATCTGATGCGATTTATTCGATCATCACATCGCCATGATGTATGATCCAACGAATCCGATGAAATAATTGAAGTACATATTTGGATCGTTGATGAGACCATTAATTCTTTAGCCTGTGTTGTAGCCTAGCTCAGCTGCTAACAGAACTACTCCTAATCTAATTAGGAATTTTACAGATCCAAAATTGCTTCTTTTGCTGCCTCAGCTGCAGCAATATTCCGCTTTTGTTGTTTATTCGGCAACAGTATCTTGCTTGGAAGATTTCCAGCTCACTGTTCCGTTATTCAAACTATATAGTACCCTTATTACGACCTATAATCGTTTTTATCGGTTTGGAAACTTGCAACGGTGAACCCAGTCACTTCAAGTTCTCCTCCTCCATAGCTTAAGAAAGCATCCTTAGTTCGTCTAAGATACTTAAGGATGTTCTTAACATCAATCCAGTGACCATCACCTGGATTGGCCCGATTGTGACTCCATATGCTCAAAGCATATGAGACACTAGGTCACGTCTATATATTTCAATGTACGATTTCTCGGAGAGTGCCAACAACTTTTAGATCTATCCTAGTAGATCCTTATTCCTAGAATAAATGTTGCATCTCCCAAGTAGTCTATGGAGAATTTTTATGAAAGCCAAGCTTTCACCGATTGTATTATGGGAATGTCATTTCCAAGAAATGATATGTCATCATTATATAGGACAATCATTGTCAGTGCACTCCCACTAACCTCCTTATATACACAAGAATCATCTTTGTTTTAAATTAAATCATATACCATTATGATTACATCAAAATGATAGTTCCAAGAACGCAATGCTTGTTTCAATCCATAAATGGATTGAATTAACTTTCAAACCTTGTTTGCATTTTTTGGTAAGACAAACCCGTCAGGATGTTGTAAACATCCTCCAAAAGGTTTCCATTTAAGGAAAGCGATTTTGACGTTCAGCTGCCATATTTCATAAATGAATCATGCAGCATTAGCAAGCATTATCCAAATGAATTTAATCATGGCAACGAGTAAAAGGTTTCGTCGTAATCGACACAATGTTGATAACGATAAATTTTCGCTACAAGCCTAGCTTTGTACGTTTGTATGTTGCCATCCATGTATGTCTTCCTTGAAGACACATTTAGTACCATTAGGCACAATGCCTTCCGGTACAACAACCAGTGTCAAAACTTGGTTGGTATACATGGAATCCATTTCGAACTTCATGGCACTTTGCCATAAAAAGAGTCGATACCTTGTATCACTTCCTCATACGTAGTCGGTTTGTCTTCCTCAATAAGATTGACATCATAATGAGGTGAGATCAGAAACCAATACCTCCCAGGTTGTTTTCTGACTCTCTCCGACTTACGTGGTTCTTGTGTATTCGAAGATTGTGGTACAGTGTCATCCCTGATGAATTGTTTGTGTTCCGTTAAGGAATCAGTGCCTGGAACAGTATTACTCTGATTTTCTTCGATTTTTACTTTCCTCCCACTTACCACTGCATATAGGTATTCCTTTTAGGAAAACCGCATGGAGAGCAACAATTAAATTGTTCTCTTGTGAGTTGTATAAGTACTATACTTTGGTTACCCTAAGATAACCTACAAATTAGGCACTTATCCGATTTGGGTTTTAGTTTGGTATTATCCAAACATATGCCCAACATTCCCAAATCTTCAGGAATGAGAAAACCCGGTTTCTTTCCTGTTCATATCTAATATGAAGTCTGTCTAACAGATTTTCATGGAACCTTATTCAAAATAAGTTTTGCACTGATTAATGCGTATCCCTAGAAGGAAAATGGTAGCTTAGAGTGACTCATCATTAACCTTACCATGTCCAACGAAGTTCAGTTTCTCTGTTCGGACACACCATCAAATTCAGGTGTTCCGGGAGGATTCCACTGTGAAAGAATACTATACTCTTTCAAATAATCGAAAAACTTATTGCTTGAGTATTTCCACCATGGTCCAATCATGATGTTTTAATACTTTTGCCGGTCTATTTTTATACTTCTTATCGAAACTCTTTGAATTACTCAAAAGTTCCCGACTTATTTTTCATAAGATACACATAACCGTAACGCGATGCCACATCCGTAAAGGTTACGAAGTATTCATGTCCACCTCTAACCTAGCTAGACATGGGTCCACTTACGTCACAATGAACGAGGGCTAATAGATCGGTGGCACTCACATTTTTACCAAGTAAAAGGTATTTTAGGCACTTTGCCCAATAAACTAGATTCCTATACATCATTTGAATAGAATCAAATCCGTCCTAGTACCCACTCTTCGAAAGTGTGGATATACGAGTCTTGTTAATATGTCCTAGACAACAATGCCACTTATAAGTCTCAACTGATTTATTCAGTTTGAACTATTTGTTTGTCATGTTATACGTTTGAGATTCATTTATATTCAAAATATAAATACTGTTATTCACATCTAATATGTTTATCTCAATATCATATTTATAAAATAAAACACTTAGTGTTAAAGGTATACCCGCAACGGGTTAAACTTAGATATAGAGATAATGTTTCTAGTCAAACTAGGTACATTATAACAGTTTCCTAATTTAAGTACATACCCATAGGGTAGTTCCTAAACTTAGGTTTCTATGGTTAAAACAACGACTCTTGTCTCGTTTCCAACTCACAGGTATATCTCAAATAAAGCCAGTCTCCTGCTAATTAGCAGATTCCGCACAACAGTACATATATTTATGTACCACATCTAGTATCAAAAATCCAATTTTGAAACTAGTAGTGAACATGTTTATGACAAACATGGTTGAAGCCGGAGCCTTGTCCCGCCTTCACTTCCTTCATGTCTGCCTTGTCCATACGGCAGTCACGCATCCAGTGACCTCATTTACCACAGTTTAGGTAGACATCTTGGGATATGTCCTTTGTCTTCCCAGAAGACTGTGATGATTTTGGCTTTGCCCCTTTTAGAAGCTCCGGCTCTGCCTCATTGAGCATAGCCATCAACTCTCCAAGAGTTTACTCTTGGTTCATAATGAACCTGCCTCAGCTTTCAGGTATAGCCTATAAGATCAAATCTTTGGTAGTCTCGGCCACGTAGGTAATGCCCAGCTAACCTAGTTGATGGATGTCAGTAATCATCTGTGACACCTAGTGCTCGACAGATGTACCCTTTGACATACGCGAGCGAAAGAGCTTCTTTTGCAATTTATACTTCCAAGATCTAAGAATAGATCTATGAAGATCCTTTAATTTCAACATCATGGTATAATGATCTAATCCTTAGTTTTAACGAAAAAATTAAAGTGTCATTGCATCAAGCATAAAGGATTGAGCACTAAAGTTATCATCACCATGAGTCTTCCAAAACTCATGCTCCACTATTTGCTCAATTCCGGGCTCAGACCCAAGATGTCACTCTATCAAATAGAATAACTTCTCAGTTCCTAGGACTATCCTGAGGTTCTATTCCCAATCTGAAAATTGGAGCCGTTTTAAAAGACATTTTCATCCAGGATTATGTTCTAAACTCTAATCTTTCAGTTATTTTAATTCCAATAGTCAAACTATCCAATCAACGATTTCGAGTACAATCAAATATAATGATTACTATAGTCTAACTACATAATCAACTACTATTTGATTGGTTAAATTCAAATGTATTGATTACTATAATCCAATTACATAACCAACTATAGATTGAAGTAGTTTGAATACAGTCCAACTGTTTAATTTAAAACAACAATTAAATATTAGTCCAACTAATATATTTATTAAATAATGACGAAAAATGAAATGAGCGCGTTTCGGCAAGTATCTAAACGAAATTTCAAATTTAATACTTGCCTCCCACTATTTTTCGATGAGCCTCTAACCCTCTGTTGAGTACTCGGGAAACCTAGTTTCCTAGTGGGCTAGGATCCCGTTAAATAGCACACAATCTTGACTTTGGCCAACAAATTGTATGAAACTTAACTAGGTAGATCTCTAAGATCAATTGGATCTCATCCAATTCCTAGATCCAGTAGGTGGACATCAAAGTCCGAAACATATATCCAATATATGCCAATATATCCAATATATTCCCTAACCTTTTTCCTCTAAATCAACTAAGCATTGGCTTTGGCTTAACAAGCTTAATGATTCTAGTTAAGCGTGACACATTGACTTTGGAAAGCTTCGTAATCGATGTCGATGGACAAGAAGTGATCTTGACTTTGGCCAACAAATCACAACTTGGACAAGACATGCGATATGGAACAAAGCCTTCATGATTTAAACACATCCGCGATGGAAAAAGGTCTTGACTTTGACCAACAAACCAGTGCCAATCTTGGATCTTGAGAGAGAATCACTCAATGAAAGGAAAACTCTTAATATTTGTTCAGGGTTTTTTACGTAATTGGCAACCAATTAATTATCTTTGATTAGGTCTCATCATACACCCTTAAGCATGCATTCTAAATGCATAATAAGGCGCGGTAAATAAATTAATAATGATATGCGGATGGATATCTCACAAATTGTTCCTAGAACAAATCACTCCATTTCCTCTCCCCGGCTAGCACTAGTCTTACTTCTACCCGATGACATAACACTTCTAAAGAAACCTCATTTACATTGAGGGGAATATGTGAGAAGAGAAATACAAAGAATCAAGAGGTAATAGGCTGGACACACAGGTCCAATTTAATAAATTCTAATTTTATTACAATAATTTACAAAATTACCCTCACCCATCTAATATCCATCCGATATAAATTATTCATACATCACATCCATGTATTCACACAAAGCATGTTATTAATCAATCTAATCCAATTAATTAATTTTTAATTAATGACCATTCAATGTTCAAACAACGATTTAATTTGCGCGAGTCCAACTCGTTTAAGAATAAGTACTCAAAGTACGAATTCTTGAATTATATCAAACTACAATATTAAATCCAATTTAATTTGTATTCAATACTAATTTTTTATTTAATTCCAAATTAAATAATTACACTTTTAACGTGCCTTTTAGACTTGGATTCCAAATCCAATCTTTATGGGTCTCAAAGCCCAATTAACATCCAATGTCAATTTAATTAAAGTCCAATGGGCTTTTAATTAATTCATAAGGCATGTACTTTGGCAACCAAAGCCCAATAAGGAATCACCATTTGCCACAAAATTAATTTTTGTCCCATTATGCCCAATTAAATTTTAAAGGCCCATTAATCATATTTGAACTTTATGGAAATGGTTTTAGGCCCAATTGGATCCAACCAATTATCCTAAACCAAACTTGGCCCAACCAAGCCCATTAAGCCCAAATACAACATTTTAGCCCAATTCCAAATTAACCCTAATTAATTAAATTCCAATATTCCAAATATTACAATTTAATTAACTAAAGTGTAGAGCCATAATTAATTAGTTAAATTAATATTTCCAAAACACCAATTACACCAATTAATCATACTTTATTATTATCAATTTATGTCCAACATAATTGAAACAAAATCAATTCATTTCCATGCTTTACATGTCACGGCAATGAGGGATTTTACTTAATTAATTTTGATTTCAATCCAATTAAATCATAAATCAATTTATCCATAATTTCAAAATGGTCCAAAATCAAAATCACCATGACATAAGGTTCATATTGCATTCGGCCAAGCTAATGCATTTGGGGAAAATTAATCCAATTAATTTTTCTTCAAATTGATCATATATAACTCTAAGTTAACATTATATAAGCATACTCAAACAAAAAATTTGATCAAATCATGCTCAAATCAAAAATATCCAAATCAAGATTAAGAACCTTAAATTCAATTTCATGCTCAATTATGGCTCTGATACCATTGTTGGGTTTTCTATGTCAAACCAAGATCAAATTAAGCAAGAAATCATGTGAATACGCAAAGTAAAGTAGCGGAAATTACTCACTTTGATCGGCTAAGTGGATGTAGGAGATAACAAAATTCCAAGCCTTTGTGTTGTGCTTCAAGCTCTCATTTGATGTATGTTGAGCTTCCAAGCTTCCAATCTTTGATTCTTAAATTCTAAACTCAAGGGTTAGTGTCCCTAACACCTTAGAATGACTCATTGGATGTGCTAGCACATTTGATTTTGAAGCAAAATCAAGAAGCAAATGAGCCCTAGGCTCACGGTATTGGGAGAGAAAAAGAAGGCCAAGTTTCGGCCATAGAGAAGAAAGAGAGTGAGTGAATGTTTTTCAATTTCCAAAATCAAGTAAGTAAAATACCAATTACCAAAAGTTAGTAAAAGGTCTTTCACTCATTAATAAAAACAAGCTTGTGTGTTTCACAAGTTTTCAACAACCCAACCACTTCCATCAACCAAAAGTAGATGAGATGGACTAGGTGATGTGACTTGTGTGGGCCCTACTTGATTCAAAATCTGAGTTGGCCCAGCGAACACATATCGGGCTTGGGTTCGTTAATTTCGAATTAACGAATTTTCCGTTGCGACATAATTAAATCAAATTTAATTAAATAATTATGCCTAGCAAAATTACTATTCACATCGCTAGCGAATTAATTCTAAATTAATTCGTTCGCCCGAATTAAAATCCAATTTTAATTCTGTTATGAAATCTAATTTCATTTAATATATCAAATATATTATTTTATCGATTAATTCCAAATTAATCGCTATCTCTCTATTAATTGAATTTTATCCCAGATAAAATTCTCAGTAATTAATCCTAGATTAATTTTCTCTCTCTTCTAATTAATCCCAGATTAATTATGTTCGAGTCATACTTTATCGGTGAATCATCGGGAAGCGACCCATGAGATCCCTGAATATGTTGGCAGTAAATCCGGTCATCGAAATATCCGAATACTTGCGTACCTAGTACCACGTTCTTAGCGATTTACAAGACATGGTTGGCTTCTAGCAAAACGCCATGCCTACCCAATTCTCCAGAAATATTTTTTTAATGAATATGCAATCTATGTCAGGCGTAGTATACGTAGTATTGCGTATTACGATCCAGTATCGGATGTCACATGCTATCGAAGCATATATCGGATGTCTGGTAACTAGTCTCTATAATCGGATAATCATGACCTAGTCATATTATCCCGATGATTGCAGTACTAAAGAGTACTAGTTCTGTTTCCTGCGTGATCATCATCTCCATATGATAGGAGTGATACTTCCTTTTTGACATCACACCCAATACACTACGATTCTCAATATACCCAGAACAGGCGTACACATAACCTGTTAAAGCCCTGGACGACCAAAACCAAAGTATACTGATTGTCGCAAGTATTAGCGATGCAAGTCTTAGGTTAAGACCAAATACATCTACCCTGATTCGGATTCCCATAGACACATAGTCATACTACCAATGGGATTTCGAGGGGTCTATCTAGAGCGAAGCTGTTCCCATTCCATCGGTAAACACAACCTCATATCACACTTGCATAAGTATCCAATACTTAAATATATGAGAACTATGTTGTTATGCTCTCACAACGCGCACAAGTGGAATACTAGTCTATTTCGCATTATCGATGTCCAGTCTCGATAATACTACGACTAGGGATATTTAATGATTAAACCCTAATGGATTAATACTGTCTCATATCTTATTAATCTGGTACTAATCATATGGACTTTTATCATTTATATATCTTGGTAATCTAATTAAAAATGATAAAAGAGCAATTTCCTTTGTCACATAGTTAATTTGTACAACAACACCATGTTTTGTACAAATAGTGATGTTATGGGTCATAATTGTCTAACATCTTGGAGGTAAAATGCAGCTGAAATCTACAATTCTCGCCCTCATGTTGTATCCGAAACGATTGTCATCTCAAAGCTATCCTGGCTATGTCTTTGCACAGCTTTAGCTTGCCCCGAGTGACCACCTTTGTTGACATGTCGGTTGTGTCTTTGCACAGCACACTTAATTTTGTCTCTGTACGGTACTATTCTGCTGTGTCTCTACACGGTACTCTTCTACTGTGTCTCTACACGGTACTCTTATTCTGTGTCTCTACACAATACTCTTCTGTTCTGTCTCTACACAGTACAATTCCGCTGTCATGTTTCTTCACCCATTTATTCCTCAGCGCCTTCTTGCCTTGTGGGAAACTCTCTGGCTCCCCCTCATCACTAAGCATAATATATTCGGGTTCTAGATATCTGGTTGATGGAATCCTATCCCGTTTAGATCTTTTTGTCTAAAGCCCATTAGTTTTAGGAGGTATGCGTTGGGAAATCTCTAAGTCCCGAGGATCGAATCAAGCATAGAAACAACATGTGAATACATTTAAGGAGGTGCAGAATACTCACAATGATCGGTTGAGGCGATGCGATGAACACAAAAACTTCAAGTCCTCCTCCAAGGTGCATTTGGCAGTGAGCTGAATTTGGTCTCCAAAAATTCTGCCATGGATCATCTTCCAAGCTCCAAGTTTTCGTGATGTGATTCCATGCTCACGGGTGCGGTTCCCTATCACCTTCGCAAGACTCTATAGTGTGCTATCACTCTTGATTTTTGCCACAAAAATCACTATTTGCTTCTCCTTCATTTTCACTGTAAAACCAGTAAGTTGAAGGGAGAATTCTGCCACTTGGGCGAGAGAGAGAGATGGAAGAAGAAAGAGAGAAAAAATGTGTTGTGTGTTGGTTGGTGAAAATTGTGTATCTAATACACTTTTATCAAATCCAAAATTGTAAAAACCTTTTCCAAAAAAGTCAAACATAATTTTGGAGCCAAAATCAATTAATGCTTTCCAACCACTCACATCACTATTTACATCAATCAATCAATCAAGTGACAAGTTGTCACATCACTCAAAGTGACTAATGATTTGACGCTTGATGTGACTAGCGATTTGATGCTTGATGTTACTTGAGGGCCGCACTTGAATTTGAAATGGGAGTGCGCTCACAAACACTCTCGGGTTCGGGTTCGCTAATTCCAAATTAACGAATTTTCCGTTGCGAAACGATTATGCCTAGTGTAATCACTATTCACGTCGCTAACGAATTAATTCTAAATTAACTCGTTCGCCCGAATTAAAATCTAATTTCAATTCTGCGTCGAAATCCAATTTCATATAATATATCGAATATATTATTTTATCGATTAATTCCAAATTAATCATTTTTCTCTCTTTATTAATATTTTATCCCAGATAAAATATCTCCGTAATTAATCCCAGATTAATTTTCTCTCTCATCTAATTAATCCCAGATTAATAAAGTGCGAGTCATACGTCATCAGTGAATCTTCGGGAAGCAACCCATGAGATCCCCGGATATGTTGGCAGTAAATCCGGTCGTCGGACTATCCGAACACGTAAGTACCTAGTACTACGTTTTTACCGATTTACAAGACAAGGTTGGCTTCTAGCAAAGCACCATGCCTACCCAATTCTCCATAAATATCCTTACAAGAATATTTGATCTATATCAGGTGTAATATACGTAGTATTGCGTATTTCGATCCAGTATCAGATGTCACATGCAAGGCCTGGGGTTGGAATTCTGTCTGCCCCGTACGAAGCACATATCGGATATCTGGTAACTAGTCTCTATATCGGATAAACATGACCTAGTCATTTTATCCCGATGAGTGCAGTACATAAGAGAACCAGTTCCGTATCCTACGTGACCATCATCTCCACTATGACTGCAGTGATACTTCCGTCTTGACATCACACCCAACACACTACGATTCTCAATATACCTAGCAGAGGCGTACACAATGTTGGAGTTCTACGGTCCCAAGGATCGAATACAAAGCAAAAAACAAGTGTGCGAATACAACGAGGGAGTTGCGGAATACTCACATCGATTGGTTGAGCGACACGCGAGGCAACAAAAATTTCTTTTCTGCCCGCTGCAGCTCACGGAAGTTCACTGCTTTCCCTCTCCAAGATTCGGCCATTGTTGGTCCTTCGTCAATCTCCAAGCTTGGTGAAATGATTCCAAGCTCATAGGTGGACTTCCCTATCACCTTCGCATGTCTCTCGGAGTGCTAGCTCTTGATGATTTTGCCACAAAATCATCACACTTTGGCTTCCCTACCTCACGGTTTCTGCCCAGAAAAAACCAGCAAAGAAATGTGCCCAAATGGGCGTGAAGAAGAGAGATGGAGAAGAAAGAGAGAGTTGATTTTGTGTAATGGAATCAATGTATCTAATACACAAATTTGAAAGTCAAATACCATTAATAAAATAATGTTAAATGTCTTTCAAGCCATCAAATGCTTTCCATCAACTTCCATCAAGTCACATCAATCAATCAAATTAATCAAGTGACTAGTTGTCACATCACTCAAAGTGACTAATGATTTGACGCTAGATGCTTTCCATCAACTTCGGGAAGCGACCCATGAGATCCCCATATATGTTAGCAGTAAATTCGGTCGTCGGACTATCCGAACACATAAGTACCTAGTACTACGTTTGTACCGATTTACAAGACAAGGTTGGCTTCTAGCAAAGCACCATGCCTACCCAATTCTCCAGAAATATCCTTATAGGAATATAGGATCTATATCAGGCGTAGTATACGTAGTATTGCGTATGTCGATCCAGTATCGGATGATCACGTGCTAGGCCTGGGGCTGGAGATGTGTCTGCCCCGTACGAAGCACATGTCGGATGTCTGGTAACTAGTCTCTATAATCGGATAAACATGACCTTGTCATTTTATCCCGATGACTGCAGTACATAAGAGTACTAGTACCGTATCCTACGTGACCATCATCTTTATATGACTGAAGTGATACTTCCGTCTTGACATCACACCCAACACACTACGATTCTCAATATACCCAGCAGAGGCGTACACAGAACCTGTTAAAGCCCTGGACGACCAAAACCAAAGCATATTGATTGTCGCAAGTATTAGCGGTTCAAGTCTCAGGTTAAGACCAAATACACCTACCCTGATTTCAGACTTCCATAGACACATAGTCATACTACCAATGGAATTCCGAGGGGGTCTATCCAGAGCGAAGCTATTTCTCGTACCATCGGTAAAACACAACCTCCTATTACACTTGCATGAGTATCGTATACCCAAATATATGAGAACTATGCCGTTATGCCCTCACAACGCGCACAAGTGTAATACTAGTCTTTTACGTATTTATCGATGTCCAATCTCGATAATACTCTGACTAGAGATATTTAATGATTTATCCTTCGTTGACTGATACTGTCTCATATCATTCTCAATCCAGGAACAAATCACAAGGACCTCTCATCATTTATACATCTAGGTGATCTAATCACAAATAATAAGAGTGCAATCTCCTTTGTCACATAGTTAATTTGTACAACAACACCATGATCTATACAAATAGTGACGGTATGGGTCATAACTGTCCAACAATCTCCCACTTGGCCTATAGCCAGTCACTCAAGTGTCTAACACCCGAACTATGTACGGTTGGCTCAAATTGCTGAGAAAAGGTTTTTGTTAGCGGATTTGTATGATTATCGTCTGATGCGATTTATTCGATCATTACATCACCACGATGTATGATCCAAATGAATCAGATGATTATCTAAGTATGTATCTGGATCGTTGATGAGACCATTAATTCTTTAGCCTGTGCTAAAGCCTAGCTCAGCTGCTAACAGAACTATATCTAATCTAATTAGATTTGTTATCGACCCAGAAGGCTTCTATTGCTGCCTCAGCTACAGAAATTACCCACATTTGTTGTTTATTTGTTAACAATATCTTGTTTGGAAGATTTCCAGCTCACTGTTCCGTTATTCAAACTGTATAGTACCGTTTACGACTTATAGTCGATTTAATCGGTTAGGAAACTTGCTACAGTGATCCCAGTCACTTCAAGTTCTCCATCTCCGTAATTTAAGACAGCATCCTTAGATCTCTAAGATACTAATGGATGTTCTTAACATCAATCCAGTGACTATCATTTAGATTGGCCTGTTTGTGAATCCATTTGCTCAAAGCGTATGAAACATCAGCTCGTGTACATTTTTCAATGTACGATTTCTCGGAGAGATTTTCATTAAAGCCAAGCTTTCACCGATTGTTTTATGGGAATATCATTTCCAAGAAATGACATATTATCATTATTATATAGGACATTATTATCAGTGCGCTCCCACTGGCCTCCTTATATACACAAGAATCATTTTCGTTTTGAATTAAATCATATACCATTATGATTACATCAAAACGATAATTCCAAGAACTCAATGATTTCTTCAATCCAAACATGGATTGAATAACCTGCAAACCTTGTTTGCTAGTTTTGGTACGACAAAACTGTCAGGATGTTGTAAACATCCTCCAAAAGGTTTCCTTTTCAGGAAAGTGATTTTCCCGTTAAGCTGACATATTTCATACATGAAACATGCAGCTTTAGCAAGCATTATCCAAATGGATTTACCGTGGCAACAGGTAAGTCAACACAATATTGATAACGATACCTTTCCGCTAAAAGCCTAGCTTATAACGTTGGTATGTTGCCTTCTATGTATGTCTTCCTTGAAGACTTATATAGTACTAGCAGGCACAATGCCTTGCGGTACATCAACTAGTGTCCAAACATAGTTGATATACATGGAATCCATTTCGAATGTCATGACACTTTGCCATAATAGGGACTCGATACCTTGTATCACTACCTCATACGTAGTCAGTTGGTGTTCCTCAATAAGATTGACATCTTTATGAGGTGAGATCAGAAACCCATACCCCAGGTTATTTTCTGACCCTCTCCGACATACGCGGTTCTTGTGTATACGAAGATTACTGGTATAGTTTCATCCTTGATGAACTATATGTGTTCCATTAAGATTCAGTGCCTGGAATAGTATTACTCCGATTTTCATCGAGTTATACTATCCTCCCACTTACCACTGCATATCGGTATTCCTCTTAGGAAAACCGCATGGTGAGCAATAATTAAATTGTTCTCTGGTGAGATGTATAAGTACTATACTTCGGTATCCCTAGGATAACCTACATTTGGCACTTATCCAATTTGGGTTCTAGTTTGGTATCATCCAAACGTATGCCTAGCATTCCCAAATTTTCATGAATGAGAAACCCAATTTCTTTCCCGTTCATATCTAATATGAAATCTGTCAAACAAATTTTTATGGAACCTTATTCAAAATAAGTTCTGCACTGTTTAAATGCTTATTCATAGAAGGAAATGGTAGCTCAGAGCGACTCATGATTAACCTTATCATGTTCAACAAAATTCGGTTTATCCGTTCAGACACACCGTCAAAATGACGTGTTCCGGGAGGAGTCCTCATTGAAAGAATACTATACTCTTTCAAGTATATTAGAAACTTATTGCTAAAGTATTTTCCATTACGGTCTAACCGTGACGGTATAATACTTTAGCCGGTCTGTTTGTCTACTTCGTGTCGAAACTTTAAAAGTTTCCGATTTGTGTTCTAAAAGAAACGCACAACCATAACGTGATGCCACATCCGTAAAGGTCACGAAATATTCATATCCACCTCTAGCCTAGCTAGACATGGGACCACTTGCTTCACTATGAATTAGGGCTAACAGATCGGTGGCACTTACACTTTTACCAAGTAAATGTGTTTTAGGAACTTTGCCATATAAACTAGATTCGTAGACTTTATTTGATTTAAATCAAATTTGTCCTAGTACCCACTCTTCGAAAGTGTGGATATATGATTCTTGTTTAATTGTGTCCCAGATAACAATGCCACAATTAGTCTCTTCTGATCAAATCAGTTTGAGCTATTTGTTTGTCATGTTATATATTTGAGATTTATTTATATTCAAAATATAAATTTTGTTATTCACATCTAATGTGTTTATCTCAATATCATCTTTATATAATAAAACACTTTAGTGTTTTAGAATATAAAGGTCAATCCGCAACGGATTAAACACTGATATAAAGATAATGTTTCTAGTCAAACTAGTTACATTATAACAGTTTCCAAATTTAGGTACACACCCGAAGGGTAGTTCCTAAATTTAGGTATCTACGGTTAAAACAGCGATTTTCATCCCGTTTCTAATCCGCAGATCAAATCTCAATTGAGGTCAGTATCCTTCTTATAGCAGATTCTGAACATCAATACATATATTTTATGTACCACACTAAGTATTTAAAATCCAATTTCAATACTAGTAATGAACATAATTATGACAAACATATTTGAAGTCAGAGTCTTGCCCGTTCTTCATTTCCTTCATGTCTGCTTTGTCCAAACGGCAGTCACGCTTCCGCGATCCCGTTTGCCACATTTAGGCATACATTTTGGAATATGTCCTTTATCTTCCTAGAAGATTATAATGATTTTGCCTTTGCCCTTTTTCACATTCCAGAAGCCTTTGGCCTAGCCTCGGGTTTCTAGAATATCGAAGTAAGGTGCGACTAGCGCTACTTGTCTTATTGCAAACTTTGACTTTATCTCCTGGAGAATAGTCATTAACTCTCCAAGAGTTAAGTATTGCAATTTAGTACTTCTAAGATCTAATTATAGATCTATGAAAATCCTTCAATTTCATTATCATACTTTAATGATCTAATCCTTAGTTCTGATTCAGAAATTAAGGAGTCTACTGACAAGTTTAATGGATTAAGCACTAAAGTTATCATCACATGAATCTTCCAAAGATTATGCTCTACTATTTTCTTAATTCCGGGCTTAGGCATAATATGTTATTTTATCAAATAAAGTAACTTATTATTTTCCAGGACCATCCTGAAATATTATTCCCAATTTGAAAATTAAATCATTTAAATACATTTTCCCTAGGATTATGTTTTAAATGTCAATCTTTCAATTTTATCTTCATTTTAATAGTCCAACTATTTAATCAACGATTTAGGTACTATTAAATATAATCATTATTATAGTATTAATCAATTCTACTTTTAATTTGTTTGAATACAGTCAAACTGTTTTAAAACAGCGTTTAAATATTAGTCCAACTAACATTTAATATATTTGACGAATGATATTTATTTGAGCGCGTATGGCAAGTAATTAAACGAATATTGCAAATTCAATTCTTGCCTCCCACTATTTTTCGGCGAGCCTCTAACCCTCTGTCGAGTACTCGGGAAACCGTGACTCCTAGCGGGCTAGGATCCCGTTAAATATCACACAATCTTGAATTTGGCCAACAAATTGTATGATAATTAACTAGGTAGATCTCTAAGATCAATTGGATCCAATCCAATTCCTAGATCCATTAGGGGGACATCCAAGTCCGAAACATATATCTTATATATGCCAATATATCCAATATATTGCCTAACCTTTTTCCTCTGAATCAACTAAGCATTGGCTTTGGCAAAACAAACTTAGTGATCCTAGTTAAGCGTGACCCATTGACCATGGAAAGCTTCGTAATCAATGTCGATGGACAAGAAGTGGTCTTGACTTTGGCCAACAAACCACAACTTGGACAAAACACCGATATGGAACAAAGCCTTCGTGATTCAAACACATCCTCGACGGACAAAGTCCTTGACTTTGGCCAACAAGCCAATGCCATTCTTAGATCTTGAGTAAGAATCACTCAATGGAAGGAAAAACGCTTAATATTTTGTGAGGGTTTTCGTGTGCAAATTGGCAACCAATTTATTATCTTTGTTAAGGTCTCATCATCATACACCCTTAAACATGCATTCTAAACAAATAATAAAGCGCATATGAATAAATAATAATGATATGCAGATGGATACTTTACATTGATCCTAGATCAAATCTCTCTCTTTCTCTCTCCCGCTAGCACATGTATCACTTCTACCCGTTACACTACACTTCTAAAGAAACCTCATTTACATTGAGGGGAATAGGTGAGAAGAGAATACAAATAGTAAGGAGGTAATAAGGCTGGACACGCAAGTCCAATTAATAATTTCCAAATTTATTACAACAATTTCTAAAATTGCCCCACCCATCTAATATCCATCTGATATACATTATTCATGCACCGCAACCATGTATTCACACAAGCATGTTATCAATCAATCTAATCAAATTAATTAATCTGATAATTAGTGACCATCCAATGTTCAAACAACGATTTGATTTTGCTCCAGTCAAACTCATTTTGCGAATAAGTACTCAAAGTACCAATTCTCGAATTAAATTAAACCACATAATTAAATCCAATTTAATATGTATTTAATACTAATTCGCTATTTAATTCCAAATTAAATACTACACTTTATTAACGAACCTTTACGACTTAAATTCCAAATTTAATCGCTACGGGTCTCAAAGTCCAATGGGCTTTTAATTAATTTCTTAAGGCGTGGACTTTTGGTCAAATCAGGTCAAACCCAATAACCAAAGTCCAATCCGGGAGTTACCCCATAAGCCTAGAAATCAATTTAGGCCCATTAGGCCCAATTAAACTTTAAAGGTCCATTAGTCGCATTTGGGCTTTATGGAAGCAGTTTTGGGCCTAATTGGATCCAACCAATTTTGCCTAAACCCAACTTAGTACAACCAAGTCCAATAAGCCCAACAACAACTTTCAAAGTCCAATTTCCAAAATTAGGCCCAATATAATTAAATTACAAAAATTCCGAATTTAATTATACAAAGTGTATAACACAATTAATTACCCAATTAACATTTCCAAAACACCAATTAGCCTAATTAATCATGCTCTTTAAAATCAAATAGTGTCCAACATAATTTAATCAAAAAATCAAACTCAATCATGCTATATTAGTCTCGGCCAAAGGGGATTTTCATGTCCAATTTTAAATCCAATCCAATTGAATCAAAATCAACATTAAATCAACATCCCCAATTGTTTTCAAGTCATCCAATGAATCAAAAAACAAAAAAATTACCAAGACAAATTAGGGCATTACATTCGGCCAAGCCTTATATTTTGGGCAAATTTGTTCCAAACAAAATTTAATCAAATTGATCCAATCAATCATCAATTAAACATGTATTAAGCATACTCAAACATCCAATTCATTCAAATCATACTCAAAAACATTTTGCCCAAATTTTAAGCCCTAATCAAATTTAATGCTTTTCAATCGCTCTGATACCATTGTTGGAGTTCTACGGTCCCAAGGATCGAATACAAAGCAAGAAACAAGTGTGCGAATACAACAAGGGAGTTGCGGAATACTCACATCGATCGGTTGAGCGACGCGTGAGGCAACAAAAATTTCTTTTATGCCCACTGCAGCTCACGGCAGTTCACTGCTTTCCCTCTCCAAGATTCGGCCATTGTTGGTCCTTCGTCAAGCTCCAAGCTTCGCGAAATAATTCCAAGCTCATGGATGGACTTCCCTATCACTTTCGCATGTCTCTCGGAGTGCTAGCTCTTGATGATTTTACCGTAAAATCATCACACTTTGGCTTCCCTACCTCACGGTTTCTGCCCAGAAAAAACCAGTGAAGAAATGTTCCCAAACGGGTGTGAAGAAGAGAGATGGAGAAGAAAGAGAGAGTTTATTTCGTGTAATGGAATCAATGTATCTAATACACAAATTTGAAAGTCAAATACCATTAATAAAATAATGTTAAATGTCTTTCAAGCCATCAAATGCTTTCCATCAACTTCCATCAAGTCACATCAATCAATCAAATCAATAAAGTGACTAGTTGTTGTTGGAGATTCTAAGCATCCCAAGATCAATAATCAAGCATGAAACATAAGTGAATACATTCGAGGAAGTCGCGAAATACTTACATCGATCGGTTGAGCGACGCGGGAGGCAACGAAAATTTCTTTTTTGCTCACTGTGAACTGCGGTAGTGGGCTGCTGTCCTCACTGATTTTTGGCCATTGGAGGTCATCTTCCAAGCTCCAAGCTTTGCGAAACGATTCCCGGCTCATGGGTGAACTTCCCTATCACCTTCGTATGTCTCTCGGAGTGCTAGCTCTAGTGATTTTTGCCACAAAAACCAACACACTTGCTTTCCTCATTCACGTTTTCTGCAAACCAGAAACTAGAAAGTTTACAGCCCCTTGGGCGTGAATGATGATGAGAAGAAATAGAGAGAAGAAGTTGAAAATGTGTAATGTGTAATTGATTTCTACAATCAATTTAACATATACCAAACATATAATATTAATATATGTCACTCAAGTTTTTAAAATCTTTTCAACAACTCCCATCAAGTCACATCTATCAATCAAGTTGTCAAGTCACATCACTCAAAGTGACAAGTGATTTGACGCTTGATGCGACTAACGATTTGACGCTTGATTTGACTTGCGTGCCGCACTCGAATTTGAAATGTGAATGCATTCGTAAATAATCTCGGGCTCGGGTTCGCTAATTCCAAATTAACGAATTTTCTGTTGCGACGCAATTAAATGATTACGCCTAGTGAAGTCACTATTCATGTCGCTAACGAATTAATTCTAAATTAATCCGTTCGCCTGAATTAAAATCTAATTTTAATTCCGCGTCGAAATCCAATTTCGATTAATATATCGAATATATTAATTCACCGATTAATTCCAAATTAATCATTTTCTCTATTTAAATGATATTTTATCCCAGATAAAATATCTCCGCTATTAATCCCAGATTAATTTTCTCTCTCATCTAATTAATCCCAGAGTAATTAAAAGTGCGAGTCATACGTCATCGGTGAATCTTCGGGAAGCGACCCATGAGATCCCCGGATATGTTGACAGTAAATTCGGTAGTCGGACTATCCGAACACGTAAGTAGCTCGTACTACATTTGTACCGATTTACAAGACAAGGTTGGCTTTTAGGAAAACACCATGTCTACCCAATTCTCCGGAAATATCCTTACAGGAATAAAGGATCTATATCAGGCGTAGTATACGTAGTATTGCGTATTTCTGTCCAGTATCGGATGATCACATGCAAGGCCTGTGGCTGGTACAATGTCTGCCCCGTACGAAGCATATATCGGATTACGAGCAACTAGTCTCTTTAATATCGGATAATCATGACAAAGTCATATTATCCCGATGGTTGAAACCTTTTTAGAGAACCAGTTCTGTATCCCTACGCGATCATCATCTCCATATGACTGGAGTGACACTTCCGTCTTGACATCACACCCAACACACTACGATTCTCAATATACCCAGCATTGGCGTACACAGAACCTGTTAAAGCCCTGGATGAACGCAACCAAAGTATATTGATTGTCGCAAGTATTAGCGGTGCAAGTCTCAGGTTAAGACCAAATACACCTACTCTGATTTCGGACTTCCATAGAAACATAGTCATACTACGAATGGAATTCCGAGGGCGTCTATCCAGAGAAAAGCTGTTTCCCGTACCATCGGTAAAACACAACCTCCTATTACACTTACATGAGTATCCTATACCCAAATATATGAGAACTATGTTGTTGTGCCCTCAAAATGCGCACAAGTGTAATACTAGTCTTTTACGTATTTATCGATGTCCAATCTCGATAATACTCTGACTAGAGATATTTAATGATTTATCCTTCGTGGATTGATACTGTCTCATATCATTCTCAATCCAGGAACAAATCATAGGGACCTCCTATCATTTATATATCTTGGTGATCTAATCACAAATGATAAGAGCGCAATCTCTTTGTCACATAGTTAATTTGTACAACAACACCATGATCTGTACAAATAGTGACGCTATGGGTCATAACTGTCCAACAGTTGTCACATCACTCAAAGTGACTAATGATTTGACGCTAGATGTGACTTGAAATTTGACGCTTGATTTGACTTACGTGCCGCACTCGAATTCGAAATGCGAATGCGCTCGCAAACAATCCCGGGCTCGGGTTCGTTAATTCCAAATTAATGAATTTTCCGTTGCAACGTAATTAAATCTAATTTAATTAAATAATCATGCCTAGCATAATTACTATTCATGTCGCTAACGAATTAATTCTAAATTAACTCGTTCGCCCGAATTAAAATCTAATTTTAATTCCGCGTTGAAATCCAATTTCGTATAATATATCGAATATATTATTAATCGATTAATTCCAAATTAATCGCTGTCTCTTTAATTGATATTTATCCCAGATAAAATATCTCCGCAATTAATCCCAGATTAATTTTCTCTCTCATCTAATTAATCCCAGATTAATAAAAGTGCGAGTCATACGTCATCGATGAATCTTCGGGAAGCGACCCATGAGATCCCGGGATATGTTGGCAGTAAATTCGGTCGTCGGACTATCCGAACACGTAAGTACCTAGTACTACGTTTGTACCGATTTACAAGACAAGGTTGGCTTCTAGCAAAGCGCCATGCCTACCCAATTCTCCAGAAATATCCTTACAGGAATATAGGATCTATATCAGGCGTAGTATACGTAGTATTGCGTATGTCGACCTAGTATCAGATGATCACGTGCTAGGCCTGGGGCAGAAATTGTGTCTGCCCCCTACGAAGCACATGTCGGATGTCTGGTAACTAGTCTCTATAATCGGATAAATATGACCTTGTAATTTTATCCCGACGACTGCAGTACATAAGAGTACTAGTACCGTATCCTACGTGACCATCATCTCCATATGATTGAAGTGATACTTCCGTCTTGACATCACACCCAACACACTACTATTCTCAATATATCCAGCAGAGGCGTACACAGAACCTGTTAAAGCCCTGGACGACCAAAACCAAGGCATGGTAATTGTCACAAGTATTAGCGGTGCAAGTCCCAAGTTAAGACCAAATACACCTACCTTGATTTCGGACTTCTATAGACACATAGTCATACTACCAATGGAATTCCGAGGGGGTCTATCCAGAGCGAAGCTGTTTCCCATACCATCGGTAAAACACAACCTCCTACTACACTTGCATGAGTATCCTATACCCAAATATATGAGAACTATGTTGTTATGCCCTCACAACATGCACAAGTGTAATACTAGTCTTTTACATATTTATCGATGTCCAATCTCGATAATACTCTGACTAGGGATATTTAATGATTTATCCTTCATGGACTGATACTGTCTCATATCATTCTCAATCCAGGAACAAATCACAAGGACCTCTCATCATTTATACATCTAGGTGATCTAATCACAAATGATAAGAGTGCAATATTCTTTGTCACATAGTTATTTTGTACAACAACACCATGATCTTTACAAATAGTGACGCTATTTTTCATAACTGTCCAACACACAAAACCTGTTAAAGCCCTGGACGACCTAAAACCAAAACATATTGATTGTCGCAAGTATTAGCGGTGCAAATCTCAGGTTAAGACCAAATACACCTACCTTGATTTCGGACTTCCATAGACACATAGTCATACTACCAATGGAATTCCAAGGGGTCTATCCAGAGCGAAGCTGTTTTCTGTACCATCGGTAAAACACAACCTCCTACTACACTTGCATGAGTATCCTATACCCAAATATATTAGAACTATGCCGTTATGCTCTCACAACGCGCACAAGTGTAATACTAGTCTTTTACGCATTATCGATGTCCAATCTCGATAATACTCTGACTATGGATATTTAATGATTAATCCTTCGTGGATTTATATTGTCTCATATCATCTCAATCCAGGAACTAATCATATGAACCTCCTATCATTTATATATCTTGGTGATCTAATCACAAATGATAAGAGAACAATCTCATTTGTCACATAGTTAATTTGTACAACAACACCATGATCTGTACAAATAGTGACGCTATGGGTCATAACTGTCCAACAATCTCTCACTTGGCCTATAGCCAGTCACTTAAGTGTCCTACACCCGAACTATGTACTGTTCGCTCAAATTACTGAGAAAAGACTTTCGTCAGCGGATTTTCATGATTATCATCTGATGCGATTTATACGATCATCACATCGCCATGATGTATGATCCGAACGGATTAGATGAATAGTCGAAGTATGTATCTGGATCATTGATGAGACCATTAATTCTTTAGCCTGTGCTGTAGCCAAGCTCAGCTGCTAACAGAACTATATCTAATCTAATTAGATTTATTATCAATCCAGAAGGCTTCTATTGCTGCCTCAGCTGCATCAATAATCCACTTTTGTTGTTTATTCGGTAACAGTATCTTGCATGGAATATTTCCAGCTCACTGTTCCGTTATTCAAACTATATAGTACCATTGTTACGACTTACAGTCGTTATTATCGGTTAGGAAACTTGCAGAAGTGAACCCAGTCACTTCAAGTTCTCCATCTCCATAGTATAAGATAGCATCCTTAGTTCTTCTAAGATGCTCAAGGATGTTCTTAACATCAATCCAGTGACTATCACTCGGATTGGCCTGATTGTGTTTCCATATGCTCAAAGCGTATGAGACACCAGGTCGCGTACATGTATTTCAATGTACGAGTTCTCGGAGAGTGTCAACAACTTTTAGATCTATCCCAGTAGATCTTTATTCCTAGAATAAATGTTGTTTCTCCCAAGAATTCTACGGAGAGTTTTCATGAAAGCCAAGCTTTCACCGATTGTATTATGGGAACATCATTTCCAAGAAATGATATATCATCACTATTTAGGACATTTACTGTCAGTGCGCTCCCACTAACCTCCTTATATATATACACACAAAAATCATATCAGTTTTGAATTAAATCATACACCATTATGATTACATCAAAATGATAATTCCAAGAACTTAATGCTTCAATCCATCCATTGATCGAATAACCTGCAAACCTTGTTTGATAGTTTTGGTACGACAAAACCGTCAGGATGTTATAAACATCCTCCAAAAGGTTTCCGTTAAGGAAAGCGGTTTTGGCATTCAGCTGCCACATTTCATAAATGAAATATGCAGCATTTTCAAGCATTATCCAAATGGATTTTCCGTGGCAACAGGTAAAAGGTTTCGTTGTAATCGACACAATTTTGATAACGATACATTTTCGCTACCAGTCTAGCTTAGTACGTTGGTATATTGCCATCCATGTATGTCTTGCTTGAAGACTTATATAGTACCAATAGGCACAATGCCTTGCGGTATATCAACTAGTATCCAAACTTGGTTGGTATACATGGAATCCATTTAGGATTTCATGGCACTTTGCCATAATAGGGAGTCGATACCTTGTATCACTTCCTCATATGTAGTCAGTTGGTATTCCTCAATAAGATAGACATCTTTATGAGGTGAGATCAAAAACCCATACCCCATGTTGTTTTCTGACTCTCTCCGACTAACGCGGTTCTTGTGTATTCGAAGATTATTGGTATAGTTACATCCTTGATGAACTATTTTTGTGTTCCAATAGGATTCGGTGCCTGGAACAGTATTACTCCGATTTTCATCGAGTTTTACTTTCCTCTCACTTACCACTGCATATCGGTATTCCTCTTAGGAAAACTGCATGGTGAGCAACAATTAAATTATTCTCTGGTGAGATGTATAAGTACTATACTTTGGTATCCCTAGGATAACCTACAATTAGGCACTTATCCAATTTGGGTTTTAGTATGGTATCATCCAAACATATGCCTAGCATTCCCAAATTTTCAGGAATGAGAAACCCGGTTTCTTTCCTGTTCATATCTAATATGAAGTCTGTCAAACAGATTTGTATGGAACCTTATTCAAAATAAGTTCTGCACTGTTAATGCGTATCCGTTGAAGGAAATGGTAGCTCAGAGCGACTCATGATTAACCTTATCATGTCCAACAAAACTCGGTTTATCTGTTCGGACACACCGTCAAACTGACGTGTTCCGGGAGGAGTCCTCATTGAAAGAATACTATACTCTTTCAAGTATAGTATACTTTAGCCGATCTGTTTGTCTATTTCGTGTCGAAACTGAAAAAGTTTCCGATTTGTGTTTCAAATGAAATACATAACCATAATGCGATGCCACATCCATAAAGGTCACGAAATATTCACATCCACCTCTAGCCTAGCTAGATATAGGCCCACTTGCTTCACTATGAACTAGGGCTAACAAATCGGTGGTATTTTGTACTTTTACCAAGTAAAGGTGTTTTAGGCACTTTGCCCAATAAACTAGATTCGTAGAATTTATTTTAATGGAATCAAATTTGTCCTAGTACCCACTCTTCGAAAGTGTGGATATACGAGTCTTGTTTAATTGTGTCCCAGACAACAATGCCACTTACAAGTCTCAACTGATTAATTCAGTTTGAGCTATTTATTTGTCATATTATATGTTTGAGATTTATTTATATTCAAAATATAAATACTGTTATTCACATCTAATGTCTTTATCTCAATATCATCTTTATATAATAAAACACTTTAGTGTTCTAGAATATAAAGGTATACCCGCAACGGGTTAAACCCTGATATAGAGATAATGTTCCTACTTAAACTAGTTACATTTTAACAGTTTCCAAATTTAGGTACACACCCGAAGGGTAGTTCCTAGACTTAGGTATCTACGGTTAAAACGACTTTCGTCCCATTTCCAATTCGTAGATTAATCTCAACTGAAGTCAGTATCCTGCTCACAGCAGATTCTGGACATCAATAAATATTTATGTACCACACTAAGCATTTAAAATCCAATTTTAATACTAGTAGTGAACATATTTTATGACAAACATATTTGAAGTCAGAGCCTAGCCCGTCTTCAATTCCTTCATGTCTGCTTTGTCCAAACGGCAGTCACGCTTTAGGCACTGCATTTTTCATATAAGTCCCTATAATGAGTCTCATTTGGAGACACTACCTTTTAAGTCACAGAAGTCGCGGGAAACGGATGTCGGAAGGGGAAATTCAGAATAAGCATGTCATCAGATTCGTTTCACAAGTTCAATGTTTTCGTTCGTGTTGCGTTCGTGACCATGTTCGAACGTCAAGCAGATTACGGCCATTCGTGTAGCGTTCGAATCGGCGTTTCTAACGGTGTCAGTATTTCTGGTTTTGCTGCTAGCCTCACACCCAAGCCCAATTAGCCCACCAAAGCTCATAAAACACATCCCAATTAATTTAATTCATATTTAACACATGGGAATAAATATCATATAAAATCATGCCTAATTAAAATCAATCAAAAATATTTTATACCAAACTAAACAAATTGTATGCCTAATCAAAACAAATTAAATATATTAACTTCCTAATTAAACAAATCATGTCCCCCAATCAAATATTAGTCTTTCCTTATTAAACACTAATTGATTTATTCCTTTTTGAACAAGATTTAACCCTAGCCTTTGCCTATAAAAAAAAGCCTCCACCACACATCCAAAAGCTAGCACATTGATACAAACCACAAAAATTATGCAAGGCATTGACACCCTAGCTCATTCACACAAAAAAGCCATAAGAAATAAAGAATTCTCTCATCCTCATTCACTCTCAATAACCGAAAATCACAAACCAAAGAAACCCCATTGCCGTGACCAAAACACATCCCGAACAGCCCATCCATCACCGAAAATCACCAACCAAAAACACCACCCTCCATACACGTAAAACAGCCTCCTTCATTGTCCCAAAACCGAGCACACAAACCCTTCAAAATAGTCCCCTAACGCCACCAAAACTGCACTGAAAAATAGTCCAAAAACCGCCAAAACCATACCGAAAACTACCCCCAAACCAGTCCAAATAACCCACAAAACAGCCCCATAAATACCTGAAATAGTGACTAAAAAAACATTAGCAAAACAGCAGCGAAACAGAGCAAAAATGGTAGCTTGAGCAGCGAAACAGCGAGAGGAAATGTTGAATCAGGGAACCGGAGAAGTTGCGGAGCATCCACCCTTCCGACGACCGTGTACGATACTTCCGAGAGTCGACATAAAAGGTTAGACCTGATGGCACTTTTTATTTATTTTCGTTCATCTTTTAATTATTTTATTTATTTTCTTCGCATGAGAGTGTTTGTGGATGCATGTTGTGGCTTTGAATGGATGGAAAAGGTGTCGCCTCTTGTGGTATATAGGATGGAAACCCGGACATAAATTTCATAGCCGATTCTGAATGGACGGTAGTATGATCTGTACTCGGGATACAACTCCACATACCACTTGAGTATACGGCAAATATTTTATTTCATGTTATCTTGATTTGTTTATCATCATTATTTAATTTTTGCATGTTATTTGTTTGAGTAATGATGAGGTCAAGTGCATAGGCTTAGTAAGTGCGATTAAAGGTCCTCTGTTTCGAGTGGTTAAAATCCTTTACCACGATGCTTCACCGCGTCGGATGACGTATATTCGGTTGAATGTAAGATGTGTTCAATCAGGTATGCAAAGTCCGATATCGTTCTCTTTACTTTCTATGCATTGTGACGTAACGCGCATGGGCTAACTAGGGTGGATTAAAGGTCCTCTATTCGAGGGAAAATGCCTGAAGGCTACCTTACCACGATGTTTTGCCGCGCTTTTTGTTATGTCATTGAATTTATACAAATCATTGTTCTATTTATGCATGTATTGCGTTCTAATGCGCATAGGCTAACTAGTGTGGATTAAAGGTCCTCTATTCGAGGGAAAATGACTGAAGGCTACCTTACCACGATGTTTTTCCGTGTCGGACAAGGTACACCTGATTGAATGGGAATGAGTTCAATCGGACACACGGGGTCCTACATTGTGGATTTGCTTATTTATGTGTGTGTTGCGTCGTCTCTCATGCATCAGGTCTGGTCCCGTTCGAACACGTTCTCAAATGCTACACGAACGCGAACCTTCTGTTTACTGTTCGAACGCGTTTACTAACGCTACGTGAACACGCACATGTTTCCTTTGTTTTTATCATGCATCAGGTCAGGTCCCATTCGAACGCGTTTTCAAACGCTATACGAATGTGAACCTTCTGTTTACCATTCGAACGCGTTTACGAACGCTACTCGAACGCGAATGTGTTTTGTTTCATCAGGTCTTACCCCGTTTGAAGGCGTTATCAAACGCTATACGAATGCGAACCTACTGTTTACCGTTCGAACGCATTCTCAATCGCTACACGAACGTGCATACACTGAACTGAGTCTTTTTCATCACATGCCATGCATAATTGTTTCTTAGGTGATTTTTCTTGTATCATGTAATCAATCATACTATTTGTATCCCTGCATTTATCTATTTGATGTGTTCATGAGATGGTATTCAAGCATGATTAGGCCGTTCTTAAGCATGATTTAGCTTATTTAGTTGTTCATTTTCAAGCATGATTAGGCCGTTCTTAAGCATGATTTAGCTTATTTAGTTGTTCATTTTCAAGCATGATTAGTCATTTATTTTACATTTTGAATTTGCATTATGTTTAGGTTGTTCTTTGTTTTCCGTATTATATGATCAAAGTATGTTCATGAGATTGCCGTGTGCCATTGCATGTTTGCCGTTATGATGATTGCTTTCATGCATTTGAAATTAAAAGTAGAATACCTTTGGAAATATGTTGCTTAGGCTTGGTTAAATTATTGCACAAATTATTTCATTACAAGTGGCATAAGTAAGGGACCATTCCGAACCCAACGGTTTGAGGTCTTCCATTGCGAGGGGTGAGTGCGGCCTTAAATCTCATTTTCTAGGTTCACACCGGGTGGCGACTCCATCATTCTTCGGTTTAGTCCCCCTTGGACTACTCCGTACTCCCAACCGGGCCGCGAGCCCGGAACAGCATGCGTCGCCCAGTTTCTGTGTTCCCACAGTTTGGCGACTCTACTGGGGATAGAGAATTGGCCCCAAAATAATGTCTTGTAATATTATGATTCGTGCTTTAATTAATCGTGTCTACTGTGGGTTAAAAGGGGTTTAATCAAAGGCACTTTTAAGGCTAGGTAATGGTTTTGTGTCTTCCTTCACTCACTACCTTTCTAGAAGGAAAAGCTGTGAAGGCACCTAGATAATCATTTACTTGTAGCCTATTGTGATGGACTAATTTGGAGGACTCATTGTTTATTCCTGTCACCAAGCGATAAGAGCCTAAGAGGCTAGGGTACTTAAGTGAGCCTCGCTTCACCCTCCCTCTGGGGAATCTACAACGGGAAATCCATTTGACAGTCAGTCACACACCATAGCTCGTTGGCACGTACCTTAGGGTATAAAAAAAGTGCGCTAACTTGGTCACTCGAACCCTTGAGTGGGGAGACCCAGTTGTGGGCAATCCTTCGCCAGCGAGAGTCTTTGTCTATACTCCCGCAAAACCCGCACGTAGACCGGGTTGTGTGGCCTATAGCAACTATTTCCTCATGCTTGTGGACCATCCTCATTTGGATGCAGATGGACTTCTTGTCAGAAATGAGAACTTGTTGGGCTATTTAAACTCGGACGAGTTCATATCCTATGAAAATTGGGCTAAAAGCTTCTGAAATATTGATGAGCCACTCTGTAGAAATTATTTATGTATGCTTGTGTTTGGGAACATTGTCGTTTGGATCCATTCGGACCTTTTGTCATGAGGTATGGGCTTGTTGGGCCATTCAAACTGGGACAAGAACGTATCTTATGATGATTGGGCCAAAAGCTTCTAAAACGCCAATGGGCCATTATATGTTTGTGTTTAGGAACATTATCATTTGGATACGGTTGGACTTCTGGCCATGAGATATGAACTTGTTGGGCCATTTAAACTAGGACGAGTTCACCCCTATGACAGTTAGCTCAAAAGCTTCTATAATGATGATGGGCCGATTTGTGTGAAAATTTTAATGAGTTGATATATTTCTTGTATCGTATGCATCTCATGCATACATATATCCTGTTAACACCCTCTATGTCTATAAAAGATATCATAGAGTCCCGTTGGGTTAGAAAAGAGCGAAGACTCACTAAAAGACTGGTAACAGATATGAGTACATCCGATAATGAGGTATCCCAGATAGATCAGTTGGAAAATGGTTTCGCCAATATTACCGAACAGTTGCAAGCCTTGACTATTGCCATGGAAAATATGGATGTGCCCCGTGCTGGGGAAACTCTGAGAATGTAAGGCGCGAGGAGCCTCCGAATAGGTTGGGGGATGACATCCCCGTTTTTGATGATGATATGACTGAATATGATGCTGGGAGATTAGCCGGGTCTCAGGCCGAGATACAGAAACTCTGTGACCAGGTAGAGTCTGTTACCCGTAAAATGAAGGGTAAGGACGAAGACTTACTAGACTATGAGGCAATGACCTTTGAGGAACAGTTGCCTGCTCAGTTCAAGATGCCATATATGGCTAAGTTTAATGGGAATGGGGATCCAAGGGTCCATCTCCATCTGTATGTTTCAGTTATGAGTTCAGTGGGCTTGTCATAGCGCCAAGTCCAAAAGATGTTTGGGTTGTCACTCGAGGGGGCACTTGTAGTATGGTATCACAGCCTTGAGAAAAAGGTTAAGGAAGACTGGAGGGAACTAGCTGATGCTTTTCTGAAGTAGTATGTTACAGACTTAGAGATCGACTTGTCGCTCCGTAATTTGGAGAACACTAAGCAGAAGCCGAAAGAAAGCTTCAAGGAGTGTGTAGACCGCTGGAGAAGCCAGCTTCTGAAAATGCAGACTCGGCCCTATGAGAAGGACCAGATTAAAATGATCATCAAGGGCACCAAGCCCTCCATTATGGCAAGTTGAGGAGAATGACCTCCATGATTGTAGATTTTCGACAGTTGAGGGAAATTGTCATGGATATAGAGGAAGGAGAGGCTGAAAACAGAAAGTTTTATGGCCAGAACAGAAGGACTTTTGGGGGGCATTCTGAGACTAAGCCCACTGCTGCCGAGGTTGCTGCCATCAGGAACCGGCAATTCTCCAACCTTGGTAGACCTTTGTCGAAGGTATTTGAATAGTTACAGGAACAAAGACTCTTGAAACCCTTAGAAGGCAAACCACTTCCACACCCCCCACCGCCACACATAAATGTGAAACTTTATTGACACTTCCACCAGTTACATGGCCATGTCACCGACAACTGCACGCGCCTCAGGCATGAAATTCAAGATCTCATAGATTCCCATAAAATACCCAACCCAGGAAAAGAACAGCCTAGCACACACACCAACCCTCTACCAAACTACCACTCCGTTCCACCACCCACCTACATGATCAACTCTGGATTGCCCAAAACTTTTGTCCTCCAAACCCTCAACCACCAAGCTTCTTACATGGATGACAATGAAGAACCATAGGCCGAGGAAGAAGGCAATGTTGCAGATGATGAAGCTGTTCCTCCTAGTCTATTTGATCCAGCATTTTTAAATAAAGACATTGATTTTGTTTACTTGTTCGAACTCTTTTTCTCAACGATAATAAATGCGTTCATTTACTTGCTTAAGCCTCTTCCTGCAACATGAGTACATTTGACAAAGACATTAAACCTTGTTACTGTGATACTCAGTGATATCTAGAACAAGAGGAATCCTCGAAAGAAGCAAGCAGAAAAGATAAGATAGCCATTCAGAAAGTGGGAAATAGGGGCAGTGAGACTGTCAGATTTGGAAGGGAACGAGTTCACCAAGCCGATCAATATGTATAGATTGAAGCAATATTTCGCCTAAGGAAGAAAAGACCGAGTGATCACCAGAAGGACTGGCAGAAGACCTAACCCAACATAATAGAAAATTCATTCATGCATGCATACATGTAACATATTTCCATCATTTTCGTGTTTATTCTGTTTTATAATAATAGGTTTCAAAGGAGAAAAAGAGAAAGCGTCAAATGCAAGCCAACCAGAAGCAGCAACAGTACAATGTCAGCAGTTTTCAGGAATGAATCACAGGGGGTGTGGCCCGTATCGGTATTAGTCTGGGGGCGAGGCCCATATCAGTATCAGTTGGGGGCGAGGCCCATATCAGTATCAGTTTGGGGCGAGGCCCACATCATTCTGTGGGCGAGGCCCATATCAGTATCAGTTGGGGGCGAGGCCCATATCAGTATCAGTTTGGGGCGAGGCCCACATCATTCTGGGGGCGAAGCCCATATCAGTATCAGTGGGGGCGAGGCCCATATCAGCAGTATCAGCTTGGGGGCGAGGCCCACATCAGTATCAGTCTGAGGGCGAGTCCCACATCAGTATCAGTCTGGGGGCGAGGCCCATATTAGCATCAGTATCAATCTTGTTGGATATGGCACATTGGGAGAAAGGTTCGAGAATGAACAAGCCGAGAATGGAAATCCAAGAATGGAGCAAGGTTCGAGAATGAACAAGTCGAGAATGGCAATCCAAGAATGGAGCAAGGTTCGAGAATGAACAAGCAGAGAATGGAAATCCAAGAATGAAGCAGAGTTCGAGAATGAACAAGCCGAGAATGGCAATTCAAGAATGGAGCACAGTTCGAGAATGAAAAAGCCAAGAATGGCACTCCGAGAATGGAGCACAAGCCGAGAATGGTAATCCGAGAATGGAACAAGGTTCAAGAATGAACATGTCGGGAATGACACTCCAGGAATGGAAACACTGTTCGGGAATGAACAAGCCGAGAATGGCACTCCGAGAATAAAGCACGGTTCGGGAATGGACCACCTCACAATAACGGTTCGGGAATGGACAACCTAATAGTAACGGTTCGGGAATGGACCACCTCACAGTAACGGTTCGGGAATGGACCACATCACAGTAACGGTTCGGGAATGGGCCACCTCACAGTAACGGGGTTCGGGAATGGACACCTCACAATAACGGTTCGGGAATGGACCACTTCACAGTAACGGTTCGGGAATGGACCACATCAAAGCAACGGTTCGGGAATGAACCAGGGGTCGCAGCACCTCACCACCAAATCAACTCAACTCAACGCATGGAAAGTCAAGTGGCAGCTGGCGAGCGAGGTAAGTGAAAATGCATTGCATAACTTTGATAGGATTGTCACTGTTACACATTACACAAGTCCCATCAAAGTGGGGGCGACTGTAGGCACTGCATTTTTGCATATAAGTCCCTATGATGAGTCTCATTTGGAGACACTACCTTTTAAGTCATGGAAGTCGTGGGAAACGAACGTCAGAAGGGGAAATTCAGAATAAACATGTCATCAGATTCGTTTCACAAGTTGACTGTTTTCGTTCTTGCTGCATTCGTGACCACGTTCGAACGTCAAGCAGATTGTGGGCGTTCGTGTAGCGTTCAAATCGGCGTTCGAACGGTGTCGATATTTCTGGTTTTGCTGCTAGCCTCACACCCAAGCCCAATTAGCCCACCAAAGCCCATAAAACACATCCCAATTAATTTAATACATATTTAACACATGGGGAATTAAATAAAATCTAAAAATCATATACCAATTTAAAATAAATATCAAATAAAATCATGCCTAATTAAAATCAATCAAGAATATTTTATACCAAACTAAACAAATTGTATGCCTAATCAAAACAAATTAAATATATTAACTTCCTAATTAAAAAAATCATGTCCCCCAATCAAATATTAGTCTTTCCTTGTTAAACACTAATTGATTTATTCCTTTTTGAACAAGATTTAACCCTAGCCTTTGCCAATAAAAAGAAGCCTCCACCACACATCCAAAAGCTAGCACATTGATACAAACCACAAAAATTATGCAAGACATTGACACCCTAGCTCATTCATACAAAAAAAGCCATAAGCAATAAAGAATTCTCTCATCCTCCCTCACTCTCAATAACCGAAAATCACAAACCAAATAAAGCCCATTGACGTGACCAAAACACATCCCGAACAGCCCATCCATCACCGAAAATCACCAACCAAAAATACCACCCTCCATACACGCAAAACAGCCTCCTTCATTATCCTAAAACCGAGCACACAAACCCCTCAAAATAGTCCCATAATGCCACCAAAACTGCACTGAAAAATAGTCCAAAAAGAGGCCAAAACCATACCGAAAAATGACCCCAAACCAGTCCAAATAACCCACAAAACAGCCCCATAAATACCTGAAACAGTGACTAAAACAAACAGCAGCAAAACAGCAGTGAAACAGATTGAAAACGGTAGCTTGAGCAGCGAAACAGCGAGAGGAAATGTTGAATCAGTGAACCGGAGGAGTTGCAGAGCATCCACCCTTCCGACGACCGTGTACGGTACTTCCGAGAGTCGACATAAAAGGTTAGACCTGAGGGCACTTTTTATTTATTTTCATTCATCTTTTAATTGTTTTATTTATTTTCTTCGCATGAGAGTCGTTTGTAGATGCATGTTGTGGCTTTGAATGGATGGAAAAGGTGTCGCCTCTTGTGGTATATAGGATGGAAACCCATATATAAATTTCATAGCTGATTCCGAATGGACGGTAGTATGATCTGTACTCGGGATACAACTCCACGTACCACTTGAATATACGACACATATTTTATTTCATGTTATCTTGATTTGTTTATCATCATTATTTAATTTTTGCATGTTATTTGTTTGAGTAATGATGAGGTCAAGTGCATAGGCTTAGTAAGTGCGATTAAAGGTCCTCTGTTTCGAGTGGTTAAAATCCTTTACCACGATGCTTCACCGTGTCGGATGACGTATATTCGGTTCAATGTAAGATGTGTTCAATCGGGTATGCAAAGTCTGATATCGTTGTCTTTACTTTCAATGTATTGTGACGTAACGCGCATGGGCTAACTAGGGTGGATTAAAGGTCCTCTATTCGAGGGAAAATGCCTGAAGGCTACCTTACCACGATGTTTTGCCGCGCTTTTTGTTATGTCATTGACTTTATACAAATCATTGTTCTATTTATGCATGTATTGCGTTCTAATGCGCATAGGCTAACTAGGGTGGATTAAAGGTCCTCTATTCGTGGGAAAATGACTGAAGGCTACCTTACCACGATGTTTTGCCACGCCAGACAAGGTACACCCGATTGAATGGGAACGAGTTCAATCGGGCACACGAGGTTCTACATTGTAGATTTGCTTATTTATGTGTGTGTTACGCCGTCTCTCATGCATCAGGTCTGGTCCCGTTCGAACGCATTCTCAAACGCTACATGAACGTGAACCTTCTGTTTACCGTTTGAACGCGTTTACTAACGCTACGCGAACGTGCACGTATTTCCTTTATTTTTATCATGTATCAGGCCAGATCTCGTTCGAACGCGTTTTCAAATGCTATACGAACGCGAACCTTCTGTTTACCGTTCGAACGGGTTTACGAACGCTACTCGAACGTGAATGTGTTTTATTTCATCAGGTCTTGCCTCGTTCGAACGCGTTATCAAACGCTATACGAACGCGAACCTACTGTTTACCGTTCGAACGCGTTCTCAAACGCTACACGAATACGCATACACTGAACTGAGTCCTTTTCATCACATGCCATGCATAATTGTTTCTTAGGTGATTTCTCTTGTATCATGTAATCAATCATACTATTTGTATCCCTGCATTTATCTATTTGATGTGTTCATGAGATGGTATTCAAGCATGATTAGGCCGTTCTTAAGCATGATTTAGCTTATTTAGTTGTTCATTTTCAAGCATGATTAGGCCGTTCTTAAACATGATTTAGCTTATTTAGTTGTTCATTTAGGTTGTTCTTTGTTTTCCGCATTATATGATCAAAGTATTTTCATGAGATTGCCACGTGCCATTGCATGTTTGCCGTTATGATGATTGCTTTCATGCATGTGAACTTAAAAGTAGAATACTCTTGGAAATATGTTGCTTAGGCTTGGTTAAATTATTGCACAAATAATTTCATTACAAGTGGCATAAGTAAGGGACCATTCCGAACCCAACGGTTTGAGGTCTTCCCTTGCGACGGGTGAGTGCGGCCTTAAATCTCATTTTCCCGGTTCACACCAGGTGGCGACTCCATCATTCTCCGGTTTAGTCACCCGCGGACTACTCCGTACTCCCAACCGGGCCGAGAGCCCGGAACAGCATGCGTCGCCCAGTTTCTGTGTTCCCACTTACGCTTTCGCGATCCCGTTTTCCATAATTTAGGCAGATATTTTGGGATATGTCTTTTATCTTCCCAGAAGACTATAATGATTTTGCCTTTGGCTTTTCACACTCCAGAAGCCTTTGGCCAAGCCTTGGCCTTCCGGAATGTTGAAGTAAGGTGTGCCTTGCGCTTCTCGCCTTATTGCAAACTTTGGCTTTGACTCATTGAGTATAGCCATTAACTCTCCAAGAGTTTACTATTAAAACTTAGTATTTCAAAGATCTAAAAATAGATCTATGAAGATCCTTCAATTTCATTATCATACTATAAGGATCTAATCCTTAGTTCTGACTAAGAAATTAAGGAGTCTATTTGGCAAGCATAACGGATTAAGCACTAAAGTTATCATTACATGAATATTCCAAATATCATGTTCAACTATTTACTCAACTCCGGGCTTTGGCCTAATATGTTATTTTATCAAATAAAGTAACTTATTAGTTTTTAGGACTATCCTGAAGTTTATTCCCAATTTTGAAAAATTAAAGTCGTTTAAATACATTTTCATCCAGGATTATGTTTTAAACATTAATCTTTCAATTTATCTTGATTCTAATAGTCCAACTATTTAATCAACGATTTTGGTACTATTTATTATAATGATTACTATAGTCTAATTATATAATCAACTATAATTTAATAGATTAAATTAAATTATATTGATTACTATAATCCAATTATAAAATCAACTATAATTGAAATAGTTTGAATACAGTCCAACTGTTTATTAAAAAAACTATTAAATATTAGTCCAACTAATAAATAATTTATATTGACGAAAAATGATATTGAGCGCGTATGGCAAGTTACTAAACGAATATTGTAAATTTAATACTTGCCTCCCACTATTTTTCGGCGAGCCTCTAACCCTCCGTGGAGTACTCGGGAAACCTTTTTTCCTAGTGGGCTAGGATCCCGTTAAATAACACACAATCTTGACTTTAGCCAACAAATTGTATGATAATTAACTAGGTAGATCTCTAAGATCAATTGGATCCCATCCAATTCCTTGATCCAGTAGGGGGGCATCCAAGTCCGAAATATATATCTTATATATGCCAATATATCCAATATATTTCCTAATCTTTTTCCTCTGAATCAACTAAGCCTTGGCTTTGGCACAACAAACTTAGTGAACCCAGTTAAGCGTGACCCATTGATCTTGGAAAGCTTCGTAATCAATGTCGATGGACAAGAAGTGGTCTTGACTTTGGCCAACAAACCATAACTTGGACAAGACACCGATATGGAATAAAGCTCTCGTGATTCAAACACATCCTCGACGGACAAAGGCCTTGACTTTGGCAAAAAAACCAATGCCAGTCTCGGATCTTGAGTAAGAATCACCAATGGAAGGAAAAACGCTTAATATTTTGTGGGGGTTTTTCCCGTGCAAATTGGAAACCAATTTATTATCTTTGTTAAAGTCTCATCATCATACACCCTTAAACATGCATTCTAAACACATAATAAGACGCATATAAATAAATAATAATGATATGCGGATGGATACTTAACACATTGTTCCTATAACAAATCTCTCTCTTTCCTCTCTCCCGCTAGCACAAGTATTGCTTCTACCCGTTACATAACACTTCTAAAGAAACCTCATTGATATTGAGGGGAATAGGTGAGAAGAGAAATACAATGAGAAATGAGGTAATAGGCTGGACACGCAGGTCCAATTAATAAATTCTAAATTTATTACAACAATTTCCAAAATTGCCCCACCCTTCTAATATCCATCCGATATACATTATTCATGCATCGCAACCATGTATTCACACAAGAATGTTATCAATCAATCTAATCCAATTAATTAATCTGATAATTAATGACCATCCAATGTTCAAACAACGATTTGATTTTGCGCGAGTCAAACTCGTTTTGCGAATAATATAGGATATCAAAATAACTCGTAACAATTACGATTAAATCGATATCTAAAATCGCACATTATAAAGTATTTATTATGTCATCATCAAATGATACATAATATTGTTTAAACATTCTAATCAATATCTCTTTCGAAAAAGGAATCATCCTTTACGAAAGATAAATACTTTATATAAGACACACAATAACTGTCCAACAGTTATACTAACTGTCATACAGATAGCCTAGTTATGTCCTTTATTAGATCATATCTAATGTACGAATAATAGGAGTATCTCACAAGTCTCTTGGTTTTATATCTTATATAAAACTTTATATCGTATATAACAGAGACTACTCCCACTGTTTTCACAGAGTAAAGAAGACTTAGGAAAATCTTTTACCTTACAAACATCTCATTATTACTATAATAATGACAATGTCGTTAAGATATATAACACTAGAAAGTAATTTGTACGCTCCCATTAACCCTTTTATCACATATGTATTCTATATACTTTGACAAGATCAGACAATCTGACGATATCAAAAATATAGAACACATATTTCTGGAAGACTTATCCGAGTCTACAATAGGCTCTATAAGCTAGCACACTAAACTGCGATCTCAGCAGAACACAAACTCTAGGGCCATTTCAGAATGAATTCTTCAAATAAGGAAATCACAACTGATCTCTTATCTGAATAAGTCATCCAAAAACGCCACTTTGCATTCTTTAGCTAAAATATACAGTTTATTATCAACATTAACCAATATATCTTTAATTGTTCAATTAGCGTGACTAGATATAAGTTTTCTCATAATCTACAATAGATTGCTGAGTATAACTTTTCTCACTGTCATACTGTAAAGGTCAAACCTTTAATAAGCTCACAATGCTTTCGCTGCGCAAACAATTAGCACATTCTATGAACTAATTCATAATGAAAGCTTAATCAAGTTCAAAACTTGATCGTAGTAAGCTATGAACAATTTTAGATCTATGGTTCAATGGTGAACTTCCAGAATCGATATCAAATATCGCTTCCATTATAAGTCATAGGATAATTTTTCTTCAATAAGAAAACAACAGAACCATTAAGTATCAAATACTCGTGAATGATTCTGTTATCCTATTGGACTTGTACGGAAGATGTATAAGGGTTGTTTCATCTTATTAATTTCATAGTTCCAATTATAATTTATCATTCTCACATTTGACTTCAATAAGTCAAGTCTTTTCTACAATAATCAACATCAGATGTTACACACCAAGTAATAAAACAATTTTATTACTTAGGATCGTAGGAAAGATATTTTATTAAATAGAATACAATATTCTATTAAACAGAATAAACGATAAACTTTTACTTATACCTCTTAGGTGTAAGTAATTTCCATTATATAACTATTATATAAAAGAAACATTCAAATCTTAAACTTTTCAAGATTCAGATTTTCTATCTATACATATCATATATGTAACTGTAGAAATTAATGGAACATTAATTAAAGAGATGAATTAGTGTTACTGGAGCATAACCCCAAGAGTATTGAAACTAATTCGGTAACATTCAATATCATACGAATCAAATCATATATAAGATTCGATTGCTCCCACTACTCAATTCCATCAAGATGGAATCGTGGAAGAACAATATTGAATATGAATCATATTCACTGAATAACCTTAGAACTAATTGCTTTAAATTCATATGTTTGATCGTATCAAAGATCTTTGAACAGTTCAAAGACATGTAATGAATTTTAAGGATCTAGTTTTCAAAATTCTTCAGATTGAATATATTTGAACAAGTCAAAAATGTCTAATCTACGTTTCATCAGAACAGATTGAAAGTTCTTGATACTTTCAAGACTTTCAATATGTGTTCCTTCAGAAACACGTAACTAAGTTATGAAAATTCATCAACCAAGTTACGAAATAAAGAAAACTACCTTAAGCAATTATTATTTATTAAACTACATACATCCAATGTATCAGTTTAAATAAATTTGGTGGTCCAATGACAATCATTGGTTCAACGAGATCTTAATCACATTCCTAAATACAATATTCATTAAATGGATAAGGATGTGTGGTGTGATCTAGTATCAAACCATCCTTTACCATACGGAATAAGCATCCAATGGTTAAGTGATTAAATTCATAAAACACCGTTCTAAATTATTTACTTTACCGAATAATTTTTCTTAATGTTTATTTCTACGTCAATGACACTACTAGTTATTATAAAATATGTAACAATTGTTTATAAAGAACAAGTGACTATTCAATAGTCGCGACTTTCGATATCAAATATCAAAAGAATCGTTAACCAATATTTCAAATAACTAAACGGGAGATCTGGTATCCAATACCTATAGTTGTAGTATTGTGAAAATCGATATTTTCTATACACAAATATACCCATCTCCTTTCTTTAGCTTTACTATTTGCATTCAACTATTCACAACAATTGTAAATAACTGATTAGCAAATTGTGTCAGACACATTACCTCTAAAGGTAATTAAAGCTTAGAAATGTCATTAGTAGATAAACAAATACCTAATAGGGCTTTCTAAATGCCAGTCAAGAATCTCGAGACATGAACTAATTCAAGTCAATTCTTACTGCATAAGAAACTATTCTCTCTAAAGTATTATATCCTAAAAGGGATATCTATCTAGATTATCTATCATGACTTAGAAACTAAGTCATTAACCATCTTTATTTTTTTGAAGAAAATTGGAACAATAGTTCCCGATGGTTTAGACCAATCTAATAATATCCTAGTCTAGTAGTATCTATAACCTATTCTAGAATAACTGCAACCAAGAGTCTAGTCAGATAACATATCATAATATGTGTGCAGTAAATAAAAGTTTAATTCTATATAACCAATAGAATAAGGAAACAAACAAGCAGCAATTTCCATAATAATACACACTGCCTAAGTTATGGAATATTTTAAACTTAGCAGTGTCTCCCACTATTTTTTACGTAATGCCGTAATCCCCAACGGAAAGACGAGAATTCAATAATTAAATCAAATTCCATAATGGGAAGAGGACCCCATGAATATATTTCGACTCACAGCAGAGGCACGGTCTCGCCTACGTATATTCACAGGTAGACAACTAATTGTCAATCACTCACTAGTGACTCCAAGGTTCCGGTCCTGGCCGTTTCTCGTTGTCGCTGCGAAGGCAGGCCCACAAGGAGACGTACCAGGGTTAAACTTTTCAATGATAAACTCAACTTACTTGCGTAACCCTGACAGCTAGGGCACGTTCAGGATTCCGCTTTCGCTTGAATTTATCTAGTATCTAATATACATTCGGCATAAATAAATTTCTATCAGCTACACCCTCACAGCAGAGGCACGGTCTCGGATGTAGTCAACGAAAAGATATTTATAAACCGTATTGACAAGACGGACCAAGAAACAAGTATTCCAAATACTAGTTACTTTAAAACCTTATTAAGCGGGGATATTAATTCCATTAAGTGTCATACACCCTAAATCTAATCAAATTAGATTATAACATGCATGTATAAAGTCAAGAAAACATGATTAAACATTGAATAAAATAAGCTAATCATTTATGGAGGCCTAGAATCAGACTCGCTCTGATACCATTTTGTAGGGGTTTTTAGGGGCAGAATCCGGTAACGCAGCGGAAGCGGTGGAAAATCAAATTTTCCGATTTCAAAATTTTTTCTCGGATTAATTAAATAAACATATTTATTTAATTATCCAATAATCAAATTATGAAATAAAATTCAAATAAATCATATTTAAGTGAATTTACCAAATTGCCCTTATATTGGTATTTTGTCCATTTTAGTCCGAAATTGATCTAATCAATTTTGAATGATTCTAAATCATTTCTAAGATGAACTTAGCATGTTCAAAACATCAAAACACCAAAAGCAACCAAATCCCCAAATTTCCAACTCTTGGCCGAATGCACCACCTTGGTGCCAAAGTGTGCACTTTGTCATTTCATACATCAAAACACATCAAGATGTAATCCAATGAACATGAAACTTTATATGCATCATATACAAATCCAAATGCACAACATATATGAAAATCCCCAAATTTGGAATTGGTCATGAACCCTAATTTTTCAATTTCTTCAAATTGGACAAATTAGACCAAATTGGTTAAATCAATTACTTTAATCATGTTTCTTCCATCCAATCAAAGTCTCAACACAATGAAACAACTCAAGATCAAATCTGGGTCATCTAAGAGTGGGTCAACAACTCTAGATTAGCAACAAGGTTTCCAAAACCACAAAAGAACACTTATTACTACAATAGCCATAAGCTTCCTTCATCATACATGCTCTACACTTTCACCAAACTTTTATCCATCAAAAACACAAAGAATAAAGAATAGAAAAACTCAAGAACATCACAAGATGTTGCCCACAACAAGAGGAACAAATTACTCTCTAATGGAATGTTGGAAATACTTACTATTTTCCAAGCTTTTCTTGATTTTTCCTTTCTTTTCTCTCTAGTATCCTTTGCTTACTTTAATGGAGTTTTCTTTAAAGTGTATTAGGTTAGATTACAAATGAAATGAAAAACAATATATACTTGTAATATTTTACCCTTGGCCGAAATTGTCCAAGCATTTACAAGAAAAATCAATTTCAATTTCATTTGCAATTTCATTTAATCAACTTGCATAAATATCTAAATAACACTTTATAGATATTTATATTAAGTCAACAAATGCAACTAAGATAAATATAACTCTTATATTTTAAGTGTATTGGCCGAAATTATGAAGAAATAAAGGAAAAAGATATTTTTATTTTTCAAACAATTTTGAACAAATATCTTAAGAAGTCAAAATCAATTTGACAACCTTTTCCTTTAATGTATAAGTCAACAATTGCAACTTATAATCACTTCCTAACTTTATCATTTGGTGATATATTTATATTTTAATTATATTAATCATTTAACAATTAAATAATTAAATAATTAAATAATTAATTAAATACAAATATATCAAATATATGTATTATATTTACTTTAAATATCTCAAATACATATATTAATGATATATGTCAAATACCTTTATTTGACTATTTATTAATGTGTATTTAATAATATCATATATTAAATACAAATACACATTAATTAGGAAATGACGGTTCGGCCCGTTCGCATGTATTTTTCGTTTAACGATTAAAAGATTTATAAATAATCATCATTATTCATAAATGTTGCTCTAGTGCTCTACGATTATGTTTCATTATTGAGACTCTCTAGATTCAGGTATATCCGTCACGAAATCCAATTTCATATGCATAATCTATCCACCCGTAGATTATGACGATCACGGATAAACTAGCTGAATCATACAGGTCGAGGTCATTGCATACGTATAATCCCTCCGTCACAGGTATCCAGATAATCCCAGAGATATAGATGTGAACGTCAAATCTCTATAGGTATTATCTCATCGACGTATCTATTAGCAATCTCTAAATAACACTCGGAACTTACTTCCGATGTATACTGTGGCCACAGATTTAACAGACTGCTAAATATATATGGACTACCTATGCTCTGTACACAGAACTGACGGATCCTATCTTGACACACACAAGATATCCTGAGGATCGATCCACACCCAACGAACAGGCGGAGGTCTGATCTAAATAGGTCGGTGACGTGACTGCCATCTAAGTGTGGAGGATGTCTCATACATCCACAGTGGTGTCTCAAGTCGAAGGACCACTATGCTACTCAACCCGAGAAGATTCTTATTGACGTTGGTGTACCATCCATTAAGAATTTTCGGTGAGCCGTTCAGTGTTTATCCACTATAAACACCTACACGTCTATACGAGTCTCCATAGACTCATGGTTCATTGGGATAAACCATCGGACCAAGTCTCGATATACGACATGTACTGGTCTCAACGGATTTGACTAACCGACCCGTGTTAGCAAATCTTGACCAGGAACTATGTTTGATAATATTCATATAGTAGTGACACTTCCCAATGTCAATTACAAACTAACTTTGTAACTGTGTACTGCATTATATATTATCGGGCCTTTGTCTAATATATACATATCACTAAACCACATTTAGTTTCAATCTAATCGTAATCAGATCGAATACGTATATAAGAACAAGAGGTGCAACCATAGATAAGTAATATTATGGAATAAGGGGATGTTCGTATTCATGAATCAGACATAAATACGGCCCGGATTGGCGCTCTGAGCACCAACCCCAACACATGTAGCATGCGGTATGAATATTTTCTCCCCATGATGGCTTTGGCAGCTTAGCCATACTGATCATGCTTTTGAATTTCTCCATAATGGTGTGGTTCATTCTTTCAGCTACACTATTATATTGTAGGGTGTGTGAAATAGTTCTCTCGTCGAATTTCATGTCTTCTGCAGTAGACATCGAACTCCTTAGAATTATACTCGCCTCGATTCTCTGTGTGAAGGCACTTCATTTTCTTCCCTATTTCATGCTCTACCTTGGCGTGGAATAACTTGAACCGATCCATGACTTGATCGTTCATCTTGAGGAAATAAACCCAAACCTTTTGAGAAGTATCATCAATGAAATTTACAAAGTATTTGTTACCGCTTAGTGAATTAACCTCCAAGTGACCACAAACATCAAAGTATACCAAACTGAGCAACTTTGATCTTCTCGTAGAAGAGAAATTAAAAGAGACTTTATTTTGTAAACCGAACAAACAGTGATTGCAAGAATCTAGAGCATCATTTTTGGAGACAATGATTAGATCATTCTTTGTCAAGGTAGACAACTATTTCTCACTCATGTGATAGAGTCTCTAGTGCCACAGATTTTGAGAAGTCTCTCGTTCAGCTACATTGAGGCTTTTTGTACATATCTTCAAATGAGTATTGTATAAAGAGCCGTAAATATGTCATCGGGTGACAACCATGACACATTTTACATTCTCCATATGTCATTGCTAAAGTGGCTATCATAGCCCTGTTTGTCAAGGGCTACCTCCGAGAGTAGATTGAGCCGAAGTTTTGGAACATTTCTCACATCCTTCAGGGTTATTGTACATCATGCATTTGTCTAAATCTGAATATCATCAATTCCCACTATCTGAGAGGAACTGATATTTCCCATCTTCACTGCACCAAAGTCTCATGCTTTGTATGTTGTGAAGAAATCCCTATGAGGGGTGACGTGGTAGGATTATCTACTACCCACTCAACATATTGGGTTGCAGTGTGAATTCATGTCTTCATGGATGGAGCATATGGCTACATCTCCTAAGACAATTACTAATGTCTCTGCATTGTTGTTCTTTGGTTGGGAATTGCCTTGACCCTCATCTCATTGTAGCTTTCGGTAATTCTTCTTTAAGTGGCCTTTTATGCCATAATAGTAGCACTTGTAAGTAGGCTTTCTTTCGTATGTGGATTTGCCTCTACTTTTTCTTCTACCTCGATTTTTATCTCGTTGTCTTCCTCGATTCTCCGTGACGAGGGCTTGTGTCTGATCTGTGCCCACGTCTTTTCTTCAGGCCTCCTAATTTGACAGAGCATCTTTTACCATAGGCATGGTAAGCTTGCCTCTTGGAGATAAATTGTTGAGAGTAACCACCAATGTCTCCTAACTATCAGGAAGATAACTGAGTAGTATGATGGTTTGTACTTCATCTCTCAGTTGCATGTCTAATGCAGACATCTGGTTTACCAGGCTCTGGAACTCATTGGTATGCTCTATTCCTGAAGTTCCACTCCTTAACTTCAAAGAAGAAAATCCTCCACCGAAAATTGTCTTGGAGGGTTCTTTAAGGTACAATGCAGCTGGAATCTACAGGATCTCCCCAGATCAAAGAAGCATAAATCAAGCTTGAGGACAAGTTTTAACATGTACGTATTGCTAGCTGATGTTAATTAGCAACAACATCACATAAATCTAGCTATAGCTTGTGACTACTAATGCCATAACTTATGGGTTTTCAATAAACCGAATCACTTGATTCAAATCATTACTCCATGATTCTCACATATATTTTCTGTATACAGACTCAATTAATAACTTAGAAATACGATCATTGGAGTAAATACACTATCTGTTTCTTCTTTAAACACTTTTCATAAGTGTATTGTGGGATATGTGTCAGATCAACGTAAGATCTAAATTTGAATCGGATTTAGCTGATTCCTCATGTTTGTGTGGCAAGTATAATCTTAAGTTTTCGAGGTGAATTGTCTAATACCATGTTTGTGTGGCAAGTATAATCAAAATGCTCTTTTTTTTTTGGATTTACCATTAATCAACTATTTTCCTACTACCGATCCCAACTCTCGTGCATCTTCAAAATTTAAAGACCACGCTGTTGATATTTGGAAGGGATTTTTTTGGGTTTGGCTATGAAATAGATAACCATTTTCCATATTAAATTACCCCAACAACTTGTCTATTCCAATTTAACCGATGTTTATATGTCTGAGATCGCATTACATTAAGAAATAAGAGATTGTGTTTACTTATTGGATTATGAAAATTGAAATGAATAATGTGAATGGCTGTTATGCTTAAAATGGAGAGGGAGTAGGAGTCAAAGAAGTAGACCCCATGTAAAAACTGGATTAGGGAATGAGATTGTGATTTCCACATATTCATTTGGAGTGGCAATCCCATTCCATGTATTACATATTTACCCCCTTTAAAAAATTATAAATTCTTTTTTTGTCCAATAAAATCATTAATTTATTTTGTTATTTATTTTTCATTAAATTATAAAAATAAAAAAATATTTTATTCTTAAAATATTACTATATTTTGATAAAAATCATATGCGCAATATTATAATAAATTAGCATATTTTTCTAATTAGTTATTTGGTTACTGAAAAATACATAATTTTAGTTAAGGGTATTTTTGTATTTTTCTAACAATTCATTCTGATTATTATATAAATTAAACACATCAATGGAAATACTGCTGATTCTTATTCCTGCAACTGAAGTAAATCAGTTATTCTAATTTGAATTCAACCATATTCCGATTTCAGCTCATTCCAATTATGAATTAGTAAACACACCATAAGAGTTCAATTCAAAGAGGAAATAAACGTAGGAAAAGTGTGTTTTTTTACCTTCTTTCTTTATATATATTACAAAGAATAAAAAGAATCCCGATGCTCCTATCGCATATATATAAATTATTTTTCGCTCAACGGATCACCATTAACTAGGCTCTAAAGTGAATGAGAATAATGTTGAATGTTAATAGAACCATGTCCAAATGTTGTGAGAATAAAGTTCATATGTTAATAATTACATAAATTCTTGTTCACTTATACCATATGAGGAATCAAACCAAATACATATTTTATAGAATACAAGTATCTTAACCAATTGAAGTAATACTTGTTGCCAAATTTTTTTTTTATTAGAGTCATGATTATTTATAGTATGTTAGTTTAATTAGGGTTAAAGGCCATTTGAGTCATATTATTATTTACATTATTGTTGTCTAATTAGAGCTAGAGGTTATTTGTCTTATTTTAGTAGGAATCCAAACATAGAGAAAAAAAAAACATGTGAAAGAAAAAGGTATGCCAAAAATATTTTGAAGTTTTCTAGTTTAACCGATGTTTCTGATTTTGGATCTTTACGACGGAAGATTTTCTTGAAGTTAATCCTGAAGTGAAGCATGTCAAATATGTACCTTACAAGTTGAATTGTCGTGCTAGATTGGTTACAAAATATTAAGGCAACATGCCGGATGTGTCGTTAATCATTTTGAACATGAATAATTCAAGCAAATTAATAAATAATAAACATCTAATCAAAGAATCAACACAAAATCAAAGATTTGGAAAAATCAAGTCGAGTAAACTCTATCATTAAGAACTTATTAATCCTACATCGGTGCTCTTACTGATGTCTTGGCTAACGTTCTCTCAAGATATTTGATTGCTTCTTGACAAAAAAACATTTCTTTCTTCAAGAACAATGAACATGAAAATGATGGAACTCTCTTTAACTCTTAAATCCTCTAATATGTCTCTAAATTTATTTTCTCCAATTTAATGAAAAATGAATAGCTTAAGGGGTCTATTTATAGTGATGGAGGGCTGCCATTGAAGAGGTACCTTTAGGCTTAAAGATACAGTCATTTAAAGGGTTATAACTCTTTAATGCATCATTCCAACTCAAATGTTATATTCTTTCACCCTAAGGGATACATCCCTTCAATTTGTGTTTTTCCCAAAAGTCACATATTAAGGGACATGTCTTTTAATGAGATACCCTATAAATACTCATTAATTAGAAAATTTCCTACAATCATTCACAATTTTCTAATTATCAATGTAGACACTTAAGAGAGTTTCCTTGAAATAAAACTGCATCGGAATATGTAGCTTTCGCCTTGAGTCTTTTCTAGTAAATGATTATCGGATTTACTTGGCAAACCAATGACCATAGCCATCACACAACTTCAACTCGACCATTTTTCATACTACGATTGTATTATGATGTAATCACATCGACGTATTGGGTAAGGGAGGAAGACAGACTAGTCAATAGGTAGTTAGCAGATTCAGAAATGGCCAGTAACGGCAGCTCCTGTGTAGACCAATTGGAAACCACCGTGAATAAATTAGCGGAAAAAATGCATGGCCAATCAGACTGTCGTTCAAACGGTGGGGGTTGAGACTAGTAAGAAAAGGCGCAAGGAACCCAATAGTACGATTGAGGAGAATCCCATTGTAGATTATGAAAAGGACATGATGGAATATGTCATTGGGAAAATGGCTAAGTCTCAGGCAAAGGCCAAGCTGTAGAACTTGATGGAGCAAATGGAGTCAGTTACCCAAAAGATGAAGGGTAAACATGAAGACCTCATAGACTTTGGTGTTATGGATTTTGAGGAATAACTCCTCATTGAGTTTAAGATGTTTGATATGACCAAGTTTGATGGGAACGGAGACCCCGAAGTACATTTTCATCAATATGTGTCTATGATGAGTGCTATTGGCCTGTCTGAATGCCAAGTTTAGAAGACGTTTGATATGTCACTCAAAGGAGCACCAGTGATATGGTACAACATTTTGGAAAAGAAAGTAAAGAATAATTGGAAAGACAGGTCGAAGCCTTCCTTAGTCAGTACATAACAAACATGGAGATAGATGTATCGCTCTATGACTTGGAGAACACAAAATAAAAGCCAAATGGGAGCTTCAAAGAATATCTAGACCGCTAGAGATGCCAACTATTAAAGATGCAAACTAGCCCTTTAGAAAAAAATCAAATCAAAATGATCATCAAGAGCATCAAGCCCTCTATCTACAATAAGTTGAGGAGGATGACCTTCATGATCCCAGACTTTCGACAGTTAAAGGAGACTGTCATAGGCATATAAGAAGAATAAGCGGAGAATAACAAGATCTATAACCAATGGCAATACATGAAGAATGAAGGATAGGATCAGGAAATGAAGCAACAAAAGAAAAAAAAAACATCCAAAAGTGACACTTCTCCAACTTAAGAAAAAAATGTCCAAGATTTTAGGTAAGCTTGAGAATTAAAGCCTATTGAAACAACTAGAGCCAAAACTTGTACTATATTTGTTGCCAAGCAAACTTGACCTAAACCTATGTTGCCATTTCCATCAGTTCCCAAGTCATCAGACAAACAGACGTGCTCACCTCGGGCATGAGATCCAAAATCTGATCGACGCTGGTAGAATCCCAGATCCAGAAAAAGCCTCGGCCATGCATTAATTGGGTTCCAGATCATCCCATTTACAACATTATCCTTTTTATCATGTAATGACTCATTCTTTCTTTTTAAAAAATTGGTTTTGTAAAATTCTTCATCTCTTGATAAGATTGAACATGTCTAAATTCTTAATGCAATTTTTAAAATTTGGAATCACTAGCAGAATAAAAGCCATAAATGCGCACTAAAACTTGCACTTAAAATTGCAATACATACTTAGAAAGAATTTATTCTGGCGCGACTTGTAGAAATGGTCAAAATACTGGACATTCATTTGACATTTTTCCAAGGTTAAGACTGAGATGACACTAGATTAAGGAGATGACAAATAAAAAAAAATGTGAAAAAAAGAGAGAAAAATAAAAAATAAAAAAGAAAAGCAAAAATAAAAATAAAAATAAAAAAGAGAGAAAATGGAGAACCCCACAAAACCTACTATATTGTTTGAAGTGTTTAGTAACCATGAGTACGTGAACCCCATTACTACTTTTATGTCAAACGACAACTCAAATATCGAGTATGCAAAGCAACTTGAGTTAATGAAATTTTTGAGTAACCAAGGGCTCTCATCACAAATATGCAGTCTTTGCGTCAAAAGGAAATTTGACGAGTTAAGGGAGCTAGAGATGAACCCTATATAAGATATATATTTGAGAAATCCTAAGAACTTGTTGATCATTAACTAGGTGTTAGTTTGTCTAGGCAGAGGAAATGATAAAATGAATTAAAATGTCAGCACTAAATCCACACTTAGAGCTAGGATAAATCAATCTGGATTGCATGCAATTCTTGGTAAAAGAACCCCACACACACTTAGAGAAGCATTTGAAAGACAAAACCTTTGTTAAAATATGTTTTGAATTTAGAAAATGCTCAAACTTTGAAAGAGATAGAAATTTAAGAAAACTTGAGAGAACATATGAAGGGTCATTGCATGATAAGAAAAAGATTTTAGAATTTAAAATTGATAATTGGAGAACCTTGAAGGGCAGCTTGAGAAAAAAAAAAGACGAAGCCTGATGATATCTCTGCAAAAGGACACCAAGACTCATACTTCTCTCAAGACGAAGAATGGGCCTGCAAATATAGATAATTTACACACATACATACATACATGCATACATACACATAATATTTCTTTTTCAAGAAATTGATACAAAGCAAGAAAAGAAGAACTCGAGAATTGAGGCTGGCCAAAAGAGGAATATTGGGGGCGGGGATGGAAGAAAATCCCATCAGATGTATCAAAATACCCATTAGATGAGCCAGGTAAGTAAAAATACATACATGATTTTGATAAACTTGTCATTGTCACCCACTGCACAAGACTACCAAAGTAGGGGCGACTGTAGACACTATATTTTTTTGCATAACCCGATGATGAGTCTCTTATGGGAACACTCATGAAAGTTTGGCAAAATTATGAGGTTTAATACTGGAAATGAAAGAAACCCTAGAAAAATGGAAAGTCAGAGTTCTGGTCGGACATCGTCTATGTCCGGTCTAGTATAAATCATGATGTCCAGCTGGACATACCTTAAATTCTGGCCGGATATGTATCACGTTTCCAGTTTTACAGAAGAATTCGATCACCTTCCATCTTTAACTAATTTTCATAAAACTAAAACGTTTTTTAACAAACATATTATTTCCTTGTTAGGCAAACCCTACACATTATAAAAGAGCATCAAAAACACATAACGAATAGAATTTTTGGACCTTTTGAAAATGGCTCTGTCTTTCATGACCTTTGAACATGAACCCTAAACTCTCAATCTCCAGCAAGATCTAGCTACCAAGCCAAATTTTCAGAGGTGTTCTCGAAGCCGAATGATGCTAAAAAGTAAGACCTAAGGGCCCTAAACATTTACTTTTGAGCTTTGTAGTTTGCAGAACTGATGCCGCATAGTAACATCGTCGATCTGGGAGATGTTACCGACAGTGAATAGGTAGTACTATTCTCCTGAGCCTCTGACTTCTGACTTTTGCTATTCTTATCTCACATAAAAACTCATGCATGGGGACCTTTGCCCCAACTCAACGACATGAAATGCATCTTAATTACCCATATAGTGTACTACATGTCACAACTTTGATAATAATACATTAGCACATTTTAATAACTTATTCAATACAATGCATGACATACAACTTTCACTTTGACACTGACAATGTTGAAACTCTATACACACTCTGGTGGACTTAGACCCTCTAGTGACTGCATCAGTATCCGTCCTTCCGAGTTCATCCTCCGAGAATACCTGCAAAACAAGAAGACTGAGAGTGGGGGTTAGATCATTGTACGATCTAAGTGAGTGGACGAAAACTGAAATACTAATATAAAATTATTAGGTTCTAAAACCAAAATTTAAGAAATAACTTTATATGAAAACTCTTTTTCCTGGAAACCTTGTCTGGAATCTATTTAATAAAACTTAACTTGTATGAAATCTGCTTTTGAAAGTCTGGTACTGTAAACTTATATCTGAAAGTCTATTCTGAAAAATGTTTTCTGAAAATCTAATATCTGAAAACTGGTATGTATCTGAAAAACTTGATGTATGGGGGCGTTACGTATCGCCGTATACGCCTAACTATAGCCAGGAATGAAAATCCATGACTTTGGGGTGTTACGTATCTCCGTCCCCCAAGCCACTGAACTAGAACTGGGGGTGGGAATCTATGCTACCCTCCAAGCTCTGAAATAAGGATCTAGGGGCATCTGTTAGGGGTGAACACAGGGTCGGGTCAAACCGCAAACCGACCCGACCCGAACCGACCCGCATCCCGACCCGCAGTTTATAAGAGAGTATTTCTATTTCGCGGGTCAAAATATCCTGAACCGCAATTTGCGGTTCGGGTTATGGTTTTTAATATTAAAAATCGGGTTCAACCCGACCCGCGAATCTGGTAAGTAATATATATACTGCTGAAATTTAGGGTTCTCTTCTCTCCATTCCCTTTTTCATCTCCTGCGCAGCCTTTTGCCATTTTCTCTCAAATCTGAATCTCATCTCATCTCATCTCCTGCGCCACGCCAACTTCCTCTATCATTTTCTCTCAAATCTTCAGTGCATCATATCAATTATCAAGTATCAACCTTCGAAGTCTTCAATTTTTGCTCTCTCACTATCGGTATTCGGTCATTCGATCTCTCGACTCTCTCCTCTGTAACTCTGAAATAACAGTAAGCAATGATCCTTTTGTGTTTCAGCTGTGCTCTATTAGATTAAATTGATATTATTATTTATTTCTTTGTCTTATTTTCAAGATCTTGCCTTAACAATCAGCATGCAAGGAGCCTGGGAGTAGGACTTGTTAATTAGTTGTTTAAATAGAGCATTTGAAATAATAAACAATATAGTGAAACCGAATACATTGCAATAAGGGATTTTACTTTAGGAATATATAGTGAAAACTGAAACCGAATAAATCTATGGCTACTATATTTTCTATCGCCTTTGTTGTTCCTGACTTCCTGTGATGTATGCTTGTGTTGCTGGTTAGTGGTTACAACAAATCCATTCAAGAAAAAAGTTTTGTTTTTTATTCCTTTTGAAGATTCTTCTTTCTCAGCAGTCTTCTTGTAAGATAAAAAGATCAGAAAATTGATAGATTAACAAATAGAGATTAGAAGGTAATGGCGTAATGCATTTCTCAGTGTTTAATGTTTAATACTTTAATGTGATGAAACTTTTGTTGTTCAATTGTTTAATGTGAGTGTTTAATGTTGTGATAAGGTGTTTGTTTAATTGTTTAATGTGAGTGTTTAATTGTTTATTGTTCAGCTCTTACAGTAAGGTGTATGTTTACAGTAAGGTGGTTGTTTAATTGTTCACACATAACAACATAGCTTTGATGAACAGAAGCTGAGCATTTCTTGATGAAATTCTTAGCTATGGCTGCAAACTTGCTATTAGTAGCTCAGCTGGTTGAAAAGGTGACTGCTAGCTCAATTGGGAGTGTAATTTGACTATGTATAATTGTATATTATCTAATTTATCAATGTAAATGAATGAAAAAGAAATACCTTACTCAATACACGAGACTGTTACATTCAGAACTTCACAGATTTACAGTAAGGTGCTTGTTTAATCTATATATTTTAGTTTATACTTTTAAGTTTTAATAGCACTTCTCAACAATCTGATTCTAAAACATAAACCGCCAACCCGCACCTCTCAAACCGTTAAACCGCCGAACCGAACCGCCGCGGTTTAATGTAGGATATTTGCAATTTCGGTTTTTAATTTCCTAAACCGCAACCCGCGCGGTTTGAACAAAAAAATAAAAAAACCGCCTAAAACCGCACCGCGAACACCCCTAGCATCTGTCATCCTTAGTCCTGAACTAGGATCTGGGGGCGTTACGTATTGTCTTCCCCCCAATCCACTACAAGTGCACATGTGCTATCCGTCAATTCCATGTCTACACAAGTTACATACCGAGGTAGGGTTTTTCCCTCATGCCTCGATAAACATGAAAAGTCATGCTATAGTTTCCAAAACTGTATAAAAACACTACATTTAACATGAAGCTGAAATCCAATATGGATAACGTCCTATGTGCGGGAAAAGTAAGTTTCAATTCATAAAGAATAAATAAGTAAATCAATAAGAAAAATTAGTTTGAAAAGTGAAGTGTCCACTCACTGATTTTGGAATTTGGCTGTCACAGAATCCCCTCATCGAAGAAGATTGTGGTTCCTGTGGATAATCTACGATCGGAAACATGATTAGTATATTCGTTGTAAAATGAGCTTCGAAACTTAGCTAAGCTTATTAATACATCGATATGTTTTATCTACCAGGCTTATCATGTTTGTGTCTTGACGTAAAGTACGTATAAGAACTAATTCGAGACCTATAAGGCGGCCTCTAACATGCTAGGGTGAGACTGGACTGATAAAACTAATTCTAGGAAAAATTAGGCCTTCGCGTCGCGACACAGGTCCTTGCGCATCACGACGCGCAAGGTTCCATAAATGTATACATAAAATTCCAATTCACGTCGCGACGCAAGTCATTGTGCGTCGCGACGTGGCCAAACCAGAAAGCATTTTGTCTTGATTTTTCCAGGATACGTCGCGACAGTGAGGGTCACGCGTCGTGACGCGAACCTGAAATCAAGACCAAAATCTCAACATTCAATTAGATTCTCAACTTCTACCATAACACACAAGCAATACCAATATTAAACACCTAAAATATTATCAATATCATCCTCAACATTAACTCATATCCATTCTATACACTCTTTTAGTTTATACCCAAAACATGACAAATTGGGGTTTCTACAATCACCATTTCTTAACACCATAAGCATTAATTCATTCATCATATTCAAGTCACCAATCTACTAAAATCATCAAAACTTCAAAACTTAACAATTTTGATCAAGTCTCATTACCTTCTTTCTCATGATTCTCCTCATTCCTCAAGCCTTCAAGGTAACTTTTCTTCTTCTTGTTTGTTGAATGGTTGTTTAGTATTTGATTTTTCTCCTTTCTTCCTATTTCTTCTTCTTTTTCTTCTTTTCTTTCTCCCTCACGTTTTCTCTTCCTTTCTAGGGACACATGAATAGTTCCCTTTTATACTTGGCCCTTTTTCAATAAGAAAAATGTAAAAACTTATAGAATTTACTAGAATGCCCTCGGGGTACTATTTATCTGAATTTGTATTCTACTTTTTAGCCAATTTCTGGTTTGATTTTGGAAAAATTATGAACATGAAAGTTGTAGATCTCTATCTTAAATTTCTGGTAATATAAAATTCATAAAAATTGGAGTTCGTATGTGAACGTTACGGCCCAATTATCATGAACTGTCCGGAATGGAACTTCATAAATTTCGTATCGGAATTTCGAAGAATTTACCATTTGTCTCCAAAGTCATTCCGTGAGTGTATTTATGCCCCAATATAATTTATATTACATTTTCTTCGTCCCGTGACGTAACAGTACTACACTGCAACAATAGTATAGACTACCAGTCGTTACAGTATATCTGTTCGGACATCAAATATGTCCAGCCGAACGTGCATCTGTCGCACAGTAAATCCACCCGTATAAACTAGCTACATCCGGTTGCGTACTTACTTCCTTGTGGTATATAGGATGGAATCCCAGACTTAAATTCCATAGCTGATTCTGAAAGGATTATAGAATGGTTTGCACTTGGGATACAACTCCACGTACCACTTGGAAACGATTGTGCATGTCTATTTTCTTATTTCTTTATCAGTTCTGATTATTTTATGTTGTCATTATAATCTCTTTATTATGCTGTTATACACAACCTTAGCATGTTACTGGTTTTAAGCATGTCACATCTCACTTATTCGTTACATGCATGATTCTGCGCTTTTTGTCTTTTACATCATATTCGGCCAGAATTTCATCAAGTCTGGCCGGACATATAACTTCATGATATATATCCGACTGACGGTGGCCATATTCGACCAAGCTTCTACGAAGCCATGCCAATGAATGATATGTTTAAATTATGTTTTGGATTATTATGATTGTGTTGTGTGATATATAAATTTTCATTGCATATACTGCATTATAAGACATATGGATCTTTTTTTAAGGGTGGATATTATACTGGAATCAGTATGGGACCATTCCAAACCAAAACAGGTTTAAGGTTTGACCTTGCGAGGGATGTAGCGCGGCCTTAAATCATTCATAGTGTCTCATACTGGGTGGCGACTTCTTTATTTGTATGATTAGTTCCTCGTGGGCTAATCCTTACTCTGTACAAGCTGCGAGCTCAATAGTGTAGTGGTCGCTGATGTCATAGGCATAACGATAAACCCCACTTCGCTACTACAATATCATTTTCCTATATAAACATCGTTTTTGGTCAATACAAACTTGTCAGAAATAAAAATTAAATTAAAGCCATTCTTGTTGAGAAGAGAACCCGAAATAAAGTTCTTCTGAAGATAAGGAACATGCAAAATGTTCTTCAATATGGACTATTTCCCGAATGTCATCTTTAGGATCATTATTCCTTGTCCAACCACTTTGGAACTATACGAATTCCCCATGGTCAAATGATTGCCACCATCGACCTTTTGGTAGGAGGAAAATATCTTGTTGTCTATAAAAATATGACGAGTAACCTCTGTGTCTACCCACCACTCTCTCAGGTTACCAATCAAGTTGGCTTCTGTCACAACTGCTGAAATGTTCATCTCTAAAATTTCATCAGTCATTAGTTCATCTTCACTGAAATAGGCCTCATTTTTCTTTTTCTTGCTTCAGTTTCTCCCTCCACATGACCTAGAGGAGTTTACTTGAGATACTTAGTCCACTGCACTATTTTAAGTTTGCTCCACTGAACTTATCCAGCTTTTCTCCATGAGAAACCGATACTGTGATGTTTACAGTAACCATGTGTAACTGAGAATGAATAACAATTATCAATACGTCTACTCAAGATAAATTATTCAAAGATCAATTTTATGATTCGGTTTGTGTATTACACCAAGAATTCACTTGTTATTATTTTGGATAGTAATGAGATTACACCAAATAATATATGTTCTCAAATTTGTGACCAAAATCTCTTATGATAAGTGGAAAAAAGAAAATTCTCAGAGGACGGGGGAGGGTGGTTCTGGCATAACCACTTAAATTCATTTCTTTTTATGCTCTTATCATCTTGGTGTCATAATTTCCTTAGTCACTTTCTTATTAGAAAATCTTAAGCATTCATTCTTAGTTTTACATTTTAATTCTCAATCCCAAAGTACAATAAATAATATAAGATTAATTTTCAGGTTACTAACATCAATTTAGCACTTAAAAATATTATTTTAATATGTGATAATTCAAAATACTTCAATTAACTTAAATTTATAATAACCAAGTTTACCATTTTAATAAGAAATTGTTCATTATATGATTTTCCTAAGATAATTAAATAATTAATAAATAAATCCTAAAAGCAATAAGTTAGATATACCAAATCATAAAATTACAAGAATCATGTGTCCTAAAAAAGAATGGAATAGCCACGAAATGGGGAGGCTAATAAAAACAAAACTTGCGAATTTGTAAACTTATTAACCACGTAACACAAGTCACAGAACAACAAATTTAAATATTTTGTTAAACAAAATACAAATTCAGTGCCCCTCAATAGCAGTAATTTTCATTTCTTTTAAAGAGTAAAGTCCACGTCATTTTTGGTTTCTATTTGGAGTCACTTTATTCTTTTTTTATTATTATATGACTATTACATTCCCATACATGCAATGTCTCATGAATCTCTTATTTTGTTTACTTTATTGTTTTTTTTTTTTTTAGTTTGTTGTTATAATATTCTGAAAGAAATTCGGTGACTTTCATTCAACGCATGGAGTCTCGAAATTTTCTTGCCACATTCATTATTTTATGCGTGAATCATGCCACAAAAAAAACAAACAAAAAACAAAAAACAAAAAAACAAACAAAAACAAAACAAAACAAACAAACAAAAGCCATAGTTTACAACACAAAGATAATAAGTTCATAAGATTGTTAGGCAGGGTTAGTGATAGTAATTTCGCCCACAAACCCGTAAATCCGTAAAACTCCGCCCGTAATGGGTAGGATTTGGTAAATATTTAAGCGGATTTGATAAATTAAAATGAAACCCGCTGCGAGTTTGGTACGAATTTGATATTTAAGCAAAACCCGCAAATACCCGCAGCGGGTATTCGCTACCCACAAACGTAAATTTTTTGTTTTATATTTCTTAGGGTAAAGAAAATTCACTCATATAAAAGGACACATATTCTATAGTTAACTTTATCATTTTTTTGAATTGCTTCTGGTATTGTATTGGTTTAATTTATAGTTAATCTGTAGATAATTTTTTTTTATTAACTTTATCATTTTTTTTAATTGCTTTTTGTATAGTATTTTGTTTAATATTTGTGAATTTATATTGACTTACAACTAAACTCCACTGATATTTGAAGAAATTATACATGATTGAATATTTTGTTTAATTTGGTTTTCATTTATAAATGAAGAATATTCTATCACGGGAAATTTATTTTTATATGATATTTTAAAAACCGTAAAAAATCCGATGGGTATCAATGCGGGTTTGGTAATTTATTTTATATGCCGGTATGAGTTTGATAATGAAAATTAAAATCCGCAACGGGTATGGTGCAGGTTTGGTAATTTATTTACACATGCGGGACCACTGCCATCCCTAGGCATGATGTGCTGTTAATCATTTTTAACATGCATAATTCAAGTAAATTAATAAATAACAAACATGTAATCCAAGAATCAATACAAACTCAAAAACTTAGAAAAACGTGAGAATTATTTTGTAGATGATGAAGATCTCAAAACTAAGTTGAGTAAATTTTGTTCTTAAAAACTTATTAACTCTGCCTCAATGTTCTTACGGATCTCTTAACTAACGTTCTCCCAGGATACTTAGTTGCTTCTTGAAAAATGAGCACTTCTTTCTTCAAGAACAATGAACTTGAAAAATAGTAAAACTCTCTTAAACTCTTAAACTCTTAAACTCTCTAACTCTCTAAATTTGTTTTCTCCAATTGAATGAAATATGAATACCCTAATGGGTCTATTTATGGAGATGGAGGATGTTGCCGTTGAAGAGATTAGGCTTAATGATGCAATCATTTAATGGGTTTTAACTCTTCAATACACCCTTCCAACTTAAATAGTTATATCCTTTCACTCTAAGAGACATATCCCTTCAATTTATGTCATTCCTAAAAGTCACTGTTGTTAATGTGAATTTAAATAAAAAAGAGATTTACATGTTTTGAATTTAAATGTAAATAGTTGTTAAAAAGTTTTAAATTGGGGAGTTACAAGAGTAAATTAAAAGGGTTGTTACAATTTTTTGGATCCTAATCCCATAATGGTAATCTATAAAACCAAATCAATGTTTATTAGGTGTTATGTTATGAGTTGGGTTTGGGCCCCAAGGGGTACCCACTTTTGTGGAAGGGTGAGGAGCTAGCCATAGTTGGCTCTCCACACACGCGCGTGACGTCGCTGTCCGTCGGTCGGTTCGGGACGGGTGCATATAGATATATTCTTTTTGAAGAAAAAACATTTAATTTTTTTTCAAAAATTAACAACATGTAATAGTTTTTATATTTATAATTCCTTTTAATTCTTTACCGTTTTTCCTTAAATTTTGTATTAACTCTTTACACGTTTTTTATTTTTATTAATCGTCCAATGTTCATAATATTATTTCCTGATCTCTAAAACGTTTCGCTTTTATATTATCAACTTAATGCTTAAAACGTTTTGAATATAAGCACTATATAAAGAGATTGATTTTATGTCTTGGTTACACTGAAACCAAAAAAAAATAAAAAAAATGAGAACAAAAATCAAAACCGAGAGCAAACAGTTTGTTTCAAACCAAGAGAAACCGAGAGCAAAATAGAAAAGAAATCGAGAGCATCTTTTGTTTTCAAAACCGAAAACCTCACTATTGTTTTTGCGATTTTTGAGCAATTGTTTTATTGGTGGGTATGAGTTTTCCAATCAGATTTCAGTGCTAACCGATTGAGACATTGTTTATCTGGGTTGTTTTATCCTGGGGATGTCGGGGCCGATATTGCTAGCACAAATATTCTGGGTAGAGCCGTGAAACGTCTTAAAGAGAGCGACCTAATCTGTGACTCAACTCAGTTTCACTTTTGTACCTTGGTGAACGATAATATTGTTCTAACTTATAATCTGTTTCAACAATTTTAAGACGAATCAATATCTGCCATGTATGTTTCTGCTACTGCTGCCATGAACACTATTGCCTTTGATTCTGCTGCTGTTGATTTGAACAAACCGTTTCGGTTTCAAGGGTTTCATTTTAAGCGTTGGAGATTAAAAATGCTATTTTTCCTTACCATTAAAAAATTAACAAATTACTGTAAGTCTGAAAAAACCGAATTCTCTGATGACCCTACCGTAGTCCAAATTAGGAAGCATGAAAATTGGGAAGAGAATGACTTTGTTTGCAAAAATTACATACTTAATTGTTTGTTTGATGAATTGTATGATATATATAGTTCTAGGAAAAATGCTAAGGATGTTTGGGATGCCATTTCGAATAAATATGATACTAAGGACGTTGGGTCTAAAAAATATGTTGTTAGTCATTACCTTAGGTATCAAATGGTAGATGACAAACCCGTAGAAACCCAATCCCATGAACTACAAAAATAGCCCATGAGATTATATCTGAGGGTATGTCTTTAGATGAACAATTCCAAGTAGCTGCCATAATTGATAAACTACCCCAATCCTTGAAAGATTTTAAAGGTACCATTAGGCATAAAACTAAGTAATTTTCCCTAGAAAGTTTGATTACCCCCATTCGTATAGAATATGAAGCCCGTAAATAGGATCAAAAAGAAGAAATCCTAGTTGTTTCGAACAATAAAAAACCTGTCTCAGTAGTCATGAAATCTAATGGTAAAAATATGAAGAAAAAGTATCCCCATAAGAACAATAAAAACCATAATCACCAAAATCCCAACAACAAAACTCAAAATAACCGGAACAAGCAAAAACCTCCCTCAAGAAATGAAAATGGCCAGTTCAAATGCTACAACTATGGTAAGCTAGGACATCTTGCTTGGAACTGCCAGAATAAGCGTTCTGCTCCACAAGCGAACCTTACCGAAGACCAACTTGTTGATATGATCTCTGAGATCAACATGGTTGGTGGATTCAAGGGTTGGTGGTTGACACTAGCGCTTCTCGTCATGTCTGCTATGATCGTGCTTCGTTCAAGTCCTGTGTGGAAGCTTCGAACAAGAAAGTGATGTTGGGTGACTCCCACACCACTATGATTGTTGGGACTGGTGACGTGGAACTGAAGTTCACCTCTGGGAAGACCATTATTCTCAAGGATGTGCTGCCCACTACTGAGATAAGGAAGAACTTGGTTTTAGGCTATCTCCTGAACAAGGCTGGGTTTACACAAACTATAAAGGCTGATTTGTATACTCTCACCAAAAATAATATTTTTATGGGAAATGGTTATGCTACTGATGGAATGTTCAAGCTTAATGTTGCTATTAATAAAATGATTTTTTCTGCTTACATGCGGTGTTCTTTTAATGTTTGGCATGCTCGACTTTATCATGTTAATAAATGAATTATAAAGAACATGAGTAACTTAGGCTTAATTCCTGAATTATCTCCGAATGATTTTGAAAAATGTGAATTCTATAGTCAAGCAAAAATTACTAAAAATCCACATAAATCTGTAATTAGAGAATCTGAACCATTAGACTTAATACATTCAGATATTTGTGAATTTGGTGGAAAATTGACTAGAGGTGGAAAAAGATATTTTATCACGTTTATCGATGATTGTTCAAACTATGTTTATGTTTATTTAATGAAAAATAAAAATGAAGCATTTGATATGTTTAAAATATTTCACTCAGAAATTAAAAATCAATTTAATAGGAAAATTAAAAGATTCCGTAGTGATAGAGGCACTGAGTATGACTCTACACTTTTTAATGAATTCTATAAATTGCATGGTATTATTCATGAGAAAACTGCACCATATTCTCCTAAAATGAACGGAAAAGCAGAAAGGAAAAATAGAACTTATGCTGAAGCCGTAGTTTCTATTTTACTTAATTTTGGTGGTGCCTTATTTTAGTGGGGAGAAATCTTATTAACTGTGTGTTATGTTTTGAATAGAGTGCCTAAGTCAAATGATAAAGTTTCACCTTATGAAATTTTGAAAAATAGAAAACCTAACTTGTCTTACCTTATAGAACTTGGGGCTATCTTGCCTATGTTAGAATCTCTGACCCTAAAAGGATTAAACTTGCGAGTAGGACATATGAATGCGTTTTCATTGGTTATGCTGTTAAAAGTAAAGCATATAGATTTTATGATTTGAAAAATCATGGTGTGGTTGAATCTGTTGATGCTGATTTCTTTGAAAATAAATTTCCTTTTTTTTTTGAAGAATAGTGGGGGCTCGTCATCTAGTATTAATCCAACAATAGAATATAATGAATCTAGTAAAGAAATAAAATCTATACCTAGAAGAAGTAAACGGTCTAGAACAATTAAAGATTTTGGTCATGACTTCTATGCATACACCTTAGAAGCAGATCCAACAACTCTAAAAGAAGCATTGTCATCTTTAGCTGCTGATTTGTGGCAAGAAGCAATAGAAGATTAAATGAGTTCTTTAGAGACTGATAGGACTTGCCATTTAGTAGATTTACCTTCAGGTTGTATAATCATAGGTTTTAAATGGATACTTAAAAAGAAATTAAATCCAGATGGTTTAGTAGATAAATATAAGGCTAGACTTGTAGCCAAATGGTATAGACAAAGAGAAAACATAGATTTCGTTGACACTTTTTCACCAGTAACTAGGATTAGTGTGTTTATTTCTCTAGCTGCAATCCATGATCTTGTTGTCCATCAAATGGATGTTAAAACTTTCTTTTTAAATGGAGAATTAGAAGAAGAGATTTACATGGCCCAACCTGAAGGTTTTGTTATACCTGGTCAAGAAAATAAAGTTTGTAAACTTGATAAATCTCTATATGGCTAAAAAAAACACCGAAACAATGGCATGAGAAATTTGATAACCTAGTTATAGCAAATGGATTTAAGGTGAATGAAAGTGATAAATGCATATATTATAAATCGGAAAATGGGATGTGTTCTATTATATGCTTGTATGTGGATGATATGCTTATCTTTGGTTCCAATATCCATGTTGTGAATGATGTTAAATCCATGCTTTGTGCTAATTTTGATATGAAAGACTTAGGTGAAGCAAGTGTAATTTTAGGTATTAAAATTATTAGGTCAGAAAATGGAATTACTTTAGATCAATCACATTACATTGAGAAAATATTAAAGAAGTATAATTACTTTGACTGTAAACCTGCTAGTACACCTTATGATCCTAGTGTAAAGTTTTTCAATAACACCGTTGACGGTGTTAGACAAACTGAGTATGCAAGCATCATTGGTAGTCTTCGTTATGCTACTGATTACACTAGACCCGACATTACCTATGTCGTAGGATTATTATGCAGATTTACTAGTAGACCTAGTATGGAGCATTGACATGCTATTGAGAGGGTTATGAGATACTTGAAAAGGACCATGAACCTAGGATTACACTATCAGAGGTTTCCCACTGTCCTTGAAGGATATAGCGATGCTGATTAGAACACCCTTTTAGATGATTCCAAGGCTACTAGTGGATATATTTTCAGCATAGCTGGTGGGGCTGTCTCTTGGAAATCCAAGAAACATACAATTTTAGCTCAATACACTATGGAGTCTGAGATGATTGCACTAGCATCTGCAAGTGAAGAAGTAGCTTGGTTAAGAAGCTTGCTATCAGATACCCTTTTATGGGAGCGACTGATACCAGCTGTATTGATCCATTGGGATAGTACCGCGGCTATTGCAAAGATTCAGAACCGTTATTATAACGGTAAGAGACGACAAATATGTCGTAAACACAACAGAGTTAGAGAATATCTCTCTACTGGAGCTGTAAGAGTGGATCATGTATGGACTAATGATAATTTGGCTCATCCGTTGACGAAAGGTTTAGCAAGAGAGATGATATTCAATACATCTAATAAAATGTGACTATTGCCATTAAATAATTAAGATTACTTGTTATGGTAACCCGACCTATTGACTGGAGATCCCAAGAAATAGGTTCAATGGGTAATAACAAGTCATAAAATAATACGAGTTGAATCATACTAATAATTGACGAGTTCCAATATGAGAGCATGATATCCTGAAGTGATGTGAGGATGAGTTATTTAACTCTTAATGTGTTCTATACTCTATATAGAGTGGAGTACCTAGCTACAAGAGTACTCTTGATAGACACACATATGTGAATATAGAAGTGAGGCTGCTCCTTATGAAACTTTTGGTAAACATTTCTAGAGAATTCACTATACTGGGATATACGTGCACGGTCGTAATGCACGGGCTTTTTGACTACACCCTGAAAGATTTGTTTGTGTAACGTTGTTAGAGATAGAGTTCAAAACTACAAGTTACTCTAGTATAATCTGAATCGTCAACACTATGTAAAGGTTCAAGTCGATAGACCCATTTATTTATGCACGACCTTATTTTATATTGCTTGATGAAAATGTTTTATTAAAAATTCAAGTGGGGGTTGTTGTTAATGTGAATTTAAATAAAAAAGGGAGTTACATGTTTTGAAATTTAAATGGAGATAGTTGTTAAAAAAATTTAAATTAAGGAGTTACAAGAGTAAATGAAAACGGTTGTTATAATTTTTTGGAACCTAATCCCATCATGGTAATCTATAACACCAAATCAATGTTTATTAGGTGTTATGTTATGAGTTGGGTTTGGGCCCCAAGGGGTACCCACTTTTGTGGAAGGGTGAGGAGCTAGCCAAAGTTGGAGCCGTCCGTCGGTCGGGACGGGACGGGACGGGTACATGTGCATATAGATATATCTTTTTGAAGAAAAAATATTTAATTTTTTTTCAAAAATTAACAACATGTAATAGTTTATATATTTAAAAATCCTTTTAATTCTTTACCATTTTTTCCTTAAATTTTCTATTAACTCTTTACACGTTTTTTTTTTTATTAATTTCCCAATGTTCATAATATTAATTCTTGTTTTCTAAAACATTTGGCTTTTATATCATCAACTTAATGCTTAAAACGTTTTGAATATAAACACTATATAAAGAGATTGATTTTATGTCTTGGTTACACTGAAATAAAAAAAATGAGAAAAAAAATAAAAAACGAGAGCAAACAGTTTGTTTCAAACCAAGAGAAACTGAGAGCAAAATAGAAAAGAAATCGAGAGCATCTTTTGTTTTCAAAACCGAAAACCTCACTATTGTTTTTGCAATTTCCGAGCAATTGTTTTATTAGTGGGTGTGAGTTTTCCAATCGAATTTTAGTGCTAACTGATTCAGACAGTGTTTATATGGGCTGTTTTATCCTAGGGACGTCGGGGCCGATTACTGCTAGCACAAATATTCTGGGCAGAGCCACGAAACGTCTTAAAGAGAACGACTGTAACACCCCGCTAGAGGTAGAATGCTACCGGCAGGAGACAGGATTGACCCATCTCCATAAACCTCGAAATTTACGAAAATCTGGCATGATGTATCCTAAAACCGGACAACCTAGACCTCAATCCAGCACCAAAGCGATTCTAAAATAAACATCATATATCAAAATGGACCTCAATTCCACACCAAAACATCAAAAACATTACCTAAGGGCTCCGTGCCCATATCATCTATCAACACGCAAGGGCTCTGCCCATAACATCATAAACAATTAATACTTTAACTTATTAAATACAATTCACGTGCTCAGCACGAAAATAACCGAACATCAATCACAACTCCTAGGCCTCTAAACTATTTTCAGGACACATGCGAGGGTGACTGCTGCTTGGGTGATTCACGTCTCGAATATGACTTCAAAGTTGGAGTGGTTGACCCATCTGGTAGCCAACCTGCAAAACTAGCAACTGGTTTGGTGTGAGTTATAAAAACTCAGTAAGTAACCATGCTAACACAATAAGCAAACAAATCATATAAGTCAACCACATTAGAAGTTTTGTCAAATTTACTAAGTTACGACGACTTCAGAGTTATCAACTTTTTTTATCATTTATACTTTATTTACGTCAAGGTTTCATATTTTCATGTCTACATACATGCCAATCTCATAACTAACTTTCAAAGCATACACATAAGAACTCAAATACCATAGAGTATATCATTTAACATTAATTCTACTTCAATCACGTGAAACACGAAGTCATACATCTATAATTTTTTCACCAATACCCATATTTGAAATTTCATCAAATCGATGAAACAATCACACTTCATTCAATTCAAAACGTACTTCTCTTATATACATGCAAATACAATATCGTAATTCTTATACATATACGTACATACCATTACAACTTGACAAACACGCTTTATAATCTCTAATATCCTCATCGGTTTCAAATCATCCATTTATTTCACATAAGCATACATGATCCATACATAACACGAGTTCTATCATACACATACATACACTCAAACATATTTACAAACATCAATCAACCAACAACGAAGCACACACAACAACCGACACATCAAAGATCACATCATTCAACAACATATACATACCACTGGCTTATACACACAATGCTTGTACGAGACTCATTACCTATTTTAGAATAGATATGAGATGAATTCTGTCTGAACGGATTCCTAACCAGCTCTACTACTACACCATGAAATCATCACCCAATTAAACATACACACGTGCACACATATCACATGACACAAACTCATCACACAACCTCTCATACACAATCACATACATGCCAAACATTGCTTATTATCTGAATCGTTGTATACATATGCACTTACATCAAACATATGAACATAACTTCAAATTCTGATACCATAGCCTTTAATAATCTTCATATATTTAACTTATCAATCAAATACACTTTATTTTCAAAATTCTTATCAGAAACATCCAATCATGAACATATCACATCGTACATGACTGGCTTCGCGAGCACTCCAAGTCTTAGTCTCATCTGTCAAAACAAATGGCGAAACATCATTAGAATCTCAACTTATGAAATTACCGACTTAGCTTTGACAAAGTTTCGGATCTATCTGAAACAATCGAATCAAGTCTGATTTCAATGTTTTCAGTTTCAGTAATCTTAAAACATCATTATAAACTAACCCAAGTGGTCAGTTAACTTAAATTCTCGGTTTCCGTGTTTTCGAAAAATCTTCCGAAAATATTTCTGCAAACGTTACGGAATGATACTTAGCCCTCCGAACCTACTCGGATTTATCTAAACGCTATCTTACCATCTCATATGACTCATATCTATCATTACGATCAAAAATATATTAATATACGGAAAATCCACTTTTACCAAAAATTGGCATAATCTATCGGATTAATCTAATTCATTTCGTTTTCACTCGAATTCTACCGAATGCTCACATTCAATATACTAATACACAAACAATTCATTTTATATCATTCTGCTACTCTACGAAACTACTGGATGCATCCGAATATTTAACGGAAAACTTGAAATTTGCGGATTTTTACCGGGAGGTCTTACTGAGATTTCGAGGCCATAAACGAACTCCAAACGATCCCACGAACGCGCTAGAATTGACGAAATTTCGTTCGTAGTTACTGTTCATCATGGGTCACTATTCATTCGAATTTTCTTCTCTCGATTCAAAGTGCAACCGTTCACGGAATGGAAAATCTGTCACTGCCAACTTGTAGTACTCTCCGAGAGCTTCGATTTGACTGGTTGATGAGTGGTAAATCTATCACTATTTCCCACTCATTTAACTTAATATTTTGTATAATTTCTTGAGTCTTGTGAATATTTTGATGTGTTTTGTGTTATTTTGATGATAAATAAAGTCTCAGGACATTCAGGAGGTGATCTGGAGCAAAACAATGAAAATTGGACGAAAAAGGGTATTTTGGTAATTTTCAGCGTTGCGGCGCGCAAGCCCTTGGCGTCACGATGCCTAACGTGTACCGAACAGTGCTAACGTGCACCGGGTCCACAAGTCAGAATCTGAGAAAATTTGACTTTGCTAACGTGCGCCGTGCCACGTGTCACCATCACAACCGATCTGCTAACGTACGCCGTGCCATGTGTCATCATCCTACAGTGCCGACAGTCGCCATCGCCACGTGTCACTCCATATCATTGCCACACCATCATCCACATCACCCGTTGACCAAGTCAAAGTGCCACGTGGCTGCCACGTCATCATCAACCAATCACAGCGTGCCACGTGTCGCGATTCTATGGTGCCGATAGTCAAATTGCCACATGTCGCCACGTTAGCGCCACGTCAGCGCCATTTCAGCATCAATTATTGACTGACTTATCCTTATCTGACACGTGGCAGATAAGAATCTGAGCCGACCATTCAAAAGCCGCCACGTGTCACAATAATTCATATCCCAACCACCTTGCCACGTGTCACCTTATCACCTTATCCAGAATCGCCACGTGTCATCACCTAAGCATGCCACGTCCAAAAGAAGCTGGCGTACCGATGCCAAAGGCCTGGGCGTGGCGACGCCCAGAGCCTACCGAGGCCTATAAATTCAGCTCGATGTTTCAGTTTCAAATGTACCTTCCTCTCTGAATTCTCTGATGTAAATAGAGAGTTTTCTATTTAGTTTTTTTTAGTTTTTAGTTTTGTATTTAATTTTAATTACGATTTGTAATAATAGTAATTTACTTTTTTACTTTTTACAGTTTTTACTATTCACCATGAGGAGGTAACTTCCCCAGCTAGGGTGAAAGGTAATTATTTTAATGTTACTATTTAGATTAATCTCCCTTAAAAATAATATATTCACTATTTAAAATATTGACTTAAAAAGGATACCGCCAGATTGGTCGGTTGGTAATTCATTTTAATCTGGTTTAAACCTGACTAATCAAGGATACCGCCAGATTGGTCGGTTGGTAATTAAATTTTCTTACCGCCTATATGGCAGGTTTATTTTGGTTCCGCCTTTATGGCTGGTTGGACTTAATTTGACTTAATTAGGTTACCGCCTATATGGCTGGTTGGAAAAATAATCACAAGTTAATATATTATATTAAGGAAGATATCTAAATAGTAAATAGTAAAAGTTGATCCTTTTACCTTAGCATTTTATTTTATTTTACTTTTCAGCTTTTACTTTATGTCTTTTACTTTTCAGCACTTTTACTTTATGTCTTTTACTTTTAAGTCTTTACCAGCCCTAGTTATGTGTTAGTTATCTGGGGTTGTGATGAATTCTTATATCACCGTTTTATAAGGGGTTATTTTATAGTTTGGGTAATTTAAAGGTTTACTTATTTAGTCTTAAGCTTAATGCTTCTTGTTGTCTGATCACCAATAAGATTGATGTGGTAAATCTAAAATGAACTAGACATAGGGATTTTAGGTTTCAGCCTTAGACTTAATAGCCCACGATCTTCCTTGAGGATAGATAACCATTTAATAGATTTCCTTACAGGATAGACATATACCTGTCGGGCGGGGGTAGCCATAATTGGAACTTAAACTTAATGAATCCAAATAATTTGGTTGACATAGACATATGGTTCAATTGGGTTAAAATTGGTATTTGCGTCTGACCATCGACAAAGGCTTTCACATAATTTCGTGTTCCAGGTTAGTAAACCAATTTATTACACAAACATAAAATAATCACTTCATCTTTTAAAAGATATTAGAATGATTCACAACCCTAGATCTTTGTGTCACAACCAAATCAATCAAGCAATCATTCTCTTCTCCCTCAATTAGATATCTGTAAATAAATAGTATCAATAATTAATAACAACAGTAGGAATTAAGTCATCGTGGGATCGATATTTTTATAATACTTTAACGATACGTGCGCTTGCGTTATACGTGTGTGTTTACGCCGGTCAAGTTTTTGGCACCATTGCCGGGGACTTATTTTTCTTGAGTTATTAATTTTGAGCTATCTAATTTACTTGTATCTAATTTTCTTTATTTTTATCTGTAATTTTTATTTCTTTCTTTTGTTTTCAGGTGATTGAAAAATGGAACATTATTGGGAGATTGAGAGATCACGAGCTTTACTAGAAGAATACACCCCAAATTTGGGAGCAACAGTCCAGTTTTCTGAGGCCTGTTGTCCAGCCCAACAATTATCGCTGGATGCCAGAACCAAGCAATACCACATTTGCTCAACAAGACACAATGGGGAGATGTGACATATGTAATGGTAACCACCCTAGAGATTATTGCGAATACAACTACCATCCAAGGTGGTAGATCTATCAAGATCCTTCATGGTATGACGAGCTATCACATTTCACAGAACCACATTTTCCATCTTATCCACCACCCACCTACAATGATCTTCATCAACAATCAGAACAATCAGAAGAAGATCAGATGATTGACATGCTCAAAGATTTGTTCAAGAAATGAGATGAAAAGTTGGACAATGCTTGAAACATTCCAGAATCAACTCGAAAGTATTCAGAGACAATCAGCATCCATTCAGAGGATGACAGATCAAGTGAGACAATTACAGAAAAAACCAGAAGCTACATACCTCAAAGACCATTTTCAGATGACACTGATGAAGCCTTCGAGTACCAAGTATTTCACGATGACAGAAAAAAAGGACGAGGCTGAGCAGTATCAAGAATCTGAGGTATCAGTTCAGGAACCCAAACCAACAAAGTCTCTGTTTAATTTCTATTATTCAGACTCTGACGAGGATGAAGAAGCTGAGCTGTTTGTACCAACTGCACCAACAAATGAGGATGGAATTTTGTATCCTCAAAATGAAGATCTTGGAGATTGCTTTGCACTGATATTTGAAGAAGATCTACCTGAACCATCCATTCCAGGTGTATCAGAGGATGAAGACCTAATGTCAGACACATCTTTACATCCTCACGTTGATACTTCTGGAGCATGCATTTCACAGATGACAGATGAAGAATTGAATGCGGAAATCCTAAAATATATATGTGAAGAAAAGGTGGAGCAAGAAACAGAGAAAATGGAGGAGCAATGTTTGAACTTATTGTGAATCCAATACATTCAAAAGAAACATCACTTTTTTGGGGAGTACAATTTAGAGATATCACCCGGAAGTTGATAGAATGGAACTTCCATTCAAGGTCAAGCACCATACGAGACCTCCTGATTTTATTTCTTTCTTTTCAGGAACCACTGGAGCAATAAAGGTTAAAAAGGTGGCACAAGCACTGAATGAGACAAAATATTTTTTGCCACTTTACCATTGGAATAGACCCTTCAAAAGCAACGCTCACGGGATTGTCTTTAATCGGACATCCAAAACAACATTGAAACCTCATTGACAAATAGATTTTTGTCACGTCTGGCTGAAGACGAAAAATTTAGCGCTAGTAGGGAGGCAAGCCATGCAATTTATTGTAATTTCTGTTTTTATATTTTGTGTATACATGTTGTAGAGTTTTTAATTTTGTGTGTTATTTTATAGGGAAAAGCACAAACGGAGCATTTTAAGACAAAAGGAATGGTGTTTGGCAATCAGAATGAAGAGAGCTAATTCATTTGTGATGGCTGAGTAAAGAATGAATTCTTGAGACGCATCCTTATGAATTTATACTAACTGAATGGCGTATTGCGTACACAATTTCGTTGCCTTAATTATTACTTTGATTTGCTTTTCTGTTGTAATTACCTTTATTTTCGTAGATAGGATCCAGACGTTTTGACCTTTCACGATTTCTTTTGTTGTTTAGCTAATAATTATCATTTGGAAGAAACTAGTGTTATCATTACTCACCATTTTCAGGTTCTATAAATTCAACTCATTATTGCACTTTTGAAGACATCCAGAGTAAAAAATGGAAGCCACTTCAAGAAGACGAGTTGAAAATATCTTTGTGTTTTGCGGTACTAGTGTTGGTACTAAACCACAATACGTAGAGGCAGCACAGGAATTGGGTCGAGTCTTAGCTGCAAGGAATATGCACTTAGTATATGGCGGAGGCAATCTTGGACTAATGGGGATCGTTTCAAAGGCCGTACAGGAAGGAGGCAGTCACGTTTTGGGAATCATCCCAAAACCCTTGGCTGAGGCAAATCTTATTGGATCATCAAACAGAGATGAACTGATCGTGCCAGGTATGTCTGAACGATTGGTAGAAATGATTAACCATGCTGATGCTTTTATCCCTTTGCCAGGTGGCTTGGGCACATTGGAGGAAATTTTTATAGTACTATCTTGGACGAACCTGAACATACACCAGAAACCAATTGGGATGTTTAACGTTGATGGATTTTATGATTTTCTTTGTGTGTTTCTTGATGATGCCCGGAGAAATGGGTTCGTGTCAAAACCTTTGAAAGAACTACTCTTTACTGCCAGAACTGCTCCGGATCTAATTGACCAACTCTTAGCCTATGAACAACAAGTTGACCCTATCCTTTCAAAGATAAATTGGTCCGAGGATGATCGTGGTAAGAGGCATCGGATTAATCTAGATCTTAACCTTTAATTTTCTGTAGAATTTCAGCTAACCAGGTATTATCTTCTAAACTTCTTCTTCTACTGTTTAAGATATTGGGGAAAATGTCTCATTTAGTTTTGGGGGAGGGAATTAGTTGATCAGTACCTTGTTTTTAGTTTGTGTGTTGTTTTTATTTTTAGTCTAAAATTTTTCGAAAAATACTAAAAAAATTGAAAATTTTTCAAAAACATTACAAAAATATTTTACGTTTTTGTGTTTTTATATTGACTAAAAAGGTGAAATTGGTAAGAGACAGCTGAGTAAGGAGTTTCCACTCCTGAGACGTATCTCAAACCTATTTCGGAACAAGTTAATTTTTGTTTATTTCATTTTGAATTATTTAATTTGTAAATTCTCTATAAAACTGACTAAAATGGATCTTCATTTGCTCAGTTGGCAGGTATTATCTGTTGGGATTGGTGCTCAGAGCGCCAATTCCCGGTTGTATTTCTGTTAAATACTTCTGTAAAACATTATTATTATGAATAATATATGCATTTTCTATAATATAATCTATCTTTCTATATGGTAAAGACGTAATGACCCGAGAATGATTAGTCATGATACAGTTGCAAAAACGTCGCAACGGACATTGAGAAGTATCATGACGTTGTCATTCTCAGACAGTTCCTGGTCAAGGTTTACACTACTTGGTCAGTATAGTAAACCCGTTGAGACCAGTACATGTCGTATACTGGAATATATGATTCCAATGGTTTCTCAATGAACCATTAGTCTTGGAGACTAGTATAGACGTGTAGGTGTTTATAGCGGATAAACACTGAACGACTCACCGAAGATTCTTAATGGATGGTACACCAGCGTCAATAAGAATCTTCTTGGGTTGAGTAGCACTTGTGATTCTTAGACTTGAGATGCCATTGTGGGCACATGAGACATATTCTACACTTAGACGGCAGTCACGTCACCGATCTATTTAGATCAGACCTCCGCCTGTTCGTTTGGTGTAGATTGATCCTCATGGTGTCCTATGTGTATCAAGATAGGATCCGTCAGTTCTGTGTATCAGAGCATAGGTAGTCCATATGATTAGCAATCAGATTAAACCATGGGCCCGTGGTAAAGTTTAGAAGCTAGTTCTAAACATTCTTTTAGAGATTGCTAATGGAATAGTCGACTGGATAATCCCGATAGAGATTTGACGTTTACATATATATCTATGGGATTTATCCGGATACCTGTGACGGAGGAATTATACATTTTCCATGACCTCGACCTGTATGGTTCAGCGAGATTATCCGTGATCGTCATAATCTACGGGTGGATAGATTATGGACACGAAATTTGATTTCGTGACGGATATACCTGAATCTAGAGAGTCTCAATAATGAAACATACTCATAGAGCACTAGAGCAACATTAATAAATAATATTGATTATTTATAAAGTCGTTTAAAGGTTAAACGTAAGATACGTGCTAAAGAGACTAGATTGTCATTTACTTAATTATTGTGTATTTACATTTAATACTTGATTAATTTAAATACACATTAATTAATAGTCAAAATGAGTTATTTGACTTATTTCCTAAATGAATATATGTTTTTAATATTTAATGTAAATGTTATACTATATTTAATATATTTGTATTTGATTAATTAATTAATTATTTAATTGTTAAATGATTAAATTAATTAAAATATAAATATCTTATGTTAGGATATTTGTAGTAAATGACATTAGTTGCTTTTGTTGACTTAAATAAATATCTAATAAAGTTGTTATTTAGACATTTAGGCAAGTTGACCAAATTAGCTTGAAATGAAAATGAAATTACAAGTCTTATATTTTGTATATGTGAAATTCGGCCAAGGCCTTATTGTTGCAAGTATAAATTGATTTTCATTTCACTTTACACTTAACCTAATACACTTTACAAAATAAACTCCATTGAAGAAAACTAAGGAAAGCTTGAGAAAAGAAAGACATATCAAAGATAACTTGGAATTTAGTAAGTTTTTCAAACTTGCTATTAGAGAGGAAATTGTTCCTTAGGTTCTAGGCTTCAACATGTGATGTTCTTAGATTATTTCTTTCTTTATTTCGTTGTGTTTTTGTTGATGGAAGTTTGATAGAAGTGTTGAGCATGTATGGTGAAGGAAGGTTGTGACTATTGTAGTTGTAAACATTCTTTTAAGGTTTTTGAAACCATGTTGCTAATCTAGAGTTATTGACCCACTCTTAAATGACCTAGATTTTATCTTGAGTTTTTCATTGTGTTGAGACTTGGATTGGATGGAAGAATGATGATTGAAGTAATTGATTTAATGTATTTGGTCTAATTTGTCCAATTTGTGGAAATTGAAAAATTAGGGTTCTTAACTAATTCCAAATTTGGGGCTTTTCATATATGTTGCATATTTGTGTGTGTGTATATGATGCATATAAGGTTTCATGTTCATTGGATTACATTAGATGTGTTTTGAGACATGAAATGACAAAGTGCACAATTGTGCTCCCTTATGGTGCTCTCGGCTTTGTGAGAAAAATTTGGGGATTTTGGTGCTTTTGGTGTTTTGATGTTTTGAGCATCATAAGTTCATCTTAGAAATGATTTAGAATCATTCAAAATTGATTAGATCAATTTCGTACTAAAATGGACAAAAATACAAAGCAATGGTATTTCGGTAAATTCACCTAAAAATATTTTATTGAAATTATTTTCATAATTTGATTATTGGAATGTTAAATAAATATGTTTATTTAATTAATCCGAGAAAAATTTTTGAAATCTGAAAATCGGATTTTCACCGCTTCCGCTGCGTTACCGGATTCACCCCCTAAAAACTCATACAAAATGGTATCAGAGCAAGTCTGATTCTAGGCCACCTAAAATGATAAGCCTTCATTGAATCAATGTTTAATCATGTTTTCTTGACTTTATGCATGCTTATTAGGATCTAAATTGGTTAGATTTAGGGTGTATGACACTTAGCGGAAAATCCCCAATTAATAAGGTTTGAATGTAATTATGTATTTGATGCATGTTATATGGTCCGTCTTGTAAATACGGTTTATGAATAATTCTTTGTGACTACATCCGAGACCGTGCCTCTGCTGTGAGGATGTAGCCGATAAAGATTTATTTATACCGGATGTATATCAGATACTAGGTAAATTCAAGTAAATGCGGAATTCTGAACGTGCCCTAGCTGTCAGGATTACGTAAGTAACTTGAGTTTATCATTGACGAGTTTAACCTTGGTACGTCTCCTTGTGGGCCTGCCTTCGCAGCGACAACGAGAAACGGCTAGGACCGGATACTTAGGAGTCATTAGTGAATGATTGAAAAATGAGTTGTCTACCTGATGAATATACGTAGGCGAGACCGTGTCTCTGCTGTGAGCCGAAATATATTCACGGGATCCACTTTTCACTATTAGTATTTAATTTAATTATTAAATATTTGTATTATGTTTTGGGATTACAGTATTGCATGATTTAGTGGGAGGGGCATATTAGATTAAAAATCCATGATCTAGTTTATACTTTTGATATTATATGAAACTGCTTTATTTCTGCTAACCGTTTTTCATGATCTATATGATAGATTGGCGATGGCGGCACAATCCATAAATCAGTTTTGCGTATGCTTGATGCGAACAAACTGAAAGGCGCTGAGAACTTTGCAGACTGGGAATCATTCAAAATTGATTAGATCAATTTCGGACTAAAAGGACAAAAATACAAAGCAAGGGTATTTCGGTAAATTCACCTAAAAATATTTTATTGAAATTATTTTCATAATTTGATTATTGGAATGTTAAATAAATATGTTTATTTAATTAATCCGAGAAAAATTTTTGAAATCTGAAAATCGGATTTTCCCCGCTTCCGCTGCGTTACCGGATTCACCCCCTAAAAACTCCTACAAAATGGTATCAGAGCAAGTCTGATTCTAGGCCACCTAAAATGATAAGCCTTCATTGAATCAATGTTTAATCATGTTTTCTTGACTTTATGCATGCTTATTAGGATCTAAATTGGTTAGATTTAGGGTGTATGACACTTAGCGGAAAATCCCCAATTAATAAGGTTTGAATGTAATTAGTATTTGATGCATGTTATATGGTCCGTCTTGTCAATACGGTTTATGAATAATTCTTTGGACTACATCCGAGACCGTGCCTCTTCTGCTGTGAGGATGTAGCCGATAAAGATTTATTTATACCGGATGTATATCAGATACTAGGTAAATTCAAGTAAAGCGAATTCTGAACGTGCCCTAGCTGTCAGGATTACGTAAGTAACTTGAGTTTATCATTGACGAGTTTAACCTTGTGTACGTCTCCTTGTGGGCCTGCCTTCGCAGCGACAACGAGAAACGGCCAGGACCGGATACTTAGGAGTCATTAGTGAATGATTGACAAATGAGTTGTCTACCTGATGAATATACGTAGGCGAGACCGTGTCTCTGCTGTGAGCCGAAATATATTCACGGGATCCACTTTTCACTATTAGTATTTAATTTAATTATTAAATATTTGTATTATGTTTTGGGATTACAGTATTGCATGATTTAGTGGGAGGGGCATATTAGATTAAAAATCCATGATCTAGTTTATACTTTTGATATTATATGAAACTGCTTTATTTCTGCTAACCGTTTTTCATGATCTATATGATAGATTGGCGATGGCGGCACAATCCATAAATCAGTTGTGCGTATGCTTGATGCGAACAAACTGAAAGGCGCTGAGAACTTTGCAGACTGGGAATCATTCAAAATTGATTAGATCAATTTCGGACTAAAATGGACAAAAATACAAAGCAAGGGTATTTCGGTAAATTCACCTAAAAATATTTTATTGAAATTATTTTCATAATTTGATTATTGGAATGTTAAATAAATATGTTTATTTAATTAATCCGAGAAAAATTTTTGAAATCTGAAAATCGGATTTTCACCGCTTCCGCTGCGTTACCGGATTCACCGGATTCCCCCCTAAAAACTCCTACAAAATGGTATCAGAGCAAGTCTGATTCTAGGCCACCTAAAATGATAAGCCTTCATTGAATCAATGTTTAATCATGTTTTCTTGACTTATTGCATGCTTATTAGGATCTAAATTGGTTAGATTTAGGGTGTATGACACTTAGCGGAAAATCCCCAATTAATAAGGTTTGAATGTAATTATGTATTTGAAGCATGTTATATGGTCCGTCTTGTCAATACGGTTTATGAATAATTCTTTGTGACTACATCCGAGACCGTGCCTCTGCTGTGAGGATGTAGCCGATAAAGATTTTTTATACCGGATGTATATCAGATACTAGGTAAATTCAAGTAAAAGCGGAATTCTGAACGTGCCCTAGCTGTCAGGATTACGTAAGTAACTACTTGAGTTTATCATTGACGATTTTAACCTTGGTACGTCTCCTTGTGGGCCTGCCTTCGCAGCGACAACAAGAAACGGCCAGGACCGGATACTTAGGAGTCATTAGTGAATGATTGACAAATGAGTTGTCTACCTGATGAATATACGTAGGCGAGACCGTGTCTCTGCTGTGAGCCGAAATATATTCACGGGATCCACTTTTCACTATTAGTATTTAATTTAATTATTAAATATTTGTATTATGTTTTGGGATTACAGTATTGCATGATTTAGTGGGAGGGGCATATTAGATTAAAAATCCATGATCTAGTTTATACTTTTGATATTATATGAAACTGCTTTATTTCTGCTAACCGTTTTTCATGATCTATATGATAGATTGGCGATGGCGGCACAATCCATAAATCAGTTTGTGCGTATGCTTGATGCGAACAAACTGAAAGGCGCTGAGAACTTTGCAGACTGGGAATCATTCAAAATTGATTAGATCAATTTCGGACTAAAATGGACAAAAATACAAAGCAAGGGTATTTCGGTAAATTCACCTAAAAATATTTTATTGAAATTATTTTCATAATTTGATTATTGGAATGTTAAATAAATATGTTTATTTAATTAATCCGAGAAAAATTTTTGAAATCTGAAAATCGGATTTTCCCCCCTTCCCGCTTCCGCTGCGTTACCGGATTCACCCCCTAAAAACTCCTACAAAATGGTATCAGAGCAAGTCTGATTCTAGGCCACCTAAAATGATAAGCCTTCATTGAATCAATGTTTAATCATGTTTTCTTGACTTTATGCATGCTTATTAGGATCTAAATTGGTTAGATTTAGGGTGTATGACACTTAGCGGAAAATCCCCAATTAATAAGGTTTGAATGTAATTATGTATTTGATGCATGTTATATGGTCCGTCTTGTCAATACGGTTTATGAATAATTCTTTGTGACTACATCCGAGACCGTGCCTCTGCTGTGAGGATGTAGCCGATAAAGATTTATTTATACCGGATGTATATCAGATACTAGGTAAATTCAAGTAAAAGCGGAATTCTGAACGTGCCCTAGCTGTCAGGATTACGTAAGTAACTTGAGTTTATCATTGACGAGTTTAACCTTGGTACGTCTCCTTGTGGGCCTGCCTTCGCAGCGACAACGAGAAACGGCCAGGACCGGATACTTAGGAGTCATTAGTGAATGATTGACAAATGAGTTGTCTACCTGATGAATATACGTAGGCGAGACCGTGTCTCTGCTGTGAGCCGAAATATATTCACGGGATCCACTTTTCACTATTAGTATTTAATTTAATTATAATAAATTTGTATTATGTTTTGGGATTACAGTATTGCATGATTTAGTGGGAGGGGCATATTAGATTAAAAATCCATGATCTAGTTTATACTTTTGATATTATATGAAACTGCTTTATTTCTGCTAACCGTTTTTCATGATCTATATGATAGATTGGCGATGGCGGCACAATCCATAAATCAGTTTGTGCGTATGCTTGATGCGAACAAACTGAAAGGCGCTGAGAACTTTGCAGACTGGGAATCATTCAAAATTGATTAGATCAATTTCGGACTAAAATGGACAAAAATACAAAGCAAGGGTATTTCGGTAAATTCACCTAAAAATATTTTATTGAAATTATTTTCATAATTTGATTATTGGAATGTTAAATAAATATGTTTATTTAATTAATCCGAGAAAAATTTTTGAAATCTGAAAATCGGATTTTCACCGCTTCCGCTGCGTTACCGGATTCACCCCCTAAAAACTCCTACAAAATGGTATCAGAGCAAGTCTGATTCTAGGCCACCTAAAATGATAAGCCTTCATTGAATCAATGTTTAATCATGTTTTCTTGACTTTATGCATGCTTATTAGGATCTAAATTGGTTAGATTTAGGGTGTATGACACTTAGCGGAAAATCCCCAATTAATAAGGTTTGAATGTAATTATGTATTTGAAGCATGTTATATGGTCCGTCTTGTCAATACGGTTTATGAATAATTCTTTGTGACTACATCCGAGACCGTGCCTCTGCTGTGAGGATGTAGCCGATAAAGATTTATTTATACCGGATGTATATCAGATACTAGGTAAATTCAAGTAAAAGCGGAATTCTGAACGTGCCCTAGCTGTCAGGATTACATAAGTAACTTGAGTTTATCATTGACGATTTTAACCTTGGTACGTCTCCTTGTGGGCCTGCCTTCGCAGCGACAACAAGAAACGGCCAGGACCGGATACTTAGGAGTCATTAGTGAATGATTGACAAATGAGTTGTCTACCTGATGAATATACGTAGGCGAGACCGTGTCTCTGCTGTGAGCCGAAATATATTCACGGGATCCACTTTTCACTATTAGTATTTAATTTAATTATTAAATATTTGTATTATGTTTTGGGATTACAGTATTGCATGATTTAGTGGGAGGGGCATATTAGATTAAAAATCCATGATCTAGTTTATATCTTTTGATATTATATGAAACTGCTTTATTTCTGCTAACCGTTTTTCATGATCTATATGATAGATTGGCGATGGCGGCACAATCCATAAATCATTTTGTGCGTATGCTTGATGCGAACAAACTGAAAGGCGCTGAGAACTTTGCAGACTGGGAATTGGATTTGAGGATTTTCCTCGATTCCGAAAAGCTGGGTTATGTTCTTGAGGGTCCATTGCCCCTTGCAGTGGGTGAGGATGCTTCGGAGGAGGAACGCCAAGTTTTTGAAACTTGGAAGGATGATGATTTAAGGGTTAAATCATACATCCTTAGTTCACTATCTCCGAAACTCAAGCAACAGTACTATGGTATGCTAGATTCCTATAGTATGATGACGCGATTGAGACAATCGTTTTGAGAACCAGGAACAAGTGATTGTTCACAAAGTCGCCATGGAACTGTTCCATGCGCGTCTGGATGAGGGGTAGAGTGTAAGCCCACATGTTCTTCAGATGATCGATTTGATCGATCAATTGAGGCAACATAATCTCATCTTGAATGACATTCTCGGCAGAAGTGTCATTCTTGGTTCACTACCAGCTTCATTTCGCCAGTTCGTGATGTACTTCAACATGCACGGGACTGTCTGTTCCTACCAGGAGCTACATAGGATGTTGCTCACGGCAGAAGAGGACCTTAAGAAGGGAGTACCGACTCGCTCTCCTATAACTACTTCTCTTTCGGCTTCTTCCCAATGATGGTCCAAGGGAAAGAACAAGAAAGGCAAGAAGAAGAATAAGGCTTTTGGTCCTCAACAACAGGCGAAGATTGCAAAGCCCAAAAGAGCTTCTGAAGACAAATGCCACCACTGCGGTAAATTTGGGCACTGGAAAAGGAACTTTCCTTATTACATTGCCCAAGTGAGGAGAGACAGAGCTTCTACATCAGGTACTTTTATTTTTCCAGTTATTGATTTATCTTTGGCTTGTGAAGCCGTTACATCCAGCTGGATTTTAGATTCTGCTTGTCCCATTCACATTTGCAATTCGTTGCAGGTGCTGAAGGAAAGTAGGAAACTGAAGCCTGGAGAGATGCAGTTGCGGTTCGGGAGTGGAGACTCTTTGGATGCAGTTGCAGTGGGAGTATGCGAGATCTCATTGCCGAATGTGACACTTTTGTTATATGACTGTCATTTTGTACCGGGATGTGTCGCAAATATTATATCACTTTTTGTATTAGATACAGAAGGCTTTTGTATTAATATTAAGAATAGTTCTTTGTATTTATATGATAAAAATAATATTCAGATCCTTTGTTGTCCAAACCAGCATTGTCATTATACATTGCAAACTTCAAAAGATATCTTAAATACTGGAGTTAATAAACGTAGTTTACCTGTAATTAATAATACTGAACTTTGGCATATGAGACTTGGTCACATTGGCGTTAAACGCCTTACCCAATTGGTTAGGAATGGTTTGATATCATATCTTACCATTGAATCCTATCCAACTTGTGAATCATGTATTCAGGGTAAGATGACCAAAGCCTCATTTTCTGGTGTTGGACACCGCGCCACTAACTTACTGGAACTCGTACATTCTGATGTATGTGGTCCACTAAGTCAAACTGCTCACAGTGGTTATTCGTACTTCGTTACCTTTACCGATGATTTGTCACGGTACGGTTATGTGTATTTGATGCGACATAAATCAGAAACCTTTGAAAAGTTCAAAGAGTTCCGAAATGAAGTAGAAAAACAAACTGGTAAATATATTAAATGTCTTCGATCAGATCGAGGCGGCGAATATATGAGTGGTGAGTTCATGGATTATATGAAGGAGAATGGGATTCTCGCTCAATATACTCCTCCAGGTACACCACAGCACAATGGTGTATCTGAAAGGAGAAATCGGACTTTATTGGATATGGTCCGATCGATGTTGAGTTTCACATATTTGCCCTATTATTTATGGGGCTACTCTCTCTTAACAGCCGCACATCTTTTGAATAAGATTCCTTCAAAGAATGTTCCTACGACACCGTATCAGATATGGTTCGGTAGGAGACCAAATCTTAATTATGTTAAGGTTTGGGGTTGTCCTGCCTATGTTAGGGTGACTCAGCAAGATAAGCTTTCGCCTCGAGGGCAAAAGTTTAGGTTTGTTGGATATCTTTCGAATACGATGGGATATCTGTTCTATGATACCGAGCATCGAAATGTGTTCATAGCTCGCTTCGCAAAATTTCTAGAAGTAGAATTTTTGTCAGAAGGTGGTAATCATAGACAGGTTGAGCTTGATGAAGTCCAACCTGAAAACAACGAGCCAATGGAGGAACCTGAAGTTCAAGTAGATGAAGGACCTTCAACACACACACTCCGTAGGTCGGAAAAGGTGTCTAGACCTCCTGAACGCTTGTATTTGATACAAGAAAAGAGTCTGGATGTTCTCTTAGTTGAAGAGACAGATCCTTTCACCTATAGAGAATCGATGTTGGACATCGACTCCGTGAAATGGCAAAGTGCCATGAAATCCGAGATAGACTCAATGCATGAAAATCAAGTTTGGGACTTGATTCCGCTTCCCGAAGGAATTGTTCCTATCGGTTGTAAATGGGTTTACAAAAGGAAGCGCGGGCCTGACGGTAAGGTTGAAACTTACAAGGCCCGACTGGTAGCAAAAGGTTACACGCAGCGACCTGGCGTCGACTACGATGAAACTTTTTCGCCGGTAACAATGCTTAAGTCTATCCGGATTTTTCTTTCTATAGCTACGTATCATGACTACGAGATTTGGCAAATGGATGTCAAAACGGCTTTTCTAAATGGATTTCTTGATGAAGAAATCTATATGGAACAGCCGGAAGGTTTCACGTCCAGCGAAACCTCGGGTATGGTATGTAAGCTTAAGAAGTCCATTTATGGACTTAAACAAGCTTCACGAAGTTGGAATCTTCGATTCGATGAGATTATTAGATCGTCTGGTTTTCTCAAGAATTCGGAAGAATCCTGTGTGTATCAGAAGGCCAGTGGGAGCATGGTCGTATTTTTAGTCCTATATGTTGATGACATCCTAATCATTGGGAATGATTTAGGTATGTTGCAAGGCCTCAAAGCGTACCTCTTTAAGAATTTCTCCATGAAGGACCTGGGAGAAGCTTCCTATGTTTTAGGGATAAAACTCTATAGAGATAGACAAAGGAGGCTGATTGGGTTATCCCAATCAACGTACGTAGATAAGATCTTGGAACGGTATAGCTTTGGTAACTGTAAGACAGCAAACATACCGTTCTGACATGGGATTCATCTTTCCAAGAAGATGTGTCCACAAACAGAAGATGAGAAGGTTAGAATGTCTAACCAACCTTATGCTTCATGTTTGGGTAGCATAATGTATGCCATGTTATGTACGAGGCCTGATATCAGTTTTGCTGTTAGCGTAACTAGTCGATATCAGTCCAATCCAGGTAATGACCATTGGATGGCCATTAAACATATCCTAAAGTATCTTAAAGGTACTAAGGATAAGTTAATAGTTTATGGAGGAAACGAACTGCAGGTTAATGTGTATAAAGACTCCGATTTCCAATCGGATCCCGATGATAGAAAGTCTACATCTGGATTTGTCTTTACCCTTAACGAAGGTGCAGTTTTTTGGAAGAGTTCCAAACAGGGATCGACAGCTGATTCCACCACTGAGGCGGAATATATTGCAGCTTCTGAAGCTGCAAAAGAGGCTGTGTGGATAAAGAACTTTATCACAGAATTGGGAGTTGTCCCAAGTATCGAGAATGCGATTCCGTTATACTGTGATAATACTGGAGCCATTGCGCAAGCAAAGGAACCGAGGGCGCATCAGAAGTCGAAGCATGTGGAATGCAAGTACCACATCATTCGAGAGATCGTGTCGCGAGGGGATATTGTCGTATGCAAGGTACCGAGTGAAGATAATGTAGCAGACCCGCTGACGAAGGCCATACCTCCGAAGTTGTTTGATAAACACGTGGAGTCGATGGGTATTAGATACAATCGATATTGGCACTATAGCAAGTGGGAGATTTTGTTTGGGTTTGTGCTCAGAGCGCCAATTCCCGGTATTTCTGTTAAATACTTCTGTAAAACATTATTATTATGAATAATATATGTAGTTTCTATAATATAATCTATCTTTCTATATGGTAAAGACGTAAAACTTGACTAGGAACAATTAAAGAAATGATGTTGTATGATATAACTCAATGCCAATTGTGACGCTTTTACAACTGTATCATAACTAACCATTTTAAGGTCAATTACTTCTTTACCATATATAAAGAGATATTATATTATAGAAACTGCTTATTTTATTCATTATAAAATATTTACAAAAGTATTTACAAGGAAATACATAAGAAGTTGGCGCTCCAATCACCAACCCTAATAAATTCTCCCATTTGCTCTAGTGCCAATATCGATTGTATCTCATACCCATCGACTCCACATGTTTATCATACAACTTCAAAGGAATGGCCTTGGTAAGCGGTGTTAGACAATTATGACCCATAGCGTCACTATTTGTAAAAGACATTGTGGTTTTTGTACAAATTAATTATGTAGCATTGAAATTGCATTTTATCATTTTGTAATTTGATTACTTGAATATATAAATGATAAAAGTCCTTATGATTAGTTCTGGATTATAAGATATGAGACAGTATCAATCCATAAAGGTTTAATAATTAAATATCCCTAGTCGTAGTATTATCGAGACTGGACATCGATAATGCGGAATAGACTAGTATTGCACTTGTGCGTGTTATGGAAGCATAACGGCATAGTTCTCATATATTTAAGTATTGGATACTTATGCAAGTGTGATATGAGGTTGTGTTTACCGATGGTACGAAAACAGCTTTGCTCTGGATAGACCCCGCGGAATCCCATTGGTAGTATGACTATGTGTCTATGGGAATCCGCATCAGGGTAGATGTATTTGGTCTTAACCTGAGGCTTGCATCGCTAGTGCTTGCGACAATCAATACACATTGGTTTTGGTCATCCAGGACTTTAACAAGTTATGTGTACGCCTCTTCTGGGTTTATTGAGAATCGTAGTGTATTGGGTGTGATGTCAAGATGGAAGTATCACTTCAGTCATATGAAGATGATGATCACGTAGGGATACAGAACTGATACTCTAAATTGGTTGCAACCATCGGGATAATATGACTTGGTCATGATTATCCGATTAAAGAGACTAGTTGCTTGATATCCGATATATGCTTCGTACGGGGCACACAGTATTCCAGCCGCAGGCCTTGCATGTGGCATCAGATACTGGATCGCAATATGCAATACTACGTATACTACGCCTGATACAGATTATATATTCCATTAAGAATATTTCTGGAGAATTGGGTAGGCACGGTGCTTTGCTAGAAGCCAACCATGTCTCGTAAATCGATAAAAATGTAGTACGAGGTACGTACATGTTCGGATAGTCCGACGATCGAATTTACTGCCAACATATCCAGGGATCTCTTGGGTCGCTTCCCGAAGATTCACCGATGCGTATGATTCGAACATAATTAATCTTGGATTAAATACAGAGATATTTTATCTGGGATAAAATACTATTTGAAGAGAGAGACTAATTAATTCAGAATTAATCGATAAAATAATATATTCGATATATTAAACGAAATTAGATTTCGACACGGAATTAAAATTGGATTTTAATTCGGGCAAACAAATTAATTTAGAATTAATTCGCGAGCGACGTGAATAGTAAATTTGATTTAATTACGTCGTAATGGAAAATTCGTTAATTCGAAATTAACGAAACCGAGCCCGAGATGTGTTTACGAGGCCACTCCGATTTTGAATCAAGTGCGGCCACAAGTCACATCACTCGTCACATCACTCATCACATCATATGTCACTTTAGTGATGGATGTCCATTCACCTTTTTGGTGAGTGACAACTAGTCACTATTTATGATGTTGGTTGTTGAGAGCCTTTAATGACATTTTGGCTCCAAATTTGAGTTTTGACTTTTTGAAAGCCATATACCAAATTTTGGTAACACTTTTGATATAACTTGTTTTTAGAAAACAAATACCAAAAACAAAAGAACTCTCTCTCTCCCATTGCTCAAAACCGTGAGCTCCATTGAAGGAAAGAAAAATTATTTTTCTTTCAATCTTGCTAGCACATTCAAGGAATCATCACTAGGTGATAGGGAAACTAATCTAAGAGCTTGGAATCCTTTCAAAGGCTTGGAGCTTTTTCATCATCAACAAAGGACCACCTTGGCCGAATTCAACAAAGAGATTTTGGTGTTCATCTTCTTCAAAATCCATTCAATGTAAGTGTGATTCCGCCTCACTTCTTTGAGTATTCATTCTTTTTCATTGTTCAAATATGATCTTTGGACTATACTAGAAACCAACAATGGTATCAATGAGCCTAATTTGAGCATGAAAAATATTAGGGTTCTTATGCTAAAATTTGGGTAAAGATGATTTGAGCATGATTTGATAAAATTGATTGATTGAGTATGCTTGAATGATGATAACATAGTGTTATGCATGATCAATTTCATAAAAAATGATTTGGATTAATTTTTCCCTAAATAAATGGCTTGGCCGAATGCTTACTAAACCCTAAAGTCATGGTATTTTTTATTCTTTTGATCATTGGATGAGTTTAAAGACTTGGGATAATGTTGATTTGAGATTCAATTGGATTGAAAATGAAATCGAATAAAAACCCTAGAATGCCGTGAGCTTGATAGCATGAAATGAGTTGATTTTTTGAATCAATTATGTTGGACATGTGTTGATGATGAAAAGTATGATTAATGGATTAGATTAGTATTTTGGAAATGTTAATTTAAAAGATTAATCATGGCTAAACACTTTGATTTATTAAATTATGAATTTTGGAAAATTGGAATTTAATAAATTGGGCTTGATTTTGAATTGGGCTTATAATTGTTGTAATTGGGCAAATGGGCTTGGTTGGGCCAAGTTGGTTTGGGCCAAATGGATTGGATCCAAATTGGGACTAAACCACTCCATTAAGTCCAAATATAACAAATAGGCTTTAAAAGTTTAATTGGGCCTAATGAGCCGAAATTGGTTTCTTGGCAAATAAGGGTGATTCCTTAATTGGGCTTTGGTATTTGGGTTTGACCCATATTGACCAAAGTCCATGCCTTATGAAATCAATTGAAAGGCCATTGGACTTTAATTAAACAATATTGGATGTTAATTGGGCTTTGAGACCCGTTAAGATTAGATTTGGAATCTAAGCGTTAAAGCGCATTAAAAAGTTTAAATATTTAATTTGGAATTAAATAAATGAATTAGTATTGAATACGAATTAAATTAGATTTAAAGAGTAGTTCGATATAATTCAAGAATTCATACTTCGAGTACTTATTCTCAAACGAGTTGGACTCGCGCAAATCAAATTGTTGTTTGAACATTGGATAATCACTTAATTCAAAGATTAATTAATTGGATTAGATTGATTGAATAACATGCTATGAATGAATACATGGATGTGTTGAATGAATAATGTATATCAGATGGATATTAGAAGGGAAAGGACAATTTTGGAAATTGTTGTAAATTTAGAATTTATTAAATTGGACCTGCGTGTCCAGCCTTATCTCTCTTGATTCTTTGTATTCTCTTCTTACCTAATTCCCCTCAATGTTAATGAGGTTTCTCTTATTGTATTATGTAATTGGGTAGAAGTAAGAATAGTGCTAGCCGGAAAGAGGAAATGGAGTGATTCGTTATAGGAACAATCTGTGAAATATCCATCCGCATATCGTTATTAATTTATTTTCGTGCCTTATTATGCTTTTAGAATGCATGCTTAAGGGTGCATGATGAGACCTTAACAAAGATAATTAATTGGTTGCCAATAACGCGAAAAACCCTCAAATAATATTAAGCGTTGGCCAAAGTCAAGGTTGTGTGTTATTTAACGGGATCCTAGCCCACTAGGAAACTAAGTTTCCCGAGTACTCAACAGAGGGTTAGAGGCTCGCCGAAAAATAGTGGGAGGCTAGTATTGAATTTTCAATTTCGTTCAAATACTTAGCTTTACGCGCTTTCAAAATTATTTCGTCAATTATTTTATTAGTTGGACTAATATATTATTATTTTTCTTATAACAGTTAGACTGTACCCATACATCGTTAATCGAATAGTTGGACTATTGCGGTTAAGATGACAAGAAAGTTGAGCATTAGTGAAATTTTCATGGGCAACAACATCTTTAATGGCACAAAATTTCAGGATTGGGATATGAATCTCATAATTGTTCTGGGATCCGAGAAGTTACTCTATACTTTAGAGCGACCAGTTGGGCCTAAGCCCCGACCTGATCAGTTGCTTGAGTTAGAGCTTTGGAAGACTCATAGCGATGATAATATGACTGCTCAATCAGTAATGCTTGCCGCTATGACTCCGCAATTCCGTCGTCAAAAGAAGAGGTTGGATCCCTATGAGATGATGGTGAAGTTGCACGATCTTCACCGATCTAACCTTAGATCGCAAAGATACGAGTTGCAGAAGAAGCTCTTCCACGCTCGAATGTCAGAGGGTACGTCTGTTGAGAATCATGTCTCACAGATGATTGCTGACATTGAGCAGTTCGGACAGATGGGCATAGTCTTCGAGGCTGAGACTTCAGTGGATTTGATCCTACAGTCTCTCCCCAACACTTTGAGTGGGTTCATCATGAACTACAACATGTTGAACCAAGACCAGACTCTTGGAGAGTTGATGTCCACTCTGCGTGAGGCAGAAAATGAGCTCCTTAAGGGCAAGAAACAAGAGGCACACTATCCTTCAACATCTCAGACTCCGAGGGCTTGGCCCAAGGCGACTGGAGGTGTTAAGAAGAAGAAGCATAAAAAGAAGTGCAAGGCCAAATCGTCAAAGGGTTCTGGGAAACCCAATGACAAATCCCAAGATGTATGCTTGCAGTGCGGGAAGCGGGGTCACTGGAAGCGTGACTGTCGCGAGTACAAGGGACACATGAAGGAAATCAAAGCGGGCAAAGAACCGGCTTCAGGTATGTTTGTTATTGAAATAGACGTGTCTACTTCTAGTTTTAAAAATTGGATTTTTGATTCTGGTTGTGGTACTCACATATGTACTGATGTGCAGGATCTGCGGATTAGCAGGAGACTGACCTCAAAAGAGATTGACCTCCGCGTTGGAAATGAGACTCGAGTTGTCATTTTGACCGTGGGCACTTATGTTTTGGAACTGCCCTCTGGGCATGTACTTGAAATTATAAACTGTTATTTTGTACCAAGTTTGACTAGGAATATTATTTCTGTATCTATGTTAGCCCAATGTGGGTATACTTTTGTATTTAGAAACACTGGGTGTTTTATGTATAAAAATGATATGGAAATTTGTACTGCTGATGCAAATAATGGTCTTTATATTTTGAATATAAATCAATCTCAAACATATAATGTAACAAACAAAAGGCTTAAATTAAGTAACAAAGATGAAACTTATATGTGGCATTGTCGTCTAGGACACATAAACAGGACACGTATATCCACACTTTCGAAGAGTGGGTACTTGGACGGATTTGATCCAAATTCATATGACGTCTGCGAATCTTGTTTATTAGGTAAGATGCCTAAGTCACCTTTTAATGGTAAAGGTGTACGTGCCACCGATCTGTTAGCCCTCGTTCATAGTGACGTTTGTGGGCCCATGTCTAGCCAGGCTAGAGGTGGATATGAATACTTCATAACCTTTACGGATGATGCATCGCGTTATGGTTATGTGTATCTTATGAGACACAAGTCGGAAACTTTTGAGAAATTCAAAGAGTTTAGACACGAAGTAGAAAAACAGACCGGCAAAAGTATTAAGACATTACGGTCGTACCGTGGTGGCGAATACTTGAGCAATGAGTTTCTTGATTACTTGAAAGAATATGGTATTATTTCACAGTGGACTCCTCTCAGAACACCGCAATAAAACGGTGTGTCCGAACGGAGAAACCGAACTTTGTTAGACATGGTGAGGTCTATGATGAGTCGCACAAAGCTACCTATTTCCTTCTAGGGATATGCATTGAACAGTGCAATACTTATTTTGAATAAGGTTCCGTCAAAGTCTGTTCAACAGACTCCATATGAAATATAGACAGGAAAGAAACCGGGTTTCTCATTCCTGAAGATTTGGGGTTGCTGGGCATATGTCAAACGTTTGGAAGGTACCAAACTAGAACCCAAATCAGAAAAATGCCTATTTATAGGATATCCTAGGGAAACCAAAGGATATTACTTCTATCACCCACAAGAGAACAAAGTATTTGTTGCTCTACATGTGATTTTCCTTGAGAAGGAATTCCTGAATGCAGTGATAAGTGGGAGGAAGGTAGAACTCGATGAAAATCGGAGTGATACTATTCATGGCACATAATCCTTAACGGAACATGAACAGTCCATCAGGGATGAGACTGTACCACAATCTTTGATTACACAAGGACCGCGTAGGTCGGAGAGAGTCAGGAAATAACCCGAGAGGTATTGGTTTCTGATCTCACCTCATATGGATATTAATCTTATTGAGGAAGACGAACCGGCTACGTATGAGGAAGCGATACAAGGTATCAACTCCGGTTTATGGAAAGATGCCATGAATTCCGAAATGTATTCCATGTATACCAACCAAGTTTGGACACTGGTTGATGCACCAGAAGGCGTAAAGCTTATTGTATGCAAATGGGTCTTCAAGAGGAAGACCGACATGGATGGCAACATACAAATGTACAAAGCTAGGCTTGTAGCGAAATGGTATCGTCAATGACTTGGTGTCAATTATGACGAAACTTTTTCACCCGATGCCATGATTAAATCCATTAGGATAATGCTTGCTATTGCTGCATATTTTGATTACGAGATATGGAAAATGGACGTCAAAACCGCTTTCTTTAACGGAAACCTTTTGGAGGATGTTTACATGCAATAGCCTGACAGTTTTTTCATGCCAAGACTTGCAAACAAGGTTTGTAAGTTAAATCGATTCATTTATGGATTGAAGCAAGCATCACGGTCTTGGAACCAACGTTTTGATGAGATCATAAAAGAATATGATTTCATTCAAAACGAGGATGATCCTTGTGTATATAAGAAGGTTAGTGGGAGCGCACTGACATTCATTGTCCTTTACGTTGATGATGTATTGCTTATTGGCAATGACATTCCCATGTTAACGTCGGTGAAAGCTTGGCTTTCATTAAAATTCTCCATGAAAAATCTGGGAGAAGCAGCCTTTATTCTAGTAATAAAGATCTACCGGGATAGATCTAGAAAGCTGCTTGGACTCTCCCAGAGTACATATGTTGACCAAGTGTTGAAGAGATTCAACATGGATCAGTCCAAGAGGGGACTGTTGCTAGTGTCACATGGCGTCACTCTATCTAAGGACATGTGTCCTAAAACTCAAGATGAGAGAGACAGCATGAGTAGGATACCGTTTGCCCCGGTAGTCGGATTGATCATGTATGCCATGATATGTACGCGACCTGATGTCTCCTATGTTTTGAGCATGTGTAGTCGCTATCAGGCCGATCCAAGTGAAGGTCACTGGATGGCAGTTAAGAGTATCCTTAAGTATCTTAGAAGAACTAAGGATGCTTTCTTAATCTATGGAGATGGAGAACTTGAGGTAACTGGGTATACCGATGCAAGTTTCCAAACCGATTAAGACAACTGCAAGTCGTAATCCGGGTACATATATTGTTTGAATAACGGAGCAGTAAGCTGGAAATCATCCAAGTAAGAGACTGTTGCCGATTCAACAACAGAAGCGGAGTATATTGCTGCAGCTAAAGCAGCAAAAGAGGCAGTTTGGATCTGAAAATTCCTAATTAGATTAGGAGTAGTTCCGTTAGCAGCTGAGCCCGTTCCATTGTATTGTGACAATAACGGGGCTATAGCGCAGGCTAAGGAACCGCGGTCTCATCAATGATCCAAGCATGTTCTTCGATGTTTCCATCTGATTCGTGAGATCATACATCGTGGCGATGTGAAGATCGAGAAGGTCGCATCAGAGGACAACATAACAGATCCGCTGACGAAAGCTATTCCTCAGCAAAAGTTTGAGCGACATGTACATAGTTCAGGTATTAGATGCTTGAGTGACTGGCTATAGGCCAAGTGGGAGATTGTTAGACAATTATGACCCATAGCCTCACTATTTGTAAAAGACATTGTGGTTTTTGTACAAATTAATTATGTAGCAATGAAATTACATTTTATCATTTTGTAATTTGATTACTTGAATATATAAATGATAAAAATCATTATGATTAGTTCCAGATTATAAGATATGAGATAGTATCAAACCATAAGGGTTTAATTATTAAATATCCCTAGTCGTAGTATTATCGAGACTGGACATCGATAATGCAGAATATACTAGTATTGCACTTGTGCGTGTTATGGAAGCGTAACGACATAGTTTTCATATATTTAAGTATTGGATACTTATGCAAGTGTGATAGGAGGTTGTGTTTACCGATGGTACAGAAATAACTTTGCTCTGGATAAACCCCGGGGAATCCCATTGGTAGTATGACTATGTGTCTATGGGTATCCGCATCAGGGTATGTGTATTTGGTCTTAACCTGAGACTTACATCGGTAGTACTTGCGACAATCAATACACTTTGGTTTTGGTCGTCCAAGACTTTAACATGTTATGTGTACGCCTCTTCTCGGTTTATTGAGAATCGTTGTGTATTAGGTGTGATGTCAAGATGGAAGTATCACTTCAGTCATATGAAGGTGATGATCACGCAGGGATACAGAACTAGTATTCTAAATTGGTTGTAACCATCGGGATAATATGACTTGGTCATGATTATCCGATTAAAGAGACTAGTTGCTTGATATCCGATATATGCTTCGTACGGGGCAGACACTATTCCAGCCCCAAGCCTTGCATGTGACATCAGATACTGGATCGCAATACCCTATAATACGTATACTACGTCTGATACATATTATATATTCCATTAAGAATATTTCTGAAGAATTGGGTAGGCACGGTGCTTTGCTAGAAGCCAAACATGTCTCGTAAATCGGTAAAAACGTAGTACGAGGTACGTACGTGTTCAGATAGTCCGACGATCGGATTTACTGCCAACATATCCAGGGATCTCTTGGGTCGCTTCACGAAGATTCACCGATGACGTATCATTCAAACATAATTAATCTTGGATTAATTACGGAGATATTTTATCTGCGATAAAATACTATTTGAAGAGAGAGAACGATTAATTCGTAATTAATCGATAAAATAATATATTCGATATATTAAACGAAATTAGATTTCGACGTGGAATTAAAATTGGATTTTAATTCGGGCAAATGAATTAATTTAGAATTAATTCACGAGCGACGTGAATAGTAAATTTGATTTAATTACGTCGTAATGGAAAATTCGTTAATTCGGAATTAACGAAACCGAGCCCGTGATGTGTTTGCGAGGCCACTCTAGTTTTGAATCAAGTGCTGCCACAAGTCACATCACTCGTCACATCGCTCGTCACATCACATGTCACTTTAGTGATGGATGTCCATTCACCTTTTTGGTGAGTGACAACTAGTCAATATTCATCATGTTGGTTGTTGAGAGCCTTTAATGCCATTTTGGCTCCAAATTTGAGTTTTGACTTTTTGAAAGCCATATACCAAATTTTGGTAACACTTTTGATAGAACTTGTTTTTAGAAAACAAATACCAAAAACAAATGAACTCTCTCTCTCTCCCCCATTGCTCAAAACCGTGAGCTCCATTGAAGGAAAGAAAAATTTTTTTTCTTTCAATCTTGCTAGCACATTCAAGGAATCATCACTAGGTGATAGGGAAACTAATGTAAGAGCTTGGAATCCTTTCAAAGGCTTCGAGCTTGTTCATCATCAACAAATTTCCACCTTGGCCGAATTCAACAAAGAGATTTTGGTGTTCATCTTTTTCAAAATCCATTCAATGTAAGTGTGATTCCGCCTCACTTCTTTGAGTATTCATTCTTTTTCATTGTTCAAATATGATATTGGGACTATATTAGAAACCAAAAAGCGGGTCTGCTACATTATCTTCACTCAAGACCATACACACGAAAATGTCCCATTCGCGACATAATCAAATTATGTAACAAATACAAATACAAAATAACTATTAATTAACCAAAATTCCCTAATGCATGTGTTATCGTTTAATCGATTAAACGATTCGAATTAACTCATTTAATCCGATGAAGTATTATGAATAATCTATATTATTCATAAAACGTTGCCCAAGTGATCAACAAGTACACTTCATATTGTGGGACTCTCTAAGTTTCGAGAAAATATTTGGTGCAACAGTGGTACCACGTCATCCATGCAACAAGCCAATCATCTTTTGCCACGAGTGCTAAAAAGTCAAAAAACAACTAAAAAATAGGAAAAAAATTAAACATGTTATTTTTTAATTGGTTGGTGGTACCACATCATCCATACCACTGTTGCACCAAAGATTTACTCCTAAGTTTCGGTTTGTCCATCACGAAATCAATTTCATGTCCATAATTCACCCACTCATGAATTATGACGACCACAGATAATCTCGCTAAACTATGCAAGCCGAGGTCATTGCATATATATAATTTCTCTGTCACAGGCTGTCCATGTTATACCTAGGATATAGATAAGAACGTCAAATCCTTTCGGTATAATAAAGTCGACTTTCAAATTTATGATCTTTAAATAACACTCAGAACTGATTTCCGAAGTTATACCACAGCCATGGATTTACTAGATCGTAAACATCTGTTGGATGCATATGCCCTGTACATATAACCGACAGATTCTATCTTGATACGCACTGGATATCATGAGCATCAGTCCACACCCAACGAAAAGGTGGAGGTCTGATCTAAATAGATCAGTGACGTGACTGCCATCAAATGGTGGCGGATAACTCATATATCCACTGTGGTATCTCAAGTCGAATGACCACTATGCTCGCTCAACTCGAGAAGATTCCTATTGACGTTGGTGTACCATCTATTAGGAAATCTTCAGTGAGTCGTTCAGTGTTTATCAAATAAACACCTATATGTCTATAGGAGTCTCCCGAGACTCATGGTTCATTGGGATAAACCATCAGACCAAGTCACGATATACGACATGTAGAGGTTTTTATGGGGTATTACCGGGTAATGCAGCGGAATGCGAAAATCAAATTTTTTCGGTTTCAATAATTTTTCTTGGGTAATTAAAATAAAAAAATTTATTCTAATTAGTCGATACTCAAAAATTCAATTTTTACCCAAAATTTATAATTTTTTCTTAATTACCGTGAGACCCCAAAGGTTTGCATTTTGATCATTTTAGTCATAATTTGTCAAATACTAATTTAAGTGATTTCAAATCACTACCAAAATAATATATACATATCATATACATCAAAATACAACTCACACACAAAATCCCAAAAAATATCCAAATTGCCGAGAAGCCCAACAAGTTTGAACTTCTTGCATTTTGGTCCAAATTTGTTAAAAATAAGTTTAGATGATTTCCAATCAACACTAAATGATTTGAATATCTTATATATATCATTATACAACACATTTATGAAAAGCCCCAATTTTGGTTTTGGTTAAGAACCCTTATTTCTCAAATTAACAAAATTAACCAAAATTAACCAAATCCAATACTTTAATCTAATCTCTACAACACCAAACAAGTGTCACCACTTTGAAAAAACTCAATAACAATTCTAGGTCGCCAATGAGTGGCCTAACAACTCTAAAATGGCAATAAGATCATCAAATGATCAAAAGTGTGCTTATACACCATTTACAAGCATACTTTATTAAACATACATGCATATATCTTCATTCATGCTTACAACCATCATAACACAAACATAAGAGAGTAGAAAAACTTATAAACAGCATATGTTGTAGCCAAGAACAGAAGAAATAATTTTTCTTCTAATGGAAAGTTGGAAATACTTACTAATTTGCAAGACTTCTACACTTTCTTCTTGGTTTCTTCTCTTTTTCTCTCAAGTCTTTTTTGGTTATGTTTTTGGAGGCTTAACCCTTGTGTAGAAAAATGAAAAACAAAACCTTTTATATTTAGGGTTATGGCTGAAATTAGGGCAATAAAAGAAATAGATATTTTTACATTTTTAATCTTATTAAAGTAGCAAAAACCAATTTGATAACTATTTCTTTAAATGTAAAAAGTCAAAATTTCACACTTAATCATTTCCTTATATAAATATCAACTTAGATAATTTATATTTCAATTACTTTAATTATTTAATAATTTAGTAATTACTTAAATATAAATATTTAAATATATGTATTATATTTACTTTAAATAATCTAAATACATATATTAATGATATATGTCAAATATTATAATTTGACAATTAATTAATGTGTATTTAATAAAATCATATATTAAATACAAATACATATTAATTAGGAAATAACTAGAAGGTTCATAAGCATGTAACTTTCGTTTAACCATTAAATAATTTATAAATAATCAATATTATTCACAAAAGTTTCCTTAGTGCTCAACGAGTATATTTCATTAGTGAGACTCTCTAGGTTCAGGCATATCCGTCACAAAATCCAATTTCGTGTCCATAATCTGCCCACCCATAAATTATGACGACCACAGATAAACTCACTGAACCATACATTTCGAGGTCATTCCATACATATAATCCCTCCGTCATAGGTATCCGAATTATTCTAGAGAAATAGATATAAACGCCAAGTCTCTATAGATATAATCACGTCGACATTTCTATTAGCAATCTTTAATAATACTTATAACTCACTTATACAGTGTACCACGGGCCTATGGATTTAACACATTGCTAATTCCATATTGAATACCTATGCTCTATACACAGAGCTGACAGATTCTATCTTGACACACACAAGATATCCTGAGGATCAGTCCACACTCAAAGAACAGGCGGAGGTATGACCTGAATAGGTCGGTGACGTGACTACCATCAAAGTGTGGAGGATATGTCATATATCCATGATGAATGGAAAATATATCAATATTTACCGCCCCTTTTACTTAATATTTTGTTTAGTTTCTCGGGTTTGATGAATGTTTTGATGTGTTTTAGTTTATTTTGTAGATAAAATAACATTGGGACACAATGAAATCATTTAGGACGAAATGTGGGTCAAATAAGGGCAAATATTGGACTCGACTTATTAATTTTGGAGATTGGAAACTTGAAAAAGCGTTTTAACGAAGTGCAGTTTTGGAAATTCTAGTTTTGCGTATTTGTCATATTTTGGGCATAACGTTTTACTCCGATATCAGATTGAGCTGATTCAAGTTCCAACTTAAAGAAGACTCAATGATCTATAATTTTGAAAGACAAAATAATTTCTAATTCTGAAGATTTCATGCCCGAAATTGATGAACCATCCAGAAGTGTGTTGTGTGTAATTATTAAAGTCATTTTCAATCATTTTCAAAGCAAACAAAATAAATTAATAAATAAATAATAAAAATAATCAAATCACCACCAAACATGATAAGAAATTAGTGGAGCAATTAATAATGGATTTGGTGGAGCAATTAGTGGAGCAATTAATAATGGATTTGGTGGATGATCTAATGAAGGCAAAATTTTGCCTATAAATACCAAGCCATTTCATTTGTAAATTCATACTTTCTTCTAAGGAATTCCTTAAGAATACTAAGAGGATTGTATCTTGTTTGTTTATTTACAGCTTTCAGTAATTAATTTCCGCTTTCGCACTTTGTTTTCTTTACTTTTTAGTTTTTACTTTCCGCAATTTACTTTTACGCACAGTGCTTTTCTTTCTTTAATTTTCAGTTTTTACTTTTCAATAATGAGGAGGTAACTCCCATTTTCTGGGGTAAAAGGTAAAACTTTTATTATTAATATTTAGATTAATCTCCCTTAATTATAAAATATAAACTAGTTAAAACTTGACTTAACGAGGATACCGCCATATTGGTCGGTTGGTAATTATTTAAATTGGTTTTAACCTGACTAAACTGGATACAGCCTGATTGGTCGGTTGGTAATTAATTATTAATTTGACTTAATCTGGATACCGCCTATATGGCTGGTTGGTAATTATCATGCAAAGTTAATATATTATATCAAGGGAGATATCTAAAATAGAAGTAATAAAAGTGGATCCTTTTACCTCAGCATTTTCTTTTATTGTACTTTTACTTTATTTACTTTTCAGCAATTTACTTTCAGCATTTACTTTTCAGCAATTTACTTTCAGCAATTTACTTTCAACATTTACTTTTCAGTAATTTACTTTCAACATTTACTTTTCAGCATTTAATTTTCAGTATTTAATTTCAGCATTTACTTTCCGTCATTTACTTTTCAACAATTTACTTTTCAGCATTTTACTTTATGTCTTTTATTTTATTTAAGTTTTTACTAGCCCTAGTTATGTGTCATAACTAAGTTAGTTATCTCGGGTTGTGATGAATTCTAATATCACCGGTTTATAAGGGGTTATTTTATAATTTGGGTAATTTAAAGGTTTACTTATTAAGTCTTAAGCTTAATACGTCTTGTTAATTGGCCACTAATAAGATTGAACTGGTAAATCTAAAATAAACTTGACAAATGAATTTTAGGTTTCAGCCTTAGACTTAATAGCCCACGATCTTCCTTGAGGATAGATAACCCTTTAATAGATTTCCTTACAGGATAGACATATACCTGTCGGGTACATGTCGTATATTGGAATCTAGGATTTCAATGGTTGATACTCAATAAATCATGAGTCTCGGAGACTCGTATAGACATGTAGGTGTTTATATCGGATAAACATTGAACGACTCACTGAAGATTCTTAATAGATGGTTCACCAACTTCAATAATCTTTTCGGCTTGAGCAGCATAGTTATTCTTTGACTTGAGACACCACTATAGATATATGAGGTATCATTTACACTTTGATGGCGGTCTCGTCACTGACCTATTTAGGTCATACATGCGCCTGTTCGTTGGGTGTGGACTGATTCTCAGGATATCCTGTATGTGTCAAGAAATGATTCGTCGGTTCTGTGTATAGAGAATAGGTATTCAATATGGGATTAGCAATTTGTAAATCCATGGGCCTGTGGTACACTGTAGAAGTGAGTTCTAAGGTTTTTTTAAGAGATCGCTAATTAATATGTCGATGGGATTATACCTAAAGAGATTTGACGTTTATATTTGTATCTCTAGTATAATATGGATATTTGTGACAGAGGGATTATACGTATGCAATGATCTCGACCTGTATAGTTCAGTGAGTTTATCTGTGGTCAATATAATTTATGAAATTAGATGTCATGACAGATATTCCTAAACTTAGAGAGTCCCACATTATGAAATAAACTCGTAGATGTAATATCCCGAATTTTTCAGAGAATTTCTAAAAGATTTCCAAATTAAAGTTAAAGATTTGGAACATGATGGTATTCGAAAAAAAAATTTATATGTTGCAAATTAGATCGGAACCTTTTAAAGTGAAGCTTCATCGCGTTAGAAAATGTGTGATTTCGAGAGCCTGTTACGCGATTCTTGATTATATCGCTATACGCGTAAATGTTTCTTGTCTCGTCTAAAAAAATAGTAAAAAAACTCCAATTGAGCTTATTGTTGAACCATTAGACTCATTTTTCCGAGACGAACAACTTTCATGTTGTACACTTTTCGAAAGGTGCATAAGAAGGGCTTCAAAAACATGCATTTTCGAGGAAGTCCCATGATAGAGGCCTAATTACAATTTTAGCGGGTCGAAATATAAATTTCAGAAACATATCTTATAAATACCTTATATTTTTCAGAAATTTCAAAAATATCAGAATTCCTTCATCTCCCCAAAATGCCCCTCCCCCATCTCCAAATTGAAGAAGCCACTGCCAACTCGCGCTGGCGGCTAGCCGACCACGATCAACTTTCGTGACGGTACCAAGAGGGGCGTCTGGCCACCCTACATCCAACGGTGGCCAGCGAAAGCCCTAACACGCCAGCGAACGGTGAGAGGAGAGAGATTTGTGTGCATATAGAATTTTCTGATCCCGGATAGTCGTTTCATTTCACGGCCCGAACCACCTGCCAAGTTGAAAATTTCGGAGAGTACTACAAGTTGGCGGTGACAGAATTTTCGTTGCGTGCACAGTTGCACATGAAACGAGGAAATAAGATTAAGATGAATAGTGACCCACGATGAACAGTAAATTAAACACTTTTGATGATTGTTGTGAGTTATTTATAATATTACAAACATATTATGAATAGTGACCCACATTTTTTTATAGATGTGACTAGGACCTGGAGTGCTCATGAAGCCAGGTAAGTAACCCATACGATGAGAACTTAAATTGGTGATTTCGTGCTTGATTATATGTATATATATAGAGATGATTGACATGTTACATTAAGAGATGATAGTTAAGGTATATTCTTGAGAATTAAGTTCGAGATCACGTATGGTTAAGATAATCACTACCACGGGTATGGATCCTCATTATTGATACGATATGAAGTGAGACATGAAATGAGCTTGATGTTTATGTGTATGTATAGATGTATGTAAGTGTATGAATCGGTACTAATATGTATTTGTGTATGTAAATGTATGAGTATGTATAAGCATTTGTATAAGCATATGAACACATAGTTGTATATGTATGAGATGATTGGATATGTATGATTTGGGTATAAAGGATTGGTAAAAGAAATAAGTTATGACTTCATAATTTGTATTAGCACGTGTAGATTTGCGTCATTGGGATAAGTTTATTATTGATTAATATATATGATTTAGCGGTATAGAGGTTGAGTTGGTATAGGCTAAGTCTTTTCCGAGTGATGGAAGTTCGTGATTGATTGGATACATATATGAATAGTGAATGTTAAATGATAAGTAAAGAATGTGAGGACTGTAAAGGTCACGGTATCAGGGTTCGAAGTAATTAGTATATTCATATGTTTAATATATATATATATATATATCATGATGATTCTGAATGATTAATAAATGTTTGTCATATATATGATTGTGTATGAGAAATCGCGTAATGATTTTGTGACACATGATATGTATGTATGTTTAATTAGTTAATGTTTTTCATGTGTGTATGTTTAATTAGTTAATGTTTTAAGGGTGTAGTAGTCGAGCTTGTTAGGAAATCCGTTCGAATGGCATCCATCTCTTACCTATTCTAAAATAGGTAATGAGTCTCATAAGATCGTTGTATGTGTGAGTCAGCTCATATGTATGTGATGTCTTGATTGTGTGTTCCTTGATGCCTTGACTGTTGTGCATGCTTCGTTGTTAGTTACACTGTGATTGCATGTATACTTGATTATGTGTTTGTGTGTGTGATAAATTTCGTGATATGTATGGAATGTGGATGTTTATGTGGAATGAGTGAATGACTTGAAAACCGGAGTGAATAGAAGATGTTATAAATACGTATGTTAAGTTTGTTAGTGTATGTATGTATATGGTAAAAGGGAGATGAATGTGGATGAAAGCTTCTAATATTAGTTATGTCTCCAAGTAGGGATTCTGGAATTGGATGTACATGAAAATAAGAGAAGTGAGATATGATTTCTGCATTGATATGAGTGAACATATATGAGTCATAAATGTTAAGCTATTATAAGGTTACTATAATTAAAGAAAGTTAAAATATGTTTTGAATTAAAGAAAGTATGTTTGTTTTATCGATTTTATTATGCTTAATCGTAATAAAGTATAGTAAATTTTACTTCTCGTCTCATATGTTGGAAATGGATTCGATGTAAAATATTTTGTTTTGTGATGTTCGGGTTGATGCTTTGTGTGATTTAAATGTTCGGCTAATAGATTGGCAAATAGATCACCCAAGCCACCCTCACAAGTGTCATGGGAGAATTTCTTATATGCTTAGGATATTTGATTTATTGTTTTGTTTAACATGCTGGGTGATGAGTGGTAAATAGATCATTATTTCCCACTCATTTGACTTAATATTTTGTATAGTTTCTTGAGTCTTGTGAATATTTTGATTTTTTTTGTGGTATTTTATAGATAAATAAAATAACAGGACTCTCTGGAGGCAATTCGGGTCCAAAACAGTGGAAAACGAATAAAAACGGCAAAAATGTAAATTTCTTGCTAAATGCGCCGTTTTGCTAAAATTCGCAGTGCTAAAATACGTCGTCTACTAACATACGCTGAAGATTGCTAACATGCGCCGGATACATGGAACAATCAGAGAAGTTTTGCTAAAATGTGACATCTGCTAACATGCGTTGAATCTGCTTACATGCGTCTGCCACGTGTCAACATCATAAAAAATCATGCTAACGTGCACCGTGCCATGTGTCGTCATCCCATGCTACCGACAATCGACATTGCCACATTGGCATGATCATTCAGCTACCGACAGCCGCCATGACACTTGTCACCATCTCCGCGAAGCTAGCGACACGTGGCAGCAATCAACGACTCGTCGCGACGTGCAATGTTGAGCGCGTCGCGAGGCGCGAAGTCCAGAGATGTCTATAAATTGAGCTCGATTTGAGAATTCATTTCATACTTTCTTCTTTGTAATTCCTTAAGAATACTAAGAAGATTGTATCTTGTTTGTTTATTTACAGCTTTCAGTAATTAATTTTCGCATTTGCACTTTCTTTTCTTTACTTTTCAGTCTTTACTTTCTGCAATTTACTTTTACGCATAGTAATTTCCTTTCTTTACTTTTTCGGTTTTCACTTTTCAGTAATTAGGAGGTAACTCCCCCCTGCTGGGGTAAAAGGTAAAGCTTTTATTATTAATATTTATATTAATCTCCCTTAATTATAATATATAAACTAGTTAAAACCTGACTAAATGAGGATATCGCATGATTGGTCGGTTGGTAATTATTGAAATTGGTTTTAACCTGGCTAAACTGGATACCGTCTGATTGGTCGGTTGGTAATTAAATATAAATTTGACTTAATCAGGATACCGCCTATATGGCAGGTTGGTAATATCACGCAAATTTAATATATTATATTAAGGGAGATATCTAAAATAGTAGTGATAAAAGTGGATCATTTAACCCCCAGCATTTTCTTTTATTGTACTTTTACATTTTTAATTTCCAGCATTTACTTTCCAGCATTTACTTTATTTAATTTCACCATTTACTTTATGTCTTTTATTTTATTTAAACTTTTACTAGCCTTAGATATGTGTCGTAACTAAGTCAATTATATGAGGTTGTGATGAATTCCAATATCACCGGTTTATAAGGGGTTATTTTATAGTTTGGGTTAAATAAAGGTTTACTTATTAAGTCTTAAGCTTAATGCTTCTTGTTAACTGGCCACTAATAAGATTGATCTGGTAAACTTAAAATAAATTTGACAAAGAAATTTTAGGTTTCAGCCTTAGACTTATGACTGGTGCAATCACACCCGTATAACGCAAGCGCACGTATTGTTCAAGTAGTATAAAAAATATCGATCCCACGAGGACTTAAAACCTAAGCTATTAATTTATGAAGCCAAAGTTTTACAAGTATCTAATGGATTGATTGTTTGATTTGATGGTGACTTTAAATTTAAAACTAGTAAATAAAATCCTGCGAAAAAAGATTGAGGAAATTCAAGATTATTCACGATTGTGTAATATTTTAGTTTACTAACCTGGAACACGAAATTCTGCAAAAGCATATGTCGATGGTCGGATGCAAATACCCAGTGTAACCCAATTAATCATATGTCTATGTCAACCAAGTTACCTGAATTCATTAAGATTAAGTTCCAATTGTGGTTATCCCCGCCCAACAGGTATATGTCAATCCTGTAAGGAAATGTATTAAAGGGTTATCTATCATCAAGGAAGATCGTGGGTTATTAAGTCTAAGGCTGAAACCTAAAATTCCTTTGTCAAGTTTATTTTAAGTTTACCATATCAATCTTATTAGTGGCCAGATAACAAGAAGCATTAAGCTTAAGACTTAATAAGTAAACGTTTATATTACCCAAACTATAAAATAACCCCTTATAAATCGGTGATATTGGAATTCATCACAACCTCAGATAACGGACTTAGTTACGACACATATCTAAGGCTAGTTAAAGCTTAAACAAAATAAAAGACATAAAGTAAATGCTGAAATTAAATAAAGTAAATGCTGGAAAGTAAATGCTAGAAATTAAAAATGTAAAAGTACAATAAAAGAAAATGTTGGGGTTAAAGGATTCACTTTTATCACTACTATTTTAGATATCTCCCTTAATATAATATATTAACTTTGCGTGATATTACCAACCTGCTATATAGACAGTATCCTGATTAAGTCAAATTAATAATTAATTACCAACCGACCAACCAGGCGGTATCCTCATTAAGTCAGGTTAAAACCAATTTCAATAATTACCAACCGACCATAAGGAGGTAAACTCATTAAGTCAGGTTTTAAATAGTTTATATATTATAATTAATGGAGATTAATCTAAATATTAGTAATAAAAGCTTTACCTTTTACCCCAACAGGAGGGAGTTACCTCCTCATTACTGAAAAGTAAAGAAAGGAAAGTACTATTGCGTAAAAGAAAATTTACATAAAGTAAAGACTGCAAAGTAAATAAAAGAAAGTGCAAATGCGAAAATTAATTACTGAAAGCAGTAAATAAACAAACAAGATACAATTTTCTTAGTATTCTTAAGGAATTACATAGAAGAAAGTATGAATTCAATTTTGAAATTCCGGCATCTATTTATAGGGAAAAATTGGGTCCCGCATCGCGACGCGTAAAGTGTTCTTGCGTCGCCACGCACCGTATATCTTGGACGCGTGGCATGACTTTTTACGGAGATGATAACACGTGGCTGGGCTGAATTATTATCTCAATAATTGTGCTGATGTGGCGATGATGATTGTCAGCAGCATGTGATGGTGACACATGGCACGACGTACAATAGCAGATTTGCTGTGATGTTGACACGTGGCAGACGCATGTTAGCAGATTCGACGCACGTTAACAGCCGATGCATTTTAGAAAAACTTCTCTGAATGGTCCACGTGTCCCGGTGCACGTTAGCAGACTACGGCGCATGTAAGCGGTCGCGACGTAGGCTGCGCGTCGCGACGTCCAAATGACAGTTTTGCCATTTTTGTCAGTTTTTGACTGTTTTGGCCCCGAATCACCTCCAGAAAGTCCTGAAACTTTATTTATCTATAAAATAACACAAAATATTCACAAAAATCAAGAAACTATACAAAATATTAGGTCAAATGAGTGGGAAATAGTGATACAATTACCACTCATCACACCCTCAAACCTAATATTTTGCTAGTCCTCGAGCAAAACAACAAAATAAAATAAAATAAACATCTTTAAAATAAAAATTAAACTAAGCCACTTTCATAGAGATCACGATTGCATTTAGCGTATGTAACAAGCCTTTAAACCCCTATGTGTCTCTAGTGGACGAGTTTTAGTCTCGTGAGGGCTTACAGCGACGATACTCACAAACGTCAATATAAAACTAATGCACACAAAAGCAAAAAGACAAGAGAAAAGAGAATAAACAAGTTAGTGACTAAACATGTGAAATTTCTTATCCAAGGTAATAGTTATTTTATTTCTTCCTAAATTACCGAATAAGAAAATTCTCCGATTATTTTTACCATTCTCCATATACACAGCCAACAAAATATTAATCAACTCATTTTTGCCCACAATAGTCACAAGTGTAGTTGAGAAGAGAGTTATATTTTTGTCCTAAGGTTATATCTGAATTCACACTTTTTAAGCAATGGAATATTTCTCTGATGATTTTTTTTTATTTATATACAATATCTTCCATCCATGTAACGAGCTTTGGGCCAGTGACTCCCAAACCAGTTGGCTTTAGGGAACCAGGTGTTAAGACACCCCTACAGACTTAATAACTCGAATTTCATATATATATATATATTTTCTAACATCTTCGATCCATGTAGAGAGCTTTGGGCCAGTGACTCTCAAACCAATTGGTTTTAGGGCACTAGGTGTTAAAACGCCCATACGGACTTAATAACTCGGATCTCAGACTTTTTTTCTTTTTTTCCCATCGCTTTTTTAGATGCTTCCTCCAATTAAACTAGAGCATTGAATATTACAAACTCATCAATTACAAATCATGTTCGTATGTTACCATGTATGTTGATAATACCTGTCAACTGAGCATATGAAGATCCATTTTAGTCAGTTTTATGGAGAATTCACAAATTAAATAATTTAAAAGGAAATAAACAAAAATTAACTTGTTTCGAAATAGGTTGAGATACGTCTCAGGAGTGGAAATTCCTTACACAGCTATCTCACACCAATTTCACCTGATTAATCAAATTAAAAACACAAAAACACAAAATAGTTTTGTAATTTTTGTAAAATTTTTCAAGTTTTTTTTTTTTTTTTCGAAAATTTTTGACTAAAAATAACACAATAAAAACAAGATACTAATCAACTATTCCCCTTCCCCAAACCTAAATGAGACATTGTCCCCAATGGCTTAAAAAGTAGAAGAAGAGTTTAGAAAGAGTACCGGGTTAGCTGAAATTCTACATCTAAATGAAGAATTAAAGGTTAAGATCTCGATTTATCCGACGCTTCTTACCACGATCATTATCAGACCAGTTTATCTTAGAAAGGATAGGGTCAATTTGTGATTCAAAGGCTAAGATTTGGTCAATTAAATCTGGGGCTGTTCTGGCAATAAATAGGAGTTCTTTTACAGGTTTTGACACGAACCCATTTCTCCGGACATCATCAAGAAATACACAAAGAAAATCATAAAATCCCTCAGTGTTAAATAGTCCAATCGGTTTCTAGTGTATGTTCAAGTTCGCCCAAGATAATACTGTAAAAATTTCCTCCATCGTACCCAAGCCACCTAGCAAAGCAATAAAAGCATCAACACGGTTAATCATTTCCACCAGTCGTTCAGACACACCTGGCACGATAAGTTCTTCTCCGTTTGATGGTCTTAAAAGATTCGCCACCGTCAAAGGTTTTGGGACGATTCCCAAGACTTGACTGCCTCCCTCCTGTACAGCCCTTGAAACGATCCCCATTAGTCAAAGATTGCCATCGCCATATACTGAGTGCATATTCCTCTCAGCTATGACTCTACCCAATTCCTGTGTTGCTCCAAAGTATTCTGGCTTATAACCAACACTAGTACCGGAAAACACACAGATGTTTATAACTCGTCTTCTTGAAGTAGCTTCCATTTTTATTTATCAAATTTGGATGTCTTCAAGAGTGCAATGATAAGTTGAATTTATAACACTTGAAAACGGATGAGTAATAATAACACTAGTACCTGCTAGATAATAATTATTAGTTAAACAGTAAAATAAATCGTGAAAGTCATAAAGGTCTGGATCCTAACGGAGAAAAATAAAAGAAAATAACAAAACAAATCACAATTATTAGTTAAAGATAAAAAGAAAATAATATTTACATGAAGTAACGGCTTGAATGACGTCTATGCGTCAAGGACAAGCTTCCAATCCAATTTTCTTATAAATTGGCAAACAGAGTCTTTTAAAGTCAGATTCCCAAGACTGTACCGTTGTCTTTCTTTACGGAATTGTGTATATAACATGTGAATTGCGTGATGCACATATCCACTGGAATGCGTCTCAAGAGTCTTAGATATGTCATCTAAATACTTCTTACTCAAGCCATTCCTAATGAATTTAATCATATCTTCATGGTTATCAGACATCATTCCTAAAGAACGACAATGAGTATTACATGTCATGCGGGAACATTTGTAGCAAACACTCATTATTTTAGCTTTTCTCTTTTTAGCATAGGTGCTTCTTCCTAAAACCAGGCAGATGTGAAACAAAAGAGTCAGAAGACTCACCTGCCAATCGGACCAGTGCTTCAATAATCCAATGAATATCATTAGGAATACCTTTGATCATTAATAGTGTCATTCGTTCCAAGCGAGCTTTGTAGACTTTCATCAGAGAGTTTTAAGGGAGAGAAGGAAATTGCTTGTGAAGATTTGCGAGAATGTCTTCCATCGTGAAATGACTTTACCTGCAAAAATTAAACAAATAAAAATAAAACACACCAAATCACAATATATACATAAATTGCATGGGTTGCCTCCCTACTAGCATTAAGTTTAAAGTCGTCAGCTAGACATGACTGCCCGAATATTAGGCTCGATCTGAAAGTGTGACACTTTCTTTTTATCATTCAAATGATTCTCCACAATAGTGTTTGACACGCTGACTGTTAACTTTGAATGTTTCATTGGTGTTGGGATCAAGTAACTCAACAACTCCATATGGTAAAACCTGAGTAATCACAAATGGACCTAACTATCTTGATTTCAACTTTCCAAGGAAAACTTTCAACCTTGAATTATATAACAACCCCTGCTGCCTTGGTTCTAGTTGTCTGTGTAATATTTTTCGATCATGCCACTTCTTAGTCTTTTTTTTTGTATAATCTGGCATTCTCATAAGCCTGTAGGTGAAATTCCTCCAATTTATTGAGTTGGTGGAGCCGGTTTTCTCCTGCTGCCTGTAGATCAAGATTTAAGTTCTTCAGTGCTCAGTACGCCCTGTGTTCAAGCTCCACTGGCAGATGGCACACTTTCCCAAACACTATTCGATATGGGGAGATACCAATGGGTGTCTTGTAAGCTGTCCGGTAGGCCCATAATGTGTCATCTAGTTTTGTAGATCAGTCCCTCCTCGTTGATCCAACGGTTCTCTCCAAGATTCTTTTGATCTCTCTGTTTGAAACTTCAACTTGTCCATTTGACTGTGGGTGGTAGGCTGCGGCAACTTTATGAGTAACTACGTATTTGAATAGGATCGCATCAAAGTATTGTTGCAGAAATGTGTGCCACCATCACTGATAATCGCCCGAGGTGTTCCGAAGCTAGTGAAAAATATTCTTTTTAATGAATTTAATCACCACTTTTGAATCATTTGATGGTAGTGCAATTGTTTCAACCCATTTGGAGACGTAGTCTACTGCAACCAGTATGTACATGTTTCTGAATGATGGAACAAAGTTTCCCATAAAATCGATCCCCCATACATCAAATATCTCCACTTCCAGAATGTTTTACAGAGGACCTTCATTTCTCCTCGAAATATTTCCCGTTCTCTGGCACATGTCACATTGAAGAGTAAATAAGTAAGCATCTTTAAAAAGAGTGGGCCAGAACAAACTTGATTGAAGGACTTTGGCTGCAGTTTTATTCCCGCTGAAGTGTCCGCCATATGGTGATGAATGACAATGTTGCAAGACACTGTTGACCTCCTTATGTGGAACACAACGTCTTAGTAATTGATCAGCACATCGTTTGAACAGGTACGGCTCATCCTAGACATAATGCTTGATTTCTTTGAAGAACTTCTTTCGTTATTGATGTGTCTACTCCAACGGCCATTTTCCTGATACTATGTAGTTGACATAGTCACCATACTAGAGGACATCATGATGTTTCATGGCAAACAACTATTCATCTGGAAAAGTTTCTTTGATTGTCAGTTCTTTGCCAGCTGTTTCTTGATTCTCAAGCCTCGATAAGTGATCTGCCACTTGGTCTTCTATTCATTTCCTGTCTAGTATCTCCACGTCAAATTCTTGTAGTAGAAGTATCCAACGGATCAATCTGGGTTTGGCATCTTTCTTTACAATCGGGTATTTGATTGCTGAATGATCTGTGTAGACCACCACTTTGGTACCCAGTAGATAAGAGAAAAATTTATCAAAAGCAAACACAACTGTAAACATCTCATTTTCAGTGGTTGTGTAGTTGAGTTGAGCTTCATTCAAAGTTCTACTAGAGTAGTAAATGGTGTGGAAAATCTTTATTTTGCATTGTCCTTGTTAGTTTCCTAGACATGCCAAGGATCTATAAGTGTGATTATTATGCGAATAAATCAAAAATAAGTTACAGAAATTACTTACATTGATCGGTTGAGATTTCAAAAATTCAAAGGATGTAGAAGCTCCAAGCTTGTTCGTTGAGTTCTAAACTCGAGGGTGAGTTTCCCTATCACCTTCACTTGACTCCTTATGTGCTAGCAAGAACAAAATTTGAAAGAAAATTTTCCCTCCAAGAGAAGCAAGGTGTTCGGCCATTGGAGAGAAAAAGAGAGAGAAAGAGTGAATAGTAATATCTTACAAAACCTAATGTTTTCCAAAAATAACTTTCCTTTTATATTTTCCAAAAAAACAAAAGTTATGTGTGTTGGAAAAGTGAATTAAATGCATCCAACCACTTATATCAAAAAATGACTAGTGATGTGAGTCAAGTTGATGTAAGTTAGTGGGTCCCACCACTTTGAATTCAAAATTCAAGTTGGTTCGCACAACATATTTTGGGCCCGATTTTGTTTAATCTGACTAAACGAATTTTCCGTTGGGACGTAATTAAATCCAATTTAATTAAATAATACTGCCTCGCAAAATTATTACGGAAGTCGCTTACGAATTAATTCCAAATTAATTTGTTTGCTTGAATTAAAATCCGATTTTAATTACTTGTTGAAATCCAATTTCAATTAATATATCCAATATATTATTTTAGCCCAAAAAAATAAATTAAATAGAAAAATCCAATTTAAATATTTGATGAGTGGTAATTATATCACTATTTCCCACTCATTTGACCTAATATTTTGTATAGTTTCTTGCATTTTGTGAATATTTTGATGTGTTTTGTGTTATTTTGTAGATAAATAAAGTTTTAGGACACTTTGGAGGTGATTTGGGACCAAAACATTGAAAATTGGACAAAATGGCAAAATGGTCATTTTGGGCGTCGCGATGCCTAAAATACGCCAAACTGTGCTAACGTGTGTCGGGTCCACAAGTCAGTATCTGAGAAGTTTGACTTTGCTAACGTGCGACGTGCCACGTGTCACCATCACATACGATCTGCAAACGTACGCTGTGCCACGTGTCATCATCCTACGGTGCCAACAGTCGCCATCGCCATGTGCCGCCACGTGTCAATCCAAGTCAGCGTCCATATCACCAGTTGACCGAATCAACGTGCCATGTCACCGCCACGTCATCATCAGCCAATCACGAAGTGCCACGTGTCGCAATCCTATGGTGCCGACAATCACTTTCGCCACGTCAGCATAATCATTGAGTTACCAACTGCCTTGCCACGTGTCACCTTATCATCTTATCCAGATTTCCATGTGTCAGATAAAGAATCTGAAGCCGACGAATCATAAAGCGACATGTGTCGCGTCGCGACACGCAAAGCCTTACGCGTCGCGACGCCCAACCCCTACTGACGCCTATAAATTCAGCTCGATGTGAGAATTCAAATCATGCATTCCTTGAGTTTTGTAAGGACTTTAAGGATTGCATCCTGTGTGTTTAAGTTTTTGTAATTTAAATTAAGAATTTTTACTTTTAGTATTTTTAATTATGCACTTTTACTTTTTTGTAATAAAATTTATTTTCTTTTATTTTTATTCTTTTATGTTCAGTAGTTAATTTACTGCTGGGGCAAAGGTGAAGTTTTTTACTTTTATAATTTAGATTAATCTCCCTTAATTATAATATATAAATTATTTAAAACCTGACTTAATAAGGAAACCCGAACAATATATTGGTATCCTTATTAAGTCAGGTTTTAAATACTTTATATATTATAATTAAGGGAGATTAATCTAAATTATAAAAGTAAAAAACTTCACCTTTGCTGCAGCAGTAAATTAACTACTAAACATAAAAGAATAAAAATAAAAGAAAATAAATTTTATTACAAAAAAGTAAAAGTGCATAATTAAAAATACTAAAAGTAAAAATTCTTAATTTAAATTACAAAAACTTAAACACACAGGATGCAATCCTTAAAGTCCTTACAAAACTCAAGGAAGGCATGATTTGAATTCTCACATCGAGCTGAATTTATAGGCGTCAGTAGGGGTCGGGCGTAGCGACTCGCAAGGCTTTGCGCGTCACGACGCGACACGTGTCGCTTTATGACTCGTCGGCTTCAGATTCTTTGTCTGACATGTGGCAATCCGGATAAGATGATAAGGTGACACGTGGCAAGGCGGCTGGCAACTCAATGATTATGCTGACGTGGCGCTGACGTGGCGAAAGTGATTATCGGCACCATATGATTGCAACACGTGGCACTTCGTGATTGGCTGATGATGATATGGCGGTGACATGGCACATTGACTCGGTCAACTGGTGATGTGGATGCTGACTTGGATTGACACGTGGCGGCACGCGGCGATGGCGACTATCGACACCGTAGGATGATGACACATGGCACGGCACACGTTAGCAGATCGGTTGTGATGGTGACACATGGCACAGCGCACGTTAGCAAAGTCAAACTTCTCAGATACTGACTTATGGACCCGGCGCACGTTAGCACAGTTAGGCGCATTTTAGGCGTCGCGACGTGCAAAATGACCATTTTGCCCTTTTGTTCAATTTTCACTGTTTTGGTCCCAAATCACCTCCAGAGTGTCCTGAAACTTTATTTATCTACAAAATAACACAAAACACATCAAAATATTCACAAAACTCAAGAAATTATACAAAATATTAGGTCAAATGAGTGGGAAATAGTGATATAATTACCACTCATCAATATTGAATTTATTTTACCGATTAATTCCAAATTAATCGCGTTCTCTCTTCTAGTCGAATTAATCCCAGATTAATTCTTGACGCAATTAATCCCAGATTAATTTTCTCTCTCATAATTAATCCCATATCAATTCTGTTCGAGTCAAATGTCATCGGTGAATCTTTGGGAAGCGACCCAAGAGATCCCTGGATATGTTGGCAGTAAATACGGTCATTGAACTATCTGAAAATGTACGTACCTGGTAGCACGTTCTAACCGATTTACAAAAAATGGTTGGCTTCTAGCAAAGTACCGTGCCTACCCAATTCTCCATAAATATTCAATGAAGAATATACAATCTTTATCAGGCATAGTATATGAAGTATTGCGATCTAGTATCGGATGTCACATGCTAGGCCTAGGGCTGGAATTGTGTCTGCCCCGTGTAAAGCATATATCGGATCACTAGCAACAAGTCTCTGTAATTGGATAATCATGACCCAGTCATATTATCCCGATAGCTGCAGTATTTAAGAGTACTAGTTATGTATCCATGTGTGATCATCATCTCCATATGACTGAAGTGATACTTTCATCTTGACATCACACACAACACACTATGATTCTCAATATACCCAGAAGAGGCGTACACATAATCTGTTAAAGCTCTGGATGACCAAAACCAAAGTATATTGATTGTCGCAAGTATTAGCGATGCAAGTCTCAGGTTAAGACCATATACACCTACCCTGATTCGGATTCCCATAGACACATAGTCATACTACCAATAGGATTCTGATGGGTCTATCCAGAGCGAAACTGTTCCTGGTCTAATGGCTAACAGAACCTCCTATCACACTTTCATAAGTATCCAATACTTAAATATATGAGAACTATGCCGTTAAGCTTCCATAACGCGCACAAGTGTAATAGTAGTATATTCCGCATTATCGATGTCCAGTCTCAATAATACTATGACTATGGATATTTAATGATTAAACCTTTCATGGATTAATAATGTCTCATATCTTATTAATCCCAAACTAATCATAAGGACTTTTATCATTTATATATCCAGGTAATCCAATTAAAAAATGATAAAAGAGCAATTTCATTTGTCACATAGTTAATTTTTTACAAGAACACCATGTCCTTTACAAAATAGTGATGTTATGGGTCATAATTGTCCAACAATCTCCCACTTGGCCTATAGCCAATCACTTTAGTGTCTAACACCTGAACTATATACGGTTCGCTCGTACTTATGCTGAGATATCACTTTCGTCAGGGGATATGCAAGGTTATCATCTGAAACGATCTTTTGATCTTGACATCGCCACGATGTATGATCTCATGGATCAGATGAAATTGTCGTACTACATACTTGGATCAATGATGAGACCGTAATTTCTTAGCATGTGCTATAGTCCAGCTCAGCTGCTAACAGAACTACTCCTAATCCAATTCGGAATTTTATAGATCCAAAATGCTTCTTTTGCTACCTTAGCCGCAGCAATATATTCCGCTTTGTTATTGAATCGGCAACAGTATCTTGCTTGGAAGATTTGCAGCTCACTGTTCCATTGTTCAAACAAAATATGTACCCTTATTGCGACATATAGTCATTTTTATCGGTTTGGAAACTTACATCGGTGATCCCAGTCACCTCAAGTTCTCAATCTCCATAAATTAAGAAAGCATCTTTAGTTCCTCTAAGATACTTAAGGATGTTCTTAACATCAATCCAGTGACAATCACCTGGATCGGCCTGATTGTGACTCCACATGCTCAAAGCTTATGAGACACCAGGTCGCGTACATGTCTTTCAATGTACGAGTTCTCGGAGAGTGCCACAACTTTTAGGTCTATCCCAGTAGATCGTTTTTCCTAGAATAAAGGTTTCATCTCCCAAGTTTTCATGGATAATTTTAATGAAAGCCAAGATTTCACGAGTTTAGTATGGGAATGTCATTGCTAAGAAGCAATACATCATCAATGTATAGGACATCCAATGTCAGTGTGCTCCCACTAACCTTCTTATATACATAAGAATTATCTTCATTTTGAATGAAACCATATTGTAATATGATCTCATCAAAACATTGGTTCCAAGAACACAATTCTTGCTTCAATCCATAAATGGATCGAATTAACTTGCAAACTATGTTTGTATGTTTTGGTATGACAAAACCGTCAGGCGGTTGTATAAAACATCCTCCAAAAGGTTTCCGTTAAGGAAAGCGATTTTGACGACCATCTTCCATATTTCATAATCGAGATATGCAGCTACATCAAGCGTTATCTGAATGGATTTAATCATGGTAACAGGTAAAAGGTTTCGTCTTAATCAACACCATGTTGATGATGATACCCATTCGCTATAAGGCTAGCTTTGTACGCTTGTATGTTGCCATTCATGTGTGTCTTCACCATGAAGACCCATCTGCTACCAATAGGCACAATGCCTTCTGGTACATCAACCAGTGTCCAAACATGGTTGGTATACATAGAATCCATTTCGGACTTCATGGCCTCTTGCCATAAAGTGGAGTCGATACCTTGTATCACTTCCTCATACGTAGTCGGTTTATTATCCTCAATAAGATTAACATCCACATGAGGTGAGATCAGAAACCCATACCTCCCAGGTTATTTCCTGACTCTTTCCAACCTACGCAGTTCTTGTGTATTTGAAGATTGTGGAACAGTCTCATCCCTGATGAAATGTTCGTGTTTCGTAAGGAATTTGGTGCCATGAATAGTATCATTCTGATTTTCATCGAGTTTTACTTTCCTCCCACTTACCACTGCATATAGGAATTCATTTTCGAGGAAACCCGCATGGAGAGCAACAAATACATTGTTCTCTTATGGGTTATATAAGTAATATTCACTGGTTTCCCTAGGATAACCAATTATTAAAAGGCACTTATCCAATTTGGGTTCTAGTTTGGTACCATCCAAACGTTTAACATGCCTAGCATCATGTAGGACACAGAACTTGACGACGCTGTTCTAGGTTCGCGACCTAGTTGGGAGTATGGAATAGTCCGCGGGGGAACTAAACCGGAGAAATAACATGGAGTCGCCACCCGGTGTGAATCGGGACAAAGATTTAAGGCCGCACTCACCCCTCGCAAGGGAAGACCTCAAACTATTGGGTTCGGAATGGTCCCTTACTTATGTCGCTTGTGATGATATGATTTGTGCAATAAACTAACCAAATCTATTCAACATTCATGCTCAAGAGTAATCTACGCCTGAGTCCGCATGCATAATAATAACAATGAGAACCTATATCTAAGTTCGCATACTGCAAAGTAAGTTGTCATAATGACAAACACGCAATAACATACAATCATCACACAAGCATGCTCAATTATCTAATGCGGAAAATAAATAAGAATCTAAGCATAAATATAAATTAAATCCCTAATGTGAAAACAACCTAATCATGCTTAAAGAAATAACTTTCTATCGACTAAATCATGCTTAAGATAAATGACATGCTAACAATCTAATCATGCTTTAATAACAAATAAATAACCTACGAACTACAACATGCTAAAACACAAGTTTGGATGAGACGAAATACGTATCTCTTAAGTGGTACGTGGCGTTGTATCCCGAGTACAAACCGCACTACCGTCCATTCGGATTCAGCTATGGAATTTACATCCGGGTTTCCATCCTATATATCACAAAAGGGAACACATATTCCGCTCATCCAACAATCACATCATGCCTCAAACGACTCTCATGCGATAATATTTCTAAAATAAATAAAATAAACGAAAGATAATAAATAAAAGGGTGCCCTTAGGTCTAACCACTTTTGTCGTTTCAAGAAAGGGCGTTACACGTCCGTTGGAAGGGTGAGTGATCCGCTACTTTTTCGATTTACTAGCTCAACGTCCTTCCTCGCTGTTTTGATGTTCGGTCCACTATTTTTCCCCAGTTTCACTGTAGTTTTCGGCGAATTTTCTGGCTACTGTTTCAGGTGTGTTAAGGGACTGTTCTCGGTAGTTTCGGGGGCTGTTTTGGGGACTGTTTTGGTCAGTTTTTGATATGGTTTTAGGACTATTTCTGGGTGTGTTTTCTGGGCAGTTTTCTGGCTGTTTCTGGGCAGTTTCTGGCCCGTTTTGGAGGGCATTTTTAAGGGTCAGATTTGCGACAATTAGCTGGGTAGTTTGGGGTAATTTTGGTGATCTTATGGACTAATTAGGGGATGGTTTTCTCGGCAGTTTGAAGGGATTTGTGGGGGCGTAAGGCAGTATGCGTGGCTAAGGGTTGATGGGCAGTGTGTGTGGCTAAGGTTGTGAGGCATTGATGAGCTGAAGCGGTAAGGTGAGTTTGATTGTGAGCGTGGCATGCGTGAAGGTTATGAAGTGGAGGGGCGTAGGGCAGGCTAGTGGGCAGGTGTGTAAAGCTTGGTTTGTTGATTTGGTGAGTGCGCATGTCAAAGGGGCTGGCTGACGCGAGGCTAATAGGTGGCGTTGTGGTGAGTGGCTTAATGGCAGGTGCGTGGCGAGAGGGAGGGCAAGGCTATATGAGGCTTAAGTGATTGCTCTCTTCAATTTTTGCGTGCAGGTTTTTTTAATTGAGTGAGTGAAGTTTGGAGGCTTGCGCTGTTTGTGGCTTCGTTGACGCGGTGAGTGTGCAGGTAGCTAAGTGGCGTTTGGTTCACATTTTAGGCAGTATTGTGCGTGGCTTTTTGGCGTGAAGAGGCTTAGGTCTTATGCGAGGCCGTGATGTTATTTTGTTTGCTGCGTGTTTGTGTAGCAATGAAAGCCATTAGGGTTTCAGATTTTTTTGTGAGGTCTGTGAGGACTATTTTGTTGCGTTTGTCAGGAAAGCCAGGGTTTGAGGGAAGTGTTTTACATAGAGAGAGAGGGAGAAGGGTAAAGCTAGGGTTGTTGTTATTTGTGAGGGCGCTGAGCGTGAGGAGTTGGTGAGTGGAGAGCTGGTTTATTCCAAGGGCTGTGTGTCTAGGTTTTTTTAGAGAGAGGCGAGAGGTCGGAGCTGATGAGGGGTCAAGGAGTGTTGTTGTTTTAGGGTTTCATGGTCGGTCATGATGAGAAGAGAGATGTCTGTTGAGGTTTTCTTGCCGAGAGGATGCTGGCTAGCTGGGAACCGAGAGCTGCTAGGGTTATTTTCTTTGTTTGGTTTCTGAGAGGGAGAAGGGCGTGAGAGAGAGAGAGAGAGCTGAGGGCTTTGAAGGTTGTTGTTGTTAATGTCTTGAGGGTGCGTTGAGCGTGATTCTGTTATTAGGGTTTTCTTGTTTGGATGTGAGAGAGAGAGGCGAGAGAGAGGTTGAAGAGGATTAAGGTTTGTTGTTTTAGGTTTTATTCTCTTTTGTTCTGGTTTGTGGTCATTGCCGAGAGAGAGGAGGGGGGTTGCAAGGGTTGGGAATGTGTTATTTTTATAGTGATTCATTAGGGTTTGCATGGATTTTAAAAAGGAAAGAAATCAAGTAATTTAATTTGTGTTTAATTTTAATTATTTAAGGCAAGAAATTATTTTATTTTGGTGGGAGATTTAATTAAAATTAGGAAGTGATTTATTTTAATTTTGGAATTTAGTTTAATTAGATTTTAATTTAATTTAATTCGTTTTAATTGGTTTTAATTTAATTTAAGTTTAATTTGTGATATGTATTTTAAATGTTTTAATTATTTAATTTGTGAGATGTGTTTTAAATGTTTTAATTATTTTGGATTGGGTTTGGTGTGTTTAAAAACATAGGTCCAACCAGCGAACCCGAAGTGAAACAAGTGAGTTAAATCTGACAAAATGCTAATTTCCAACTTTACCCTTCCAACGTCCGTTTCCCGCGGCTTCCACAACTAAAGAGGTAGTGTCTCCATACGAGACTCATCATCGGGCCTTTTATGCAAAAATGCAGTACCTACAGTCACCCCCACTTTGATGGGACTTGTGCAGTGTGTGACAATGACAATCCTATCAAAGTACGTGCAATGCATTTTTACTTACCTGGCTCGCCAGCTGCCACCTAGTCTGCCTGCTACTTTGTACTGAGTTGATATGGTGGCGAGGTGCCTCGACCCCTAGGCTTTGTTCCCGAACCACGGAATGTGAACTGTGCTGATGATGCAGTGGGCCCTCGACCCTGGGACGCATCCCGGAACTGCAACTGATGTGTGGGCCCTCGACCCTGGGACACGTCCTAAAAGTGATGATGAATAAATTCTTGGCTTGCCAACTGCCACCTGACTTGCCTATTGTTTTAAACTGAATTGGTATGATGGCGAGGTGCCTCGACCTCTGGGCTTTGTTCCCGAACCACCGAATGTGAACTGTACTGATGATGCAGTGGGCCCTCGACCCTAGGACGCATCCCGGAACTGCAACCGACAACGGGGGCACCTCGACCCTGGGCACCTCGACCCAATACCGCTGACAATAGGGACCTCACCCTCGAACTGATGATGTAGTGGGCACCTCGACCCGGAACTACAACCGACAACAAGGGCACCTCGACCCTGGGCACCTCAACCCAACACCGCTGACAATAGGGACCTCACCCTCGAACTGATGATGTAGTGGGCACCTAGACCCTGGGCACCTCGACCCGGAACTACAACCGACAACAGGGGCACCTCGACCATGGGCACCTCGACCCAACACCGTTGACAATAGGGACCTCGCCCTCGAACTGATGATGTAGTGGGCACCTCGACCCGGAACTACAACCGACAACGGGGGCACCTCGACCCTGGGCACCTCGATCCAACACCGCTGACAATAGGGACCTCGCCCTCGAACTGATGATGTAGTGGGCACCTCGACCCGGAACTACAACCGACAAGGGGGCACCTCGACCCAATACCGCTGACAAAAGTGGGCCTCGCCCATAAGCTGATGATGTAGTGGGTCCTCGACCCTGGGACGCATCCCGAAACTACAATGGATGATGCAGTGGGCCCTGAACTCTGGGACGCATCCTAGAACTGCAACCGACAACGGGGGCACCTCGACCCAATACCGCTGACAAAGTGGGCCTCGCCCTCATACTGGTACTAATGTGGGCCTCGCCCCAAACTGATACTGACGTGGGCCTCGCCCCAAACTGATATTGATGTGGGCCTCGCCCCAAATTGATACGGATGCGGGCCTCGCCCCAGATTGATACTGATGTGGGCCTCGACCCTGGGACTCATCCCCAAAACTGCTGATGTGGGCCTCGACCCTGGGACCCCCTAGACTGATACTGATGTGGGCCTCATCCCAAACTGATACTGACGTGGGCCTCGCCCTCAAACTGATATTGATGTGGGCCTCGCCCCAAACTGATGCAGATGTGGGCCTCGCCCTCAGACTGATATTTATGTGGGCCTCGACCCATGCTCTATCCTCAAACTGATACTTATTTGGGCTTCACCCTAGACTGATACTGATGTGGGCCTCGCCCCATGCTCCATCCTCAAATTTATACTGATATGGGCCTCAACCCTGGGACTTATCCCCGAAACTAGTACTGACGAGGGCTTCAACCCTGGGATCCATTCCCGAAACTCCTGATACTGTGGGCCTCACCCCCATGCTGATACTGATGCTAATATGGGCCTCGCCCTCAGACTGATACTGATATGGGCCTCGCCCCAAACTGATACTGACATGGGCCTCGCCCCGTACTGATACTGATATGGGCCTCGCCCCCATACTGATACTGATGCTAATATGGGCCTCGCCCTCACACTGATACTGATATGGGACTCACTCCCAAGCTTATACTGATGTGATGGTTAATTCCCGAACCGTGTTGTGAGGTGGTCAATTCCCGAACCGTTACCGTGATGCGGTCCATTCCCGAACATTGCTCCATTCTCGGAGTACCATTCCTGGCTTGTTTATTCCTGAACCTTGCTCCATTCTCGGAGTGCCATTCCCAGCTTGTTCATTCCCGAACTGTGTTTCCATTCTCCGATTACCATTCTCGGTTTGTTCATTCTCGAACCTTACTCCATTCTCGGATTACCATTCTCTGAAAACTGATGCTGAACTAAAGTGGGCCTCACCCTCAGAGTGGCATACTCGGCCAGACTGATTATGAACTAATGTGGGCCTCGCCCCCAGAGTGCCATACTCGGCAGAACTGCTATTGATGCTAATGTGGGCCTCGCCCCCAGAGTGCCATACCCGGCAAGACTGCTACTGATGCTAATGTGGGCTTCGCCCCCAGAGTGCCATACCCAGCAAGACTGATTCTGATAAAGGTGTGGGCTTTTCCCCTTGAGTTCCATAACTGGCAAGACTGATTCTGATAACGATGTGGGCCTCACCCCTAGAGTGATGTGAGCCTCGCCCCAAACTGATACTGAGTCTGATTCATTCCTGAGACTGATACTGATTCTGATTCATTCCCGAGACTGATGACACTATATTGTTGCTGCTTCTAGTTGGCTTACATTTGCCGCTTTCTCTTTTTCTCCGTTGAAACCTGTGAATACAAAGAAAACAAAACACAAAAAGAATGCAAGTGCGTTACATATATGCATGCATGCATGGATGAATTTCCTATCCCATTGGGTTAGGTTTTCCGCCAGTTCTCCAGGTGATTGCTCGGCCTTCTCTCTGGTCTCAATATCTTGTTATGTCCCTGATTCGCAATGTGAGAGACTGGTCGCCCCCAGTCTTGGTTTACCTTTCTGCTCTCCGCTGTTTATACTTGGTCAAGATGAACCACATGGTGGGGCCTTCCATATCATACTATATCACATGCTACGAAATAGTCTCAATAGTTACATATTATTGCCCTCAAAGAATGCTCAGTATTGAAACCAGAGAACCTTCAAAACATTCAACGCAACTCAAATCCAAGTCTTTGAATAAATGATCTAAGCCAGACTCAAAGTGTGTGTGTGCAAAGGTTCATTTGCGGATTCATCCCCAGGTAAGCTAACTCAATGATTTCGTTTCAAAAATCAGGATCGATGGGTCAAACCAACCTAGATGTCTCAATTATGCCTGCAGTTGCTTTTCTGTTCTCAATGTGGTATGGTTTTCTTTCTCTTTTGTCTTTCTCTTGTCTCTTTCTTTTCTCTTTTCATTTTGAACTTCTTTTTTTTTTTCATTTTCTGTTTTTCTTTCTTTTTTTTTTCAACACACCTACCCTTTAAGGTAGAATTTCTCCTCATGGTGGTCCTAATACTCGCCCATGGGAAGCTTAACGCTTATCGGTTATAGGCGGTTTATTTCTTTTCTTTAGAGACTTTTTTTTTTCAACCATACCACACATCATAACACAAGCAAGTCAGGATAGACATCTAAGCAAACGGTCATTCATCGACCCGTAATTTCTTCAACTAGTCACCTTGCTAACTACTCAGGTTTTCACAACTAAGAATCTATAGTGAAGTGCTTACGAGTCTAGCATAGATCAAAAATTCAAAGCATCAGATAAAAGCACATCAAGAGTTTATCGTTTCTAAGATTTCATCATAAAGCAAACGATTTCATCGTCGGACTTTTGTCTAACTATTAAGGACTAAACAACCTTTTTTTTTCTTTTTCTTTTCTCTTTTTTTTTTCTCTTTTTTTTTGAAGGTCCCCCCAATGGTCTTTCTATCATTGCTGTAAGGTTTTCTGTTTCTTGATTTCCTTTTCCCCGCTATCCATGTTTGCTAAACTCTTCTTGACAAGTCTTCTTTTACCCCTAACCCAACGGATCTCTATGATGGCTTTTAAGACACAGGGTTAACATGATGCGTGTATGCATGCGATGCATGAGATACGTGCAATGCATGTAATATATAAGCCCATTTTTAAAAAAAAAATTTACACTTGTTGGCCCATTATCATTTTAAAGTATTCAATCATACTATTGCGCGGTGCAAACTTGTCCCAGTTGAAAAGGCCCAACAGGTTTACACTTTGCGATAACATGGCTAAACAACTTCAGATGATAAGAGGCTCAAACATAAAATGGCACATTGACATTTTAGAAGCTTTTGGCCCAACTGTCAAATGACACGAAATCGTCCCAGTTTAAATGGCCCAACAAGTTCACATCTTTTGACAAAATGTCCAACTGGATCCAAATGACGACGGTCCAAAACATCAACATAAAAAAAATAATTTCTACTAGTTCTACGACTAAGGTTCACATGTGGGTTTACGGGAGTGCGGACAAAGACTCTCGCTGACGAAGGATTGCCCACAACTAGGACTCCCCACTCAAGGGTTCAAGCGACCAAGTAAGCGCACCTTTTTTATACCTTAAGGTACGTGCCAACGAGTTATGGCATGTGACCACTATAGACATGGTTAACTAAAGCACAAATCACAAACATCACAAGACATGATTTTGGGGCCGATTCTCTATCCCCAGTGGAGTCGCCAGACTATAGGACACAGAACTTGATGACGCTGTTCTAGGCTCGCGGCCTAGTTGGGACGATGGAATAGTCCGCGGGGGAACTAAACTGGAGAAATAACATGGAGTCGCCACCCGGTGTGAACCGGGAAAAAGATTTAAGGCCGCATTCACCCCTCGCAAGGGAAGACCTCAAACTGTTGGGTTCAGAATGGTCCCTTACTTATGTCACTTGTGATGATATGATTTGTGAAATAAACTAACCGAATCTATTCAACATTCATGCTCAAGAGTAATCTACGCCTGAGTCCGCATGCATAATAATAACAATGAGAACCTATATCTAAGTTCGCATACTTCAAATTAAGTTGTCATAACGACAAACACGCAATAACATACAATCATCACACAAGCATGCTCGATTATCTAATGCGTAAAATAAATAAGAATCTAAGAATAAATATAAATTAAATCCCTAATGTGAAAACAACCTAATCATGCATAAAGAAATAACTTTCTATCGACTAAATCATGCTTAAGATAAATGACATGCTAATAACCTAATCATGCTTTAATAACAAATAAATAACCTACGAACTACAACATGCTAAAACCCAAGTTTGGATGAGATGAAATACGTGTCTCTTAAGTGGTACGTGGCGTTGTATCCCGAGTACAAACCGCACTACCGTCCATTCGGATTCAGCTACGGAATTTACGTCCGGGTTTCCATCCTATATACCACAAAAGGGAACACATATTCCGCTCATCCAACAATCACATCATGCCTCAAACGACTCTCATGCGATAATATTTCTAAAATAAATAAAATAAATGAAAGATAATAAAAAAAAGGGTGCCCTCAGGTCTAACCACTTTTTTCGTCTCAAGAAAGGGCGTTACACGTCCGTTGGAAGGGTGAGTGATCCGCTACTTTTCCGATTTACTAGCTCAACGTCTTTCCTCGCTGTTTTGATGTTCGGGCCACTGTTTTTCCCCAGTTTCACTGTAGTTTTCAGCGAATTTTCTGGCTACTGTTTCAGGTGTGTTAAGGGACTGTTCTCGGCAGTTTCGGGGGTTGTTTTGGGGACTTTTTTGGGCAGTTTTAAGGGTCATATTTGCGGCAATTAGCTGGGTAGTTTGGGGGTAATTTTGGTGATCTTATGGACTAATTAGGGGATGGTTTTCTCGGCAGTTTGAAGGGATTTGTGGGGGCGTAGGGCAGTATGCGTGGCTAAGGGTTGATGGGCAGTGTGCGTGGCTAAGGCTATGAGGCATTGATGAGCTGAAGCGGTGAGGTGTGTTTGATTGTGAGCGTGGCATGCGTGAAGGTTGTGAAATGGAGGGGCGTAGGGCAGGCTAGTGGGCAAGTGTGTAAAGCTTGGTTTGTTGATGTGGTGAGTGCGCAGGTCAAAGGGGCTGGCTGACGCGAGGCTAATAGGTGGCGTTGTAGTGAGTGGCTTAATGGCAGGTGCGTGGCGAGAGGGAGGGCAAGGCTACATGAGGCTTAAGTGATTGCTCTCTTCAATTTATGCGTGCATTTTTTTTTAATTGAGTGAGTGAAGTTTGGAGGCTTGCGCTGTTTGTGGGTTCGTTGACGCGATGAGTGTGCAGGCAGCTAAGTGGCGTCTGGTTCACTTTGAAGGCAATATTGTGCGTGGATTTTTGGCGTGAAGAGGCTTAGGTCTTATGCGAGGCCGTGATGTTATTTTGTTTGCTGCGTGTTTGTGTAGCCATGAAGAGCCATTAGGGTTTCAGGTTTTTTTGTGAGGTCAGTGAGGACTATTTTGTTGTGTTTGTCAGGAAAGCCAGGGTTTGAGGGAAGTGTTTTACTTAGAGAGAGGGCGCTGAGCGTGAGGAGTTGGTGAGTGGAGAGATGGTTTATTCCAAGGGTTGTGTGTCTAGGGTTTTTTAGAGAGGGGCGAGAGGTCGGAGCTGATGAGGGGTCAAGGAGTGTTGTTGTTTTAGGGTTTCATGGTCGGTCATGATGAGAAGAGAGAGGTCTGTTGAGGTTTTCTTCCCGAGAGGATGCTGGCTAGCTGGGAACCGAGAGCTGCTAGGGTTTTTTTATTTGTTTGGTTTCTGAGAGGGAAGGGGCGTGAGAGAGAGAGCTAGGGCTTTGAAGGTTGATGTTGTTAATGTCTTGAGGGTGCATTGAGCGTGAGTCTGTTATTAGGGTTTTCTTGTTTGGCTGTGAGAGAGAGAGGTGAGAGAGAGGTTGAAGAGGATTAGGGTTTGTTGTTTTAGGTTTTATTCTCTTTTGTTCTGGTTTTTGGTCATTGCCGAGAGAGAGGAGGGGGTTGCAAGGGTTGGGAATGTGTTATTTTTATAGTGATTCATTAGGGTTTGCATGGCTTTTAAAAAGGAAAGAAATCAAGTAATTTAATTTGTGTTTAATTTTAATTATTTAAGGAAAGAAATTATTTTATTTTGGTGGGTGCTTTAATTAAAATTAGGAAGTGATTTATTTTAATTAGATTTTAATTTAATTTAATTCGTTTTAATTGGTTTTAATTTAATTTAAGTTTAATTTGTGACATGTATTTTAAATGTTTTAATTATTTAATTTGTGAGATGTGTTTTAAATGTTTTAATTATTTTGGATTGGGTTTGGTGTGTTTAAAAACATAGGTCCAACAAGCGAACCCGAAGTGAAACAAGCGAATTAAATCTGACAAAATGCTAATTTCCAACTTTACCATTCCAACGTCCGTTTCCCGCGGCTTCCACAACTAAAGAGGTAGTGTCTCCATACGAGACTCATCATCGAGCCTTATATGCAAAAATGTAGTGCCTACACATCCCCAAATCTTCAGGAATGAGAAACCAGGTTTCTTTCCTGTCTATATTTCATATGGGGTCTGCCCAACAGACTTTGTCAGAACCTTATTCAAAATAAGTATAGCATTGTTCAATGCGTATCCCCTGAAGGAAATTGGTAGCTCAATGTGACTCATTATTGACCTTACCATGTCCAACAAAGTTCGGTTTCTCCGTTCGGACACACCACTCATTGAGGTGTTCTGGGAGGAGTCCACTATGAAAGAATACTATACTGTTTCAAGTAATCGAGAAACTTATTGCTCAAGTATTTTCCATCACGGTCCAACCGTAATGTTTTAATACTTTTGTCGGTCTATTTTTCTACTTCGTGTCGAAACTCTTTGAATTTATCAAAAGTTTCTGACATGTGTTTCACAAGATACACATAACCATAACGCGATGCAACATCCGTATAGGTTACAAAGTATTCGTATCCACCTCTAGCCTGGCTAGACATGGGCCCACATACATCACCATGAATGCGGGCTAACAGCTCGGTGGCACGTACACCTTTACCGCTAAAAGGAGTTTTAGGCACTTTGCCTAATAAACAAGATTCACAGACATCATTTGAATTAGAATCAAATATGTCCATGTATTCATTCTTCAAAAGAGTGGATATACGAGTTTTGTTAATATGTCCCAGACAATAATGCCACAAATAAGTCTCATATGATTTACTCAGTTTGAGCTCTTTGTTTGTCATGTTATATGTTTGAGATTTGTTTATATTCAAAATATAAGGACAATTATTAACATCTACTGTACATAACAAAATGTCATCTTTATGTACAAAACACCTAGTGTTTCAGAATACAAAGGTATGCCCGCATCGGGTTAAACTAGATACAGAGATGGTGTTCCTAGTCAAACTAGGTGCAAAATAATAGTCTCCTATTGTAAGTACATGCCCCAAGGGCAGGTTCAAAACATAGGTACCAATGGCCAAAACAGCGACTCTAGTCCCATTTTCGATTCGTAGGTCGATCTCATCTGAAGCCAGTATCATGCTTATCAGCAGATGTTGCACATCGGTACATATGTGAGTACCACTTCCAGTATCAAAAATCCAATTTTTAAAACTAGTAGTGTACATGTTTATAACAAACATACCTGAAGCCGGAGCCTTATCTGTCTTCACTTCCTTCAACTCCGCCTTGTACTCACAGCAGTCACGCTTCCAGTGACCCTGTTTGCTACAATGTAGGCAGACGTCTTGGGATTTGTCCTTAGTCTTCCCATATGACTTTGATGATTTAGCCTTGCCCTTTTTCTTCATTTTCTTCACATCACCAGAAACCTTTGGCCAAGCCTTGGCTTTCTGTGACGTCGAAGTAAGATGCGCCTGTTGGACAATTATGACCCATAGCGTCACTATTTTTACAGATCACGGTGTTGTTGTACAAATTAACTATGTGACAAAAGAGATTGCACTCTTATCATTTGTGATTAGATCACCTAGATGTATAAATGATAGGAGGTCCCTATGATTTGTTCCTGGATTGAGAATGATATGAGACAGTATCAGTGCACGAAGGATAAATCATTAAATATCCCTAGTCAGAGTATTATCGAGATTGGACATCGATAAATACGTAAAAGACTAGTATTACACTTGAGCGCGTTGTGAGGGCACAACGACATAGTTCTCATATATTTGGGTATAGGATACTCATGCAAGTGTAATAGGAGGTTGTGTTTTACCGATGGTACGGGAAACAGCTTCGCTCTGGATATACCCCCTCGGAATTTTATTGGTAGTATGACTATGTGTCTATGGAAGTCCGAAATCAGGGTAGGTGTATTTGGTCTTAACCTGAGACTTGCACCGCTAATACTTGTGACAATCAATATACTTTGGTTGCGGTCGTACAGGGCTTTAACAAGTTCTGTGTACGCCTATTCTGGGTATATTGAGAATCGTAGAGTGTTGGGTGTGATGTCAAGATGGAAGTGTCACTCCAGTCATATGGAGATGATGGTCACATAGGATACGGTACTGGTACTCTTAAGTACTGCACTCATCGGGATAAAATGACAAGGTAATGTTTATCCGATTATAGAGACTAGTTACCAGACATCCGACATGTGCTTCGTACGGGGCAGACACAATTCCAGCCCCAGGCCTAGCACGTCATCATCTGATACTGGACAGAAATACGCAATACTACGTATACTACGCCTGATATAGATCCTTTGTTCCTGTAAGGATATTTCTAGAGAATTGGGTAGGCATGACGCTTTGCTAGAAGCCAACCTTGTCTTGTAAATCGGTATAAGCGTAGTACGAGGTACTTACGTGTTCGGATAGTCCGACGACCGAATTTACTACCAACATATCCGGGGATCTCATGGGTCGCTTCCCGAAGATTCACCGATGACGTATGACTCGCACTCTAAATTAATCTGGGATTAATTAGATGAGAGAGAAAATTAATCTGGGATTAATTGCAGAGATATTTTATCTGGGATAAAATATCAATTAAAGAGAGATAACGATTAATTTGGAATTAATCGATAAATTAATATATTCGATATATTAAACGAAATTGGTTTTCGACGCGGAATTAAAATTAGATTTTAATTCGGGCAAACGAATTAATTTAGAATTAATTCGTTAGCGACGTGAATAGTGATTCACTAGGCGTAATCATTTAATTACGACGCAACAGAAAATTTGCTAATTTGGAATTAGCGAACCCGATCCCACGAGTTTTTGCGAGCGCATTCGCATTTCGAATTCGAGTGCGGCACGCAAGTCACATCAAGCTTCAAATCGCTAGTCACATCAAGCGTCAAATCATGTCACTTTGAGTGATGTGACACTTGATTGATTGATGTGATTGATTGATGGTAGTTGTTGGAGTTGTTGGAAAGCATTTACCATTTGACTTTTTGAAAGCTAAAAAATGGTAAATCATTTATTTATTTTTGGAAAATATATAAGTGTATTAGATACACTTTTCCAACTAATTCAACACAACTTTCTCTCCTCCTCTCTTCTCTCATTTACATGCCCATGGAGGGCTTTTTTTGCTTCTGGTTTTGGCAGCCACTGCCGAGAATCAAGAAGAAAATAGAAGCTTAGAGTCGTGATTTTGTGGCAAAATCGGGAGTGCTAGCACACTACGAAGTCATGCGAAGGTGATATGGAAGTCCACCCATTAGCCGGGAATCATTTGACGAAGCTTGAAGCTCAATATTTGGAGGCAAATGACCGAAACTAGTGAGTTGCACACAGCCACTGTCGTGAGCTTCACAGTGAGCAGATTTCAGTTTTGTTCATCTCCGCGTCGCTCAACCGATCGATGTAAGTATTCCGCAACTTCGTTGATTAGTATTCGCACATATTTCATGCTTGTTTATGATATTGGGACCTTAGCAAACACCAACAATGGTATCTTGAGCAAGGTTGAGCATGAAATTGATTTAGGGCTTAAAATTGGGTAAATTGATTTTGAGCATGATTTGATTAAATTGGATGTTTGAATATGCTTAAATCATGTTGAATTGAAGATTGATTGGATCAATTTCAAGAAATTTTATTTGGAACATTTTTGCCCAAATTTTTGGTGTTGGCCGAATACAAGTGTGCCCTAAATTCTTGGTAATTTTTGTTTCGTTGATCATTGGATGACTTGAAACGATTTAGGATGTTGATTTAATGTCGATTGTGAATTTAATTGGATTGAAAACAAATCGGACATAAAATTAGTCCCCATTGCCGAGAGCTTTTAATTATGTATGGGTTTGATTTTTGATCAAAATGTGTTGGACACTAATTAATGTAATTGAGCATGATTAATTAGGCTAATTCGTATTTTGGAAATATTGATTTGGGTGATTAATTGTGTTATACACTTTAGTGTAATTAAATTGGGAATTTGGAATTTTTGGAATTTAATTATTTGGGCCTTAAATTGGATTTGGGCTTTTTGTGTTGTAATTGGGCTTATTGGGCTTGGTTGTACCAAGTTAGGTTTATACCAAATGGATTGGATCCATTTGGGCCCAAAACTGCATCCATAAAGCCCAAATGCGACTAATAGACCTTTAAAGTTTAATTGGGCCTAATGGGCCAAAATTGATTTCTGGGCTTATGGGGTAATTCCTGGATTGGATTTTGGTTATTGGGTATGACCTGAGTTGACCAAAAGTCCACGCCTTAAGAAATTATGTAAAAGCCCATTGGACTTTAATTAAATTGATGTTGGACGTTAATCGCGCTTTGAGACCCGTAACGATTAAATTTGTAATTTAAGTCGTATAGGTTCGTTAATAAAGTGTAGTATTTAATTTGGAATTAAATAAAGAATTAATATTAAATACAAATTGAATTGGATTTAATTATGTTGTTTAATTTAATTCGAGAATTTGTACTTTGAGTACTTATTCGCAAAAATAAGTTTGACTCGCGCAAAATCAAATCGTTGTTTGAACATTGGATGGTCACTAATTATCAGATTAATTAATTTGATTAGATTGATTGATAACATGCTTGTGTGAATACATAGTTGCGATGCATGAATAATGTATATCAGATGGATATTAGATGGGTGGGGCAATTTTAGAAATTGTTGTAATAAATTTGATTTATTAAATTGGACCTGCATGTCCGGCCTTATCACCTCCTTATTCTTTGTATTCTCTTCTCACCTATTCCCCTCAATGTAAATGAGGTTTCTTTAGAAGTGTAGTGTAATGGGTAGAAGAAATATTTGTGCTAGCGGGAGAGAGAAATGGAGAGATTTGATCTAGGATCAATGTGTAAAGTATCCATCCGCATATCATTATTATTTCTTTATACGCGATTTATTATGTATTTAGAATGCATGTTTAAGGGTGTATGATGATGAGACCTTAACAAAGATAATAAATTGGTTGCCAATTTGCACTCAAAAAACCCTCGCAAAATATTAAGCGTTTTTCCTTCCATTGAGTGATTCTCACTCAAGATCCGAGACTAGCATTGGCTTGTTGGCCAAAGTCAAGGCCTTTGTCCGTTGAGGATGTGTTTGAATCACGAGAGCTTTGTTCCATATCAGTGTCTTGTCCAAGTTGTGGTTTGTTGGCCAAAGTCAAGACCACTTCTTGTCCATCGACATTGATTACGAAGCTTTCCATGGTCATTGGGTTGCGCTTGACTGGGATCACTAATTTTGTTGTGCCAAAGCCAAGGCTTAGTTGATTCAGAGGAAAAAGGTTATGTAATATATTGGATATATTGGCATATATAAGATATATGTTTCGGACTTGGATGTCCCCCTACTGGATCTAGGAATTGGATTGGATCCAATTGATCTTAGAGATCTACCTAGTTAATTATCATACAATTTGTTGGCCAAAGTCAAGATTGTATGATATTTAACGGGATCCTAGCCCGCTAGGAAACACGGTTTCCCGAGTACTCGACAGAGGGTTACAGGCTCGCCGAAAAATAGTGGGAGGCAAGAATTGAATTTGCAATATTCGTTTAATTACTTGCCATACGCGCTCAAAACAAATATCATTCGTCAAATAAATTAAATATTAGTTGGACTAATATTTAAATGTTGTTTTTTAATAAATAGTTGGACTATATTCAAACTATTCATTTATAGTTGATTTTATAATTGGATTATAGTAATCAATATAATTGATTTTAATCTATTAAAATTATAGTTGATTAAATAGTTGGACTATTGTAATCATTATAATAAATAGTACCGAAATCGTTGATTAAATAGTTGGACTATTAGAATCAAGATAGAAATTGAAAGATTGACATTTAAAACATAATCCTAGGGAAAATGTATTTAAATGGTTTAATTTTCAAAATTGGGAATAAATTTCAGGATGGTCCTGGAAAATAATAAGTTACTTTATTTGATAAAATAATATATTGTGCCTAAGCCCGGAGTTAAGCAAATAGTAGAGCATAATCTTTGGAAGATTTATGTAATGATAACTTTAGTGCTTAATCCATTAAGCTTGTCGCAGTAGACTCCTTAATTTCTGAATCAGAACTAAGGATTAGATCCTTAAAGTATGATGATGAAATTGAAGGATCTTCATAAATCTATGCTTAGATTTTAGAAGCACATATTTCAATAAATAACTCTTGGAGAGTTAATGACTATTCTCAAGGAGACAAAGTCAAACTTTGCAATTAGGCAAGTAGCGTAAGGCGCACCTTACTTCGATGTTCTAGAAACCCGAGGCTTGGCCAAAGGCTACTGGATTGTGAAAAGGGCAAAGGCAAAATCATTATAATCTTCTAGGAAGATAAAGGACATATCCCAAAATGTCTGCCTAAATGTGGCAAACGGGATCGCGGAAGCGTGACTGCCGTTTGAACAAAGCAGACATGAAGGAATTGAAGACGAGCAAGGCTCCGACTTCAAATATGTTTGTCAAAATTATGTTCACTTCTAGTATTAAATTGGATTTTAAATACTTAGTGTGGTACATAAATATATATTGATGTTCAGAATCTGCTATTAGCAGGATACTGACTTCAATTGAGATTTAATCTGCAATTTGGAAACGGGACGGAAGTCGCTGTTTTAACCGTAGATACCTAAGTTTAGGAACTACCTTCGGGTACGTACTTGAATTAGGAAACTGTTATAATGTAACTAGAACACTAAAGTGTTTCATTATATAAAGATGATATTGAGATAAACACATTAGATGTGAATGACATAATTTATATTTTGAATATAAATAATATCTCAAACATATAACATGACAAACAAACAGCTCAAACTGATTTGATCAAAAGAAACTTAAAAGTAATAAAAGCAAATTCTTGCAATAAAAGCACCCAACGAATCAATCTGGGTTTGGCATCTTTCTTTGTTACAAAAGATATTTGATGGCTGAATGATCTATGTAGACCACCACCTTGGGACCCAGCAAATACGAGCGAAACTTATAAAAAGTAAACATTACTGCCAGCAACTCCTTTTCAGTTGTTGTGTAGTTGAGTTGTGCGTCGTTCAACGTCTTGTTGGCGTAATAAATGGTGTGAAAAAATTTCGCCTTACGCTCTCCCAAAACTGCACCCACTGAAAAATCACTCGCATCGCACATTACTTCAAAGAGGAGTGCCCAATCTGGCGCTCCTATGATGGGAGTAGAGATTAGCTTCTGTTTCAAGATCTCATAATCATGGTGGCATTCTTTGGTGAAGTGGAAAGACACTTCTTTCTCCAGTAGATTTCATAATGGTTTGTCAATCTTGGAGAAATCATTGATCAATCTTCTGTAAAATCCTGCATGTCCAATAAAACTTCAAATCCCTTTGACAGATGATGGTGGAGGTAGTTTCTCTATCGTTTTGATCTTTACTTTGTCAACCTCAATTCCTTTCTGAGAGATCCGATGTCCCAATATATTGTTTTCATGTACTATGAAATGGCATTTCTCTCAATTCAATACCAAATTAGTGTCTTCACATCTTTGCAATACATTTCCGAAATTTTACAAGCATTGATCGAACGAGTATCCAAATACTGAAAAGTCATCCATGCTTTGTGCTAGCATGTCTGAAAAGATGGCCATCATGCATCGTTTAAAAGTGGCAGGGGTATTATAGAGCCCAAATGGCATCATGCGGAATGCGAAAGTATTATACAGGCATGTGAAGGTAGTTTTCAGTTGATCATCTGTGGCGATGGAAATCTGATTATACCCCGAGTAGCCATCTAGAAAACAGTAGTAATCATGCCGCGCCAGTATATCCAGCATCTGGTCAATGAATGGTAGTGGGAAATGATCCTTCTGTATGGCTTTATTAAGCTTCATGTAGTCCATGCAAACTCTTCATCCAGTCATTGTTCTCGTCTGAATTAGCTCGTTCTTCTCTTTGGTGACTACAGTCATTCATTCTTTCTTGGGTACACACTGCATATGGCTTACCCAAGAAATTTCAGAGATGGGGTAGATAATGTCTGCATCTAACCACTTGATGATCTCTTTCTTCACTACTTCCTTCATGATTAGATTCAGCCTCCGTTGACGCTCCACTGTAGCTGTGTATTCATCGTTCCTTAAGATTTTATGCATGAAAAATAATGGACTGACGCCTCGTACGTCTGCTATAGTCAAGCCAATAGCTCTCTTGTGCTCACGTAGCACTTTCAGCAACTTATCTTCCTGCACCCAAGTAAGAGACGATGCAATAATAACAGGCAAAAGAAGAAGAATCTTCCAAGTATGTATACCTGAGGTGGCTTGGAAGTGGCTTTAATTCTAGCTGCGGTCTCGTCCTTTTAGTGGTAGTTCTAAGCTTTCTATCTACGGTGTCGATCAGAAATGATGGGCTCCATTAAGATAGTTTATACATTCCAAAATCTCCTCATCTAATTCTTTATCAGGAATGTTGTTGATGCATGCTTCAAGTTTGTCAGTGGAAGATTGCATTGCATCTGTGTTTTGGATGACATTATCCATTATATCAAGTCTAAAGCATTCCTCATCTCCTTTGTCATTTGAAAAATTTCATAGCTTTAAACACATTGAACGTCACTTCTTGGTCTTGCACCCTCATGGTTAGCTCACATTTTTGCACGTCTATGATGGTTCGACCTGTTGCTAAGAACGGTCTCCCAAGGATGATGGGCACTTCTCAATCTTCCTCCATGTCTAACATAATGAAATCTGCTGGGAAAAAGAATTTTTCCACCTTGACAAGTACATATTTCACTACTCATCTTGGATATGTGAGTGATCAGTCAGCAAGTTACAGAATGATTATGGTGGGTTTTGTTTCTCCAAGCTGCAGTTTCTTGTAGATAGATAAAGACATCAAATTAATACTAGCACCCAAATCACATAAAGCCTTACCAAAATAATGGTTTCTGATGGTGCAAGGAATGGTGAAACTGCCAGGATCCTTCAATTTTGGAGGGAGCTTTCTTTGAATAATGGCGCTGCATTCTTCTATAAGTGCTACAAATTCGAAATCACCCAATTTTCACTTTCTTGATAGAATATCCTTCATGAATTTGACATAACTGGTCATCCGCTCCAATGCTTCTGCAAATGGAATGTTGATGTGTAACTTTTTGAAAACCTCCAGGAATTGAGCGAATTGCGTGTCCAGCTTGTGTTTTTGAAGATGCTACGAAAAAGGTGATGGTGGAGTTAATCCTTCTAGATCATTTTCTCTTGACTCTTTATCTTAAGTCTTCGGATCTGCTTCATTGCTCTCCTTTCCCGTTGTGATTTCCGCATTAGGTGTTGTGACTGTAATATTTTTGTTAATTATAGTGTCGCCCTTCAAGGTGATAGCTTGGCATTGTTCCTTGGATTTGGTTCTGTGTCGCTAGGAAAGGTGTCTTTCGGTCTAAAGCTCTACGCATTGGCTAGCTGTCCCAATTGATTCTCCAGTGTCTTCAAAGATGCTGCTTGATTTTGAAACAAAGCATCGTATGATGCTGCTTGCGCTTGAAACAAAGTGTCGTATTTGGCTTCTTGATTTTTCATCTCGGAAAGAAAATCTTCTATTCCTAGCTTCTTTTCATACCTCTTTCCTTTATTTTGCTGTTGGAATCTAGGTGGTGGATTGTTCTTTTCATGTGATCCCCACCCAGAAGTATTGCTCCATGCAAAGTTGGGATGATTCCGCCATCCTGGGTTATAAGTATTGGAGTAAGGATTGTTCCTTGTCTATTGAAATTGCTGACATAGTTCACAGTCTCATCATGTGGGTTGTGAGATTCTGCCTTAGGCCTTCCTCCATATGGTGCGCTTGTAGATACAACATTGTTCACAGCTTCCATGCTAAGATTCTCCAGGCATTTGCAGATTTGATCTAATTTGGCATTTACAGCTGTATTGGCCCCTACTTCGTGGATTCTTGCTACTCGATGAATCATACTCCTCTCTATTGGCCACAAGGAGTTGTTGTTAGCCATTTCTTCTATTATTCTTCTCTTTTTTCCATTAATGCTCCTCCAGCAGCGGCATCTACTGTGCTCTTCATCAATCCAGTAATCCCATTGTAGAAAGTTTGGACTTACAGCCACTTTGTAATCTCTTAGTGAGGACTTTTTCGAAGAAATTCTTTATATCTTTCCCATACTTCACAGAGGGATTCAGACTCGTACTGCATAAAGGATGTGATGTCATTTCTCAACTTTTCTGTTCTAGCTGGGGGAAAGTATTTCACAAGGAACTTTGTGGCAAGATTATTCCAAGTTGTTATGGAACCTGCTGGTAATGAATGGAGCCAGCCCTTAGCTTTGTCTTTCAAGGAGTAGGGGAAATCACGTATGCGGATTTCTTCCTCTACCCCTCGATTGTAGTTGAATATGCCATAAACTTCCAGAAAGTTGTTGATGTGGACATTGGGATCTTGAATTGCATTTCCCCCAAATTGGACTGATTACCTATCATTTGAATGGATGTTTTGATGTAACAGGCATTTGCAGGTAGGGGTGGAAGTACAATGCTTGATATGAATCCGTCAATCATCGGAATTGTTCTATCTCAAATGGGAATTGGTAGTGCTACTTCCAGAGGTTCAAGTTCTTGATTGTTCATATTGAGCAGTGCTTGTTGGTTTTCTCGCCTTTCCCTTCTTAATTGTCTGAAATTTCTTTCAATTTCTGGGTCAAGCGGACGAAATTCAAAGCTTCTACTTCATCTCATGTAGTGTTTGAGAACCTGAAACATAAGAAACAATAAAACTAATAAGTGAAAACTTTAGATACAAGTAAAACATCTAGCCTCAAAATTAATAATAAAAGATAAATAGGTCCCCGGCAACGGCTCCAAAAACTTGATCGGTGGAAAAACACAAGTTACGCAAGCGCACGTATCGCTTAAGTAGTATAAATGTATCGATCCATCGAGGACTTATTACTTATGGTATTAATTTATGAAGCTAAATTTCTACAAGTATCTAAGTGAAATTTATTGTTGGTTGGATGGTGATTTTATTTAAAATAAATAAATAAAACTAAGGTAGTGTCCAAAATTAATTAATGATATGAAAATATCCATGGTTGTAAATCCTCCTAATATTCTTCTTAGGATGAATTGATTATCTTATACTTGTGCAATATTCTGGCTTATTAACCTGGAACACGAATGTATACACAAGCCTATTTCGATGGTCTAATGCAAATATTCAAAGTTACTTAATTAACTATATGTCTATGTTAACTAAGAATCCCAAATTCATTAAGTTCAAGTTCCAATTGTGGTTACACCCGCCCTACAAGTATATTTCTATCCTGGAGGGAAATCACTAAAGAGAGATCGTGTGTTATTGAATCTATGGCTAAACTTAAAATCCCTTTGTCAAGTTCATTTTAAGTTTACCAAATTAATCTTATTGGTGGCCAAGCAACAAGAAGCACTAAGAACTAGACTCAATAAATAAACCAAAATATCACACAAGACACAAGATAAATCAACTTATAAAATTATTAATAATGGTTTTCATCACAATCCTAGATAATGTAATTAGTTACAACATATACCTAGGATCACTAAATAAATAATTAAACAAAACATCATAAAAATAATTGAAAACTTTTAAGTTAAACAATAATAAAATAAAATGCTGGAGTTAGGGGATCCACTTTTAATATTTCAAATATAGAAATCTCCTTTATTATAATATATAAATTGTCAATGTTAACCGATCAATTTATTCCATGAATTAATTATATTAAAACAGACCATAAAGGCTGTGATTCCATTTGTCCAAAATAAACCCAACCAACCATATAGACGGTAAAAAAGTCATATAAAACCGACCATATAGGCGGTAACAAGGTTATCTTGTAAACCGACCATATATGCGGTAACAAAGTCTGTCTTGTAAAACCGACCATATAGGCGGTAAATAATAAATCCAGATTTAAATTAAATACTAGATTATAATTTATATATTATAAAATAAGAGAGATTAATCTAAATTATCATATTAAAAATTTCACCATTTACTCCAGCAAAAAGAATTTACCTACTCATGCTTTGAATAAAGACACATAATTTTATTACTAAAAAAATAGGAAAATACAAGAAAGCTTTAAAATAAAACATACAAGACACTTCTTCCAAATTCTTCAAGAGAGAAAATGAAAGAAGCTTGAAGCAAATGAGAGGTGAGCACCTCTATTTATAATAGAAGTTCTCATCTCTCAATTATTCATTACAACTTTCCAAATCAAATACAAACAATAAATTTTTACTAATTTCTTTCTTTTTTTGACTTTTGATTTTTTTTTTGATCTTTTGCTAAACATTTGTCGCAATCCACCTAAAGTGAATTGTGATATTAATTAATTAATTTATTATTATTTTTTATTTTCTAATAATTAAAATTATATGCAGCACACGTGACTTCATCATCCATTTCGACTTTGGAAATATTAGAACTAGAAACTCTTGTGTTCATCAAAGTTGTAGGCCTTTGAATCTTATTTCATCTGGAACTGAAATCATTTCAATTCAATATCGGAGAAAAATGTTATGGCCAAAATACAAAAATTACACAAAGTTGAAATTTCCGAAATTGTACTCCGTTATAACGCTATTTCAAGTTTCCAACCTCAAGTCCAAATGTCAAGTCCAATTTTTGCCCTTCTTTATTCCACATTTTGTCCTGATTGATGTCATTGAGTCCCTATTTTATTTTATCTGTAAAATAAAATAAAAACACATCAAAACGTTCACAAATCTCGAGATACCATACAAAATATTAAGTTAAAGGGACGATAAATATTGATATATATTTCGCTTAACACATACCCGGATTTATCCAAACATATTCGCAATATCATAAATAACACATAACTATCATCAAAACCAAAATACATCTTTATACGCAAAAACCCACTTTTACCGAAAACTTGCACATTCTATCAGATCGATCAAACTCGTTTCGTTTTCACTCGGATTCTACCAATTGCACATATTCAATATACTAATACTCAATCAATTCAATTTATATCATTATGCTACTATATGAAGCTACTGGATAAATCCAAATATTTAACGGAAAACTTGAAATTAGTGACTTTTTACCGGGAGGTCTTACCGATATTTCGAGGGCATATAAAAACTCCAAATGATCCCACGAACGTGTTAGAATCGACAAAATTCTGATCGGAGCTACTATTCACTGACTATTCATTTGAATCTTCCCCCATCGTTTCACGTGGAATCGAGAACGGATCGGAAAAATCATCACTGTCATCTTGTAGTACTCTAAGAGGGCTTCAATTTGGCGGGTGGCTCGGGCCGTTAAACGAAGCGACGAACCAAGATCTACAAAATCCACCACGCGCATCTCTCTCCTCTCCTTCATCGTTCACCGGCGTCTTTGCCTCGTCGCCGGCCTCCAGCAGATGCACGGTGGTCGGACGTTTCCCCTGCACCAGCCGCCGGTGGCCGGCTGGCCGACGGCGTAACCAGATGCCATCCTTGGTTTTTTTTTTTTTAGGAAGATGGGTTGAATGGGAGAGTTTTAGAACTTATGTCATTTTGGCAATTCTGGAAATTAGGGGGTATATATAGAAAATTTTTGAAAATCACATTCTGACTCCCGAAAGATACAATTAGGTCTCTTTCATGGGTTTTCTAAAAAATTTATATTTTTGAAGCCATTCTGAAGCAAATTTCAAAAACTGTTCAACATGAAAGTTGTTCGTCTCAGAAAAATAAGTCTGATGGTTCAAAAATCAGCTTAATCTGAGTTCTTTTGCTAGTTTTATAGCCGAAATAAGAAACTTTTACGCGTACAATGATAAAAATAGAAATCGCGTAGCCGGTTATCGAAACCACGCGTTTTCCAACGCGATGAAGTTTCACTTTAAAATATTCTGATCTATTTTCCCACACATAAACTCTTATTTTCGAATAGAATCCTGCTCAAAATCCTTAGCTTTAATTTGGAAACCTTCCAGAACTGTTCCGAAAAATTCGGGATATTACAAGTTATCATAGGTGGCTAGTGACAACTTGGAGTATGACCCAGTAATTATCACAGGTGGCAAATGAGGAGACGAGTAGTTTCAAAATATGAAAGATTACTGCATGTGTATTTATTACGGTTATTTATTAGTAGATAAGCTCAAAGTTAAGTCTAAAAGAAAAACACGAACAAATCAAAAGACTCGACAAAATTAACAAAACATAATTATTAGCCGAACGTATTTGGCGTATCAGTTAATATTTTGAAAAGTAAAATGAAGTAATATTAAATGGTAAATTACTTACGGTCTAAGTACAAATAAACCATCCGAAAATTCATTTATTAATTTGGATAATTTAAGATTTATTAACCATTTATAACCTAGAACATTCCTTGGTCAAAACTAAAAAGAGCTCAAAATTTATAATCTATTCCAAGTTCTTTTTCGTTTAACAATTTGAAATATATCATAAATGTTTTAGGTCAACAATGTTTAACAAGATTTATAATCGTTGCAATGTTAAATGTTTTAGGTTGCTAATTTAACATTGTGTTGACGGTTGATTTTCGTTTCAGGGATAAATTCGGAAACTCGTTCCTCGAACAATTTTCCCCCAACTGTGAATTTGTTTGGCTTGTTGGGAACCAAAAGCAAACTTAGCAGAAGAAACGGAAAATACACAAATAAGAATAGAGGATTTAACGTGGTTCGGCCCAATGGATCCGACCTACGTCCACTGACACAAAGAAAAAGAGTTTTTATAAAGTGGTTGGGTTTGACCGACCAAGACAAAATGACTATTATAAATGTGACCGACCTCTCTCGCGTCCTCTCTCCAAAAAAAGGGCTTTTTTATATCTCTCTTACAAGCTTTTTTTAGAATGAAAATTGTTCAACCCCACAAAAGTACATGATAAGTGCATGAAAATGTACTTTGAACATCGCTAACTCGGTTTGATTATCATATATTTAATCTTAATTATAGTTTATTTTGTGTCTTATTATTAGGGAGCAATGAAACATGAAGATTGAAGCAATTACAAATATTTGGGACCTTGCGAACGCATCAGAAGCACACGGGAAGAGCTAAATCGAAGAATCAGAGAAACCAGAAAACCAGCCACGCGTCGCGACACGCAAAGGCCACTCGTCGCGACACAGAAGCATATTCCAGGGTTTTTTATTTAGTTCGTTTTTATGCAAATAAGGCCTCCAGGACTTCTCTATATAAACCCAAGCTCGTCCAAAACCCTAAGGGGGAGAGAAAAGAGGAGAGAAAGAGAGAAGGAACATACAACAAAGAGCCACAAACACATATTTGAGATTGAAGAATAAAGAAACTTCGCGCCAGACAGGATGCTGCTACAATCTCTTCAGGCTATATCTCTTTTCTACATAGAGAACTAATATCCTAGGCAAAGCTAAGGATGAACTCTTGTATTTAAGTTTTTATGTTCATATTGTTGATTCCTAAATACTTTTTAATGTTTAATACAATTGATGTTTATTAGTCTTTATTATCTTTCGATTTATGAATCCAGAAACTGTGTTCTACCAACTTGCATATAGATCCAGTCATGCTTCTTCTATGTGTGATTGGGGAACCTAGTTGTGACTGGTTAAGTTGTTTTATGAGTTGGTCTCCTACTGCAGTATTGCCTGAGGGTATATTGTCGACGTTAGATAGCTCATAATGATAATTTTGTGTTTTGTTAACATAGAGAAGATAAATCATCAATTACCTTGGAATTTAATATGCGTAGAATTTAATATCTTCCGATTGTTGGTTTGGGATGTGAAACCTTCAATTGAGTAATAACAGGAATCAATAACTGAATATATGAATATGATATAAGAAGGATTCCCGATACTTTGCTGCCTCTCTCTATTGATATCTTTTAATTGTTTTTATTAATCTTTACTTTAATTACCAATTCAATCTATATCTTTTCATGAAGTTACTGCTAACATTTTGTTTACGTAAATCAGTTCTTTGTAACCATCTCTTTGAGGAATCGATACCCCAACTATACTGTGATAGCCGCAAGTATTTTTTGGGCGTAATCAAATTTTGGCGTCGTTGCCAGGGAGACGATTTACAAATAAAAGGAGCAGGTTTTCTTGGTCAACAACAAAAGCGGTAACTTCGTTCCATCTTTTTTATTATTATTATTTACTTATTTATTTTATTTTATTTCAATTTCAGTTTTAGTTTAATTTTTTATTTATTTATTTATTTTATCTATTTTATTTCACTTTCAATTTTAATTTTTGATTTCTTTTTAATTATTTATTTTTAGTTTATTCTTTTTATTTATGTTCCTTGTTTCACTTGTGTTTTAATTGCATGCCTTGACGTAGAGATATGTTTTGTAGATTTGTTAGGATTGAAGAAGAAAACTCAGACTCACAGAGTTTGGTTGACAATCTCTTTGCCACACCCTCCACGTCTAGTGCACATACTATGAGTGAATATGAGAGACCACCTATGAGGACTCTTGAGGAGTACCTCCACCCAACTCGCACAGCTACACCATCGTGCATCATGTTTCCTCCTAATGCAACACATATAGATTTTAAACCTGGAATGATACATTATCTCCCAACCTTTCATGGTTTAGAGAATGAGAACCCTTATGTGCACATTAGAGAATTTGAAGAGGTTGTCGCAACTTTCTATGATCGGTTTGGGACTATAGACACAATTAGACTTAAGTTATTCTCCTTTACCCTTAAGGATAGAGCTAAAAATTGATTGTATTCTTTGAGACCTCGGTCAATAGGATCATTGGGCGAGATGACACAAGCATTCTTTAACAAATACTTCTTACACCATAAAACAAATGCCCTAAAAAGACAAATCTCTACCTTCTCCCAGAAAGACAGTGAAACTCTTTATCAACATGGGAGAGGTTTAAAGAGATATTAGCTAGTTGTCCTCACCATGGGTTATTTTTATGACGGTCTAACCCATAGAGAGCATCAATTTATTGAAACAATGTGCAATAGTGAGTTCATCCGAAAAGACCCTAATGAGGCACTTGAGTACTTAAATGACCTAGCTGAGAAATCTCACGCATGGACTGGACCTAATGCCATGGATAGCACTGACAGGACATACCTCACTATTTCTTGCAGATGCACATATCACTTTAGGGAAGATGACAGTCTTAAGGCACAAGTTGAACTATTAACTAGATAGATATGAGCCTTAATAGCCAAAGATAGCAAGACTATGCATGCAGTAGCCGACTTAGAACCCCAAGGAGAATATTTTATGTGCAAGAGGACTGACCATTTGGCCCAAGAGTGCCCTTTATATGGTGAGATGAGGGAAACATATGAGGACCAATGCAATACCGTAGAGATGTATAAGAAGCCTTATACACCATATTCATATACTTATAATCATGGTTGGCGGAACTACCCACACTTTAGTTGGAAACATGAGTCTCAACAACCTACTCAAACATCCTAGAAGTTACAGTGCACCCCGGTATCACACACATGCCATTCCTATGAATTCTTTAGAAGATATTGTGCAAGCATTTATAGAGGCCCATAGTAAAACTAATCACAAGTTTGAGTTATTAATAGCTCAGATGGTTGAAGATAATAAGGAGATTAAGAGTCAAGTCTCTAAGTTGACTAATGTTCTGAGTGTGCAAGAATAAGGAAAGTTTCCATCTCAAGCCCAACCAAATCCACAAGGGCAACACATGATACAAGCTGATCATGAGGCATCCAATGTAAAAGGTGTTAATGCCATATTCATTAGGAGTGGTAAAGAGGTAGGGATACAGGACACCTCCAACATTGTAGGTGACCCCAAAGATCCCAGTTAGAGTACTTTTCCCTAAAGCTCTTAGGCCTACTACAAGAGCTACAGACGCAAATGGTGAGATCCTATAACATTTAAAGCAGGTAAAGATCAACCTTCCTCTGTTACATGTTATCAAACAAGTTTCTACATATGCGAAGGTTTTGAAGGATCTATGCACCATGAAAAGAAAACATCATGTGAAGAAGACTGCATTCTTGACAGAGCAAGCAAGTGCAGTAATTGAACAGAGGACTCCACCAAAATACAAAGATCCAGGATGTCCCACAATCACTTGCCACATTAGTACATATGAGTTTGGTCAGACGTTATTAGATTTAGGTGCTAGTTTTAATCTCATGCCATATTTTATCTATAAGCAGCTAGGACTTGGAGAGATTAAACCTACATCTCTAGTTTTACAGTTAGCTGATCGATTTATCAAAGCACCACGGGGAGTAGTTGGGGATGTTTTAGTTCAAATCGATAAATTTTATTACCTCGTTGATTTCCTGATCTTAGATATTCAATCCAAGTTAACACTGAGTCAAAAATTCCACTAATTTTAGGTAGACCTTTTTCTTGCTACAACTAATGCCCTTATTAATTACAGGAATAGTCTCATGAAGCTATCATTTAGAAATATGACACTGGAAATAAATATTTTTCATGTTGAAAAACAACCACAAGGTGATGATGAGCGCCAATATACATACATGTTAGACACAGTCTTACTAGAAACAGCTTCTTCACAACATGAATCACACCCTCCCGAACTGAAATTGACCCCAAAGAATCGTAAAATGAGGAAAATGAGAGTTAGTGCTCATTTGAAGATGATCTCTGGGAAGCTCAAAAGAAGGTATAAAATCTCAACTACCAGACCCTAGGGAATCCATGGATAAAATGCTACAGCTAGACAAAAATTTATTTTCATGCCTTAATCACTAGGCGATACCGAAGAAGGAAGAATTTGGGACTACTTGGTCCGCTACATGGAAGCAGCCATGACAACATTACGTGGTTACGTCTGGCTGAAGACGTTAAACTTAGCGCTAGCAGGGAGGCAACCCTTGTATATGTATTTATTTATTTTATTCATTTTATTTATTTATTTTATTTACTGTAGTTTTATTTTATAGTGTGCTAATTGCATGTTTATTGTTTTCATAAGTATTTATGTAGGTGTTCAGTGCAACTTACACAGTCACATAACCCAAATCTTACCAGCAGGAACCTGATCAACTCCGCGCCCGGTAGTGTTGTTCCTTAATCATTTTTCTTTATATTTATCTTACATTGAGGACAATGCAAGTTTTAAGTGTGGGGGTGTGTGCATGTGCATGATAATACCTAGACGTATGGATAGGTTTGGTAGATTTGTTAGGACTGAAGAGGAAAATTCAGACTCAGAGAGTTTGTTTGACAATTCTTTTGCCACACCATCCGAGTCTAGTGCACATACTAGGAGTGAGTACGAGAGACCACTCGTGAGGACTTTGAGGAGTACTTCTAACCAAATCGCAAAGCTACACCATCGTGCATCATGTTCCCTCGTAATGCACCACATATAGACTTTAAGCCTGGAATGATATAGTATCTCCCAACCTTTCATGGTTTGGAGAACGAGAACTAATATGTGCACATTAGTGAGTTTGAATAGGTCGTAGCAACCTTACATGACCAGTTTGGGACCACTGACATAATTAGACTTAGTTCTTCCCTTTTGCCCTTTAGGATATAGCTAAGAGCTGGTTGTATTCTTTGAGACCGCGATCAATAGGATCATGAGGCGAGATGACACATGCGTTCTTTAATAAATATTTCCCATATCATAAGACGAATGCCTTGAAAAGAAAAATCTCCACCTTCTCCCAAAAAGACAGTGAAACTCTTTTATCAAACATGGGAGAGGTATAAGGAGATGTTAGCGAGTTGTCCTCACCATAGATATGAGAGTTGGCGCTTAGTGAGCTATTTTTATGATGGCTTAACCCCTAGAGAGCACCAAATTTTAGAGACAATGTGCAACGGGGATTTCATCCGAAAGGACCCTGATGAGGCGTTAGAGTACTTAAATGACTTAGCTGAGAAATCTCACACTTGGACTGAACCTAATGCCATTCATAGCACTGATAGGACACACCCCACTTCTTCTAGTCTAGACATACACCACCTTAGGGAATAAGATAGTTTTAAGGCACAACTTGAGCTATTAACTAGACAGATATGAGCCTTACTAGTAAACGAAAGAAAGACTACGCATGCAGTAGCCCAGCTAGAACCTCACGAGGTATGTTTTGAAAATAAATGGAGTAACCATCTAGCCCAAGAGTGTCCTTTATTTGGTGAGATGAGGGAAACATATGAGGAACAATGCAATACCTTAGGGATACACATCGTATTTTGACACTTATAATCCTAGTTGGAGGAACCACCCAAATTTAAGTTGGAGACAAAAGTCTCAACAGCCCAGTCAAACATCACAACTTAGGAGTTACAGTGCACCATAGTATCACACACCTCCCATTCCTAGGAATTCTTTAGAGGACACTATGCAAGCAATTGTGGAGGCCCAGAAAGTATTTGTGGAGACCCAGAAAAAAAAAACGAATCAAAAGTTTGAGTCACTAATAACCCAAATGACTGAGGAGAATAAGGTGATAAAGAGTCAAGTCTATAAATTGACTAATGTGCTGAGTGTGCACGAACAAGGAAAATTTCCATCTCAGACTCAACCTAATCCACAAGGGCAACACACGGCACAGACTGATCATGAGGCAGTCAATATAAAAGGTGTTAATGTTATATTCACTATGAGTGGTAAAGAGGTAGGCTTGTATAACACTTCCAACATTGTAGGTGCCTCCAAAGATAGTGGTACAGATACCTCTCAGGAAGAACAAGAGACATATTTCCCAGTTAGAGTACCTTTCACTCAAGCACTTAGGCCCACAATGAGAGCTTCATATCCAAATGGTGAGATCCTAGAGCATTTAAAGAAGGTAAAGATCAACCTTCCGCTGTTACATGTGATAAAACAAGTTCCTACTTATGTGATGGTTTTGAAGGATCTATGCACCATAAAGAGAAAGCAAAATGTCAAGAAGACTGCATTCTTGACAGAGTAGGCAAGTGCAGCAATTGAACAGAGGACTCTACCAAAGTATAAAGATCCAAGATGTCCCACCATTATCTGCCACATTGGCACATCGGAGTTTGGTCAAGCATTATCAGATTTAGGTTCTAGTGTTAATCTCATACCATATTCGATGTATGTGCAATTAGGGCTTGGTGAGATTAAACCTACATCTATATTTTTACAATTAGCTTATCGATCCATTAGAGCACCACATGGAGTAGTTGAGGATGTTTTAGTTCAAATTGATAAATTCTACTACCCTATTGACTTCTTGATTTTGGACACTCAATCTGTGGTTAACACCGAGTCCAAGATTCCTCTAATCTTAGGTAGACCTTTTCTTGCTATAGCTAATGCCTTTATTAATTGCAGGAATGGTCTCATGAAGCTATCATTTAGAAATATAACACTAGAGGTGAATATTTTTCATGTCGAGAAACAACCACGAGATGACGATGAGTGTCATTACTTATACATGCTAGAAATGGTACTACTAGAAATAGCTTCTCTACAACCTGAATTGGATCATCCCGAACTGAAATTTCCCCCAAAGAATCATAAAATGAGGAAAAAGAGAGTTCATGCTCAATTGAAGATGATACCTGGGAAGTTGAAAATGAGGTTGAACCAATTGATAAAATCTCGTACATCAGTAGACCCTGGCAGATCAATGCATAAAATGTTGCAGCTGGCCAAAAATTCATTTTAATGCCTCAATCACTAGGGGACACCGAAGAGGGACGCATTTGAGACTACTTGGTTCACTACATGGAAGCCACAATGACAACATTAAGTGGTTACGTCTGGCTGGAGACGTTAAACTTAGCACTAGCGGGGAGGCAACCCTTGCATATGCATTTATTTTATTTTATTTTATTTACTTTAGTTTTATTTTATTGTGTGCTAATTGCATGTTTATTGTTTGCATGAGTAATTACACAGGTGTCAGCACAACCTACACAGCCACACAACTAAAATCTGACCAGTAGGAACCTAATCAACTCCGTAAATTTTGATTACGCCCAAAAGATTACTTGCGGTTAACGCAGTATAGTTGGGGTGTCGATTCCTCAAAGAGATGGTTACAAGAACTAATTTACTCAAGTAAAAATATTAGGATTAACTTAATGAAAAGATAATGATTGGATTGATAATTAAAGTAAAAACTATGGAAAGTAAATAAAAGATATCAGCAGAGAGATATAGCAAAGTATCAAGAATCCCTCTTGTATTAAACTCTTATACGTAGTTATTAATTCCCGTTATTACTCAGTTGAGGGTTTCACATCCCAAACCAACAATCGAAAAATATTCAATTCTACGCATATTAAATTCTAAGGTAATTAATGATTATTTTCTCTATGTTAACAGCACACAAAGGTCATCGTTATGAGTTATCTAACGTCGACAATATACCCTTAGGCAATACTGCAGCAGAAGACCAACACGCAAAATAACTTTTACCAGTCACAACTGAGTTCAGAAACCACACATTGAAGAAGCATGACTGAATCTATATGGGATTTGACAAAACAAAATCTCTGGATTAATAAATCGAATGATAATAAAGAATAACAAATATTAATTATATTAAACTTTTAAAAGGTACTCAAGAAATCAAAAACATAAATATAAGGATTTAAATACAAGAGTTGACCCCTAGCTTTGCCTAGGAGATTAGTTCTTCATGGAAAAAATAAATCTAGCCTGAGATTGGAACGACATATTATTCTGAATTAGTACTAATCCACGTCCCAGCCTTTTGATTATTCTTCTGCTCTCGGCTTCCACGGCTGCGCTCCAATTTATTTCTTTTCTTGTTTCTCTCTGCTTGCGGCTTCCTTCAAAATATTTTATGTTTTGTGTGAGGCTTGTGCCTCTTTCACCCCACTTTGGCTCTTTCCTTTGTAAAATATGTCAAATAATGGAAGCATGGCCCCACTTTGCTTTTCAATTCTCTTTCCCTTTAAGCAATTTGTCTTCTTTTTCACAATTATTTCTTCTTTTTCTTGGTCCAATTGCTTGTCCACGTGCATCTTGTCTTTTGGTGGCTGCCTTCTTGTTTTTCTTTCCAATTTAATTCACTTTGCTTGGGCGTGAAAGCCTTGTTTGCTTCAGTCTTCTGGTTCCTTTTCTCCTAGTTAACAAAGCACAAAATAACTCTAATTAAGATTAAAATATATGATAAACAAGTCGGGTTAACAGTGTTCTAAGTACACTTTTGTGCACTTATCACAACCCCGAACCAACTTATTGCTAGTTGAAGAAATTGAATGTTGATGAATGACCATTTGCTTAGATGTCTATCCTGTTTTGCTAGTGTTATGATGTGTGGTATGGTTAAAAAAAAAGAAAAAAGAAAAGAAAGTCTCTAAAGAAAGAAATTAGACCACATATAACCGATAAGCGTGAAGTTACCCATGGGCGAGTGTTAGGACCACCATAAGGATAAATGCTACCTTAAATGGTAGGTGTGTTGAAAAAGAAAAATAAAAAGAGAAAAAATAAAAAAAGCAAAAAAAATAAAGACAAGAAAAAAAATCATACCATACTGAGCACAGAAAAGCAATTACAGAGCTTAATTGAGATATCTAGGTTGGTTTGACCTATCGATCCCAATTTTTAAACGAAATCATTGAGTTGGCTTACCTAGGAATCAAGCTATGAATGAACCTTTACACAGACACACTGTGAGTCTGGCTTAGATGATTTATTCAAAGACTTGGATTTGAGTTACGTTGAGTACTTTGAAAGTTCCCTGATTTCATTACCAGGCGTTCTTTGAGGACAATAATATGTATAACTATTGGGACTAGTTTGTTTTGTTATTTTTAGTTTGCATGAATGCATGTTTTGAATGACGTTTGTGGGTGTCATCGCTGTAAGCCCTCACGAGACTATAACTCGTCCATTATGGCCACCTAGGGGTTTAAAGGCTTGTTGCATACGCTACATGCAATCTTGATCCCTACGAAAGTGACTTAGATAGTTTTATTTATTTAGTTTTTATTTTGTTTTTGCGCTTGAATTTCTATGGACTAGCAATAAGTTGGTTGATGGTTGTGATAAGTTCACAAAAGTGTACTTTGAACATCACTAGTTCGGCATAATTATCATATATTTAATCTTAATTATAGTTTATTTTATGTTTTATTATTAGGAAGCAATGGAACATGAAGATTGGATCAATTACACATTCGGGACCTTGCAGACGCATCGGAAGCACGCGGGAAGAGCTGAATCGCAGAATCAAAGAAACCATAAAACTGACCACGCGTCGTGATGTGAAAACGCCATGCGTCGCGACACGGAAGTGTATTCCAGGGTTTTATTTTTAACCATATATCATAACACTATATAAACCCAAGCTCGTCCAAAACCCTATAAGAGAGAGAAATGAGGAGAAAATTAGAGAGAAACACACAATAAAGTTCCACAAACACAAAAACAATGGAGGAGAACGAAGAACTTCAAGAAAAAAATATGTCTTCTCTCCGATCTATCAAGGCTACATCTCTTTCTTCCATGGAGAACTAATCTCCTAAGCAAGGCTAAGGATGAACTCTTGTATTTGATTTCTTATATTCATATTGTTGATTCCTATAAACTCTTAAATGTTAATACAATAGATGTTTGTTATTCTTTATTATCTTTTGATTATATGAATCCAGAAACTTATTTTTTCAACTCCCATATAGATCCAATCATGCTTCTTCTATGTGTGATTTGTGAAACCAGTTGTGACTGGTAAAGTTGTTTTATGTGTTGGTCTTCTACTGCAGTATTGCATGAGGGTATATTTTCGACGTTAGATAGCTCGTAATGTTAACTTTTGTGTGTTGTTAACATAGAGAAAATAATTATTGATTACCTTAGAATTTAGTAGGTGTAGAATTGAATATCTTTCAATTGTGGTTTGGGATGTGAAACCTTCAATTGCGTAATAAAAAGAATCAATAACTGAATATAGGAGTTTGATATAATAGGGATTCCCGATGCTTTGCTTATTTTCTCTGCTGATATTCCTAAGAATTTATCTATAGTTTTTATCTTAAATTGACAATTAAATCTTTTATTTAATTAATTTACTGTTAACGTTTTTGCTTGAGTAAAATAGTTCCTTGTAACCATCTCTCTGAGGAATCGACACCGCAACTATACTGCGCATGCGCATGATAATACTTGTGATAATACATGTTATAAAAAAAATTGTTTTGTTTATTTTTAGTCCATGATAGTTAAGCATATGTCCAATGATGATATTGTTTGCTTTAGGGTGAAATCTTATAAACGATAAGTTTTTGATGTACTTTTATCTGTTGCTTTGAGTAATTGATCTAGGTTAGACTCATAAGCACTTAACTATAGGTTTTTAGCAGTGAAAGCCTATGTAGTTAGCGAAGTGACTAGTTGAAGAAATTGCATGGTGATGAATGACCATTTGCTTAGATGTATATCCTGATTTGCTAGTGTTATGATATATGGTTAAAATAAAAAGAGAAAGTCTCGAAAGAAAGAAATTAAACCACCTATAACCGATAAGCGTGAAGCTACCCATGAGCGAGTGTTAGGACCACCATGAGGAGAAATGCTACCTTAAATGGTATGTGTGTTGAAAAAAAAAGAAGAAAAAAAAAAAAAAAGAAAAAGTTGAAAAAAAAAAGACAAAGAAAAGAAAAAAAAATCATCATACCATACTGAGCACAGAAAAGCAATTACGGAGCATAATTGAGATATCTAGGTTGGTTTGACCCATCAGATCCCAATTTTTAAATGAAATCATTGAGTTGGCTTACTTAGGAATTAAGCTGTGAATGAACCATTACACACACACACTGTGAGTCTGGCTTAGATGATTTATTCAAAGACTTGGATTTGAGTTACGTTGAGTACTTTGAATGTTCTCCGATTTCATTACTAAGCATTTGTTGAGGACAACAATATGTGTAACTATTGGGACTATTTCAATTTTTTTTGTATGATTGTATGTGTTTTAAATGATGTTTGTGGGTGTCGTCGCTGTAAGCCCTAACGAGACTATAACTCGTCAACTAGGGCCACCCAGGGGTTTAAAGGCTTGTTGCATACGGTAAATGCAATTGTGATCCCTACGGAAGTGACTTAGATAGTTTTTATTTATTTATTTAGTTCTTATTTAATTTTTGTGCTTAAATTGCTAGGGACTAGCAATAAGTTGGTTGGGGGTTGTGATAAGTGCATGAAAATATACTTTGAACATCGCTAACTCAGTTTGACTATCATGTATTTAATCTTAATTATAGTTTATTTTGTGTCTTATTATTAGGGAGCAATGGAACTTGAAGATTGGAGCAACTACACATGTTTCAGGACCTTGCGGACGCATCAGAATCACACGGGAAGAGCTGAATCACAAAATCAAAGAAACCAGAAAATCGGCCATGCGTCGCGACATGCAAAGGCCACACGTCGCGACACGTAAGCGTATTCCAGGGTTTTTTGTTTAGTTCATTTTTTACGGAAATAAGGCCTCCAAGACTTCTCTATATAAACCCAAGCTCATCCAAAACCCTAAGGGGGAGAGAAAAAAGGAGAGAAAGAGATAAGAAACATACAACAAAGAGCCACAAACACATATTTGAGATTGAAGAACGAAGAAACTTCGGCCAAACAGAATGTTGTTGCAATCTCTTCAGGCTATATCTCTCTTCTACATAAAGAACTAATCTCCTAGGCAAAGCTAGGGATGAACTCTTGTATTTAAGTTTTTATGTTCATATTGTTGATTCCTAAATAATTTTTAATGTTTGATACAATTCATATTTATTATTCTTTATTATCTTTCGATTTATGAATCCAGAAACTGTGTTTTACCAACTTGGATATAGATCATGTCATGTTTCTATGTGTGATTGGGGAACCCAGTTGTGACTGGTTAAGTTGTTTTATGAGTTGGTCTTCTGCTGCAGTATTGTCTGAGGGTATATTGTCGACATTAGATAGCTCATATAACTTTGTGTGTTGTTAGCATAGAGAAGATAAATCCACTACAAGAAAAAAGGCCTTTACTGACACTAAGGTTAGTGACACTAGGCTAAAAGTGTCAGAAACAACGTGTAAATGGGCCTATTTCCGTGTTTTTCACTTAAATATCAATAATTACTGACACTATGGTATCAGCGATTTTAGTGTCAGTAATTACTATTACAATAGTATCAAGAAAGAAAAAAAAAAAAAAAAAACGCGTAGTTGTCTGGAGTCGAACCAACACCTCGCGGAAGTGACGTTTTTCGCATATATTACTGACACTATAGTATCAGTAAATTTAGTCTCAGTAAATTAATGATACCTTATTACAAATTTACCCTTAAAAATTTCAAATATTTATTAAGTGTATAAGGATATATTAGTAATTTAAGTTTAACTTAAAAATTAAAAAGTAAAAAACTAAAAAATCTAAAGACTAAACCTAGCCTCTCTTCTTTCTCTCAAACGAATTTAAAGTTTAAACCCTAAACTCTCTCCACTCCAGCCGCCTCTCTCGCAGTTGCAGTCGACCAGACCTTCACCATCTCTGCATCTCACCATCCATCGCTTGAGCCGCGACCCATAACCGAGCCTCACTGCAGCTTTGTGCTGTACATAGAAAGGTCTCTATCCAAAAATTTTGAACCGCGAATGAGTTTGTGAATTGTTATTACATTTTCTTTCCACATATTTTGTTATATAACCCAAAATTGAGTATTATCAATTGGAATGTTATTTCTTGAAGATTTCTCAAATTATCTATTATCTTGTAGATTACTTGCACTTCTTTTCATCGCAGTTCTTTATCACGTGTGGCAAAATGTGATTGGCTTGACAATAAGCACGTTGTATTTGGGGTAAGTGCTCTAATACTAATCTAGTAATATTTTTTGTTTTTTGGTGTGCTAATATATTTTCCAATAAGAATTGCACAACATTTTCTGATGTGTGTTAATAAGAATTTGTTATTTCCGAGAAAAGGCTCGCATTAGAAGCCTGGTCAAGGACAGGTATTGATGTATGATGTATATTGTTTTACTTTTACCCCTGTTTTTCAATCATGGATGGTTGTGTCGTGACTCGACAATCTAATCATATATGAAGGTTCTTTCAATCTTTTGCATGGATGGTTGTGTCATCTAATTCATATTCTTGTTTCTGGATAGTTGTATTTTTATGGCTTCTCTGAAATGCTAATTTACTTCTGTTATAGAGGGTGCTGGGAGATGGTCTTTTGGTAGTTAGGAAGATCGAGAACATTGCAGAAAAATAAAATTGGATTGGAGCCAATGTTCTTCGTTATTTTACTCTAATGTATGTTTTCTTTAAACCTTTGAAACTAATTATGAAAATTTTATAAACTTACATCGACAAGGTACATATTATGAACAGGTTAGGTACGTAAAATGGACAAAAAATGGATATATTGTGATAGACTTTCCAGTGAATATCGTGTTGGAGTTGATGAATTCTTGGAGTTTGCAATTCTTAATTCTGAAAATCGAATGTTAATTAGATGTCCTTGCGCCCGTTGTTGCAATATGGAGTTTCATACTCCTAAAGAGGTGAAGCTTCATTTGTTTCAGAAAGGCTTTCTCCCAAACGTATTTAGTTTGGACTTGGCATGGTGAATCTAAACCTGTATCTCCTTCTGAAAATTGCCAAGACCTTCCACAAAGTCAACGTTTCAGATGTCATGACTATAGTGATGTAGTTGATATGGTTCAAGATGCGTATGAGCAATGTGATAAAGATCATAGCTCTTTCACATATATGCTTGAAGATGCTGAAAAGCCATTATATCTAGGTTCTAAACATTCAAAGTAATTTGCGAAGAAATCATGGATTTTAAGGAGGTCTCAAACTGTGCTATTAACATATGGATCAAGTATGTTTTCTTTTACCTCTTTCTTCATTTGTTCTAAATGTTTTATAAATATTTACTTTGTTTTTATGTTTATCTTGTCTTAGGCACTTATACGATGAGATGGATAAAACTGGAACTACTGCCAAACCAGTTCAGTTTGGAAATTTTGAGATGATACGTCCATCAAAGGTTGCTTTGAAAGAAGGACCTCAATACATTTCAAAACTGTTAGGTATGATAGAGTTGGGGCAAATCATATTGATTCCCATACAACCCAAGGTAATAATTTTTTAATTTTTTTAGTATTCAATTTCAAGTTATGTAATCCAGATTTTTATTACCCTTTCTTTCTTATTTAGCTTTCACTGGGTGCTTCTTGCAATTGACATAGTACGACGCACGATATATTATCTGGATCCTCAGGGGAATAATCCTACTGATGAGTTGATGCAAATTGTTAATCAGTTAAGTTATAGTTGTTTTCTCTTTATTTTAACATTGGGTTTATTGTTGCATTATTTATATGATATCCAATTATAATTTTTTGTAGGGGAATTAGAGTGTATCAATCTTTACATTCTAATAATAAGAGCGGTAGTGTGACTTGGGTATCTGTGAAGGTACAAAGTTATGATATATATATATATTTTGTGTGATATGCAACAATGAGAATATTTAGAATATGTCTAAATGAACTAATATTGATATGATAATTCTTTTTTATAGTGTCCAATGCAGCCTGGAAGTTTTGAATGCGGTTATTATGTGATGAAATACATGCAGCAAATTGTAACAAATGTGAACATTCTAAAAGACAATGTAAGTTAACAATAGTTAAGTTTTATCACTAGTCAATTAAGACATCTTACTGTTTAAAATTCTAACTTATAAATATTTTAAAGTTCAAGGGGATTAATGAGTACACTCTGGAAGATATAACGCAACTCCGTGATGATTGGGCAATATATGTTGCACATATAATCACACAGTATAATGAAGAGGTAATTACAAGGACATGTTTTACAGAGGTGATTATTACTTCCTATTTTTTCACTTTAATTCATGACATATTGGGAAATCTTCTATTCTTGCAGAATACAAATGACAAGGACAACATAGCTATTGTTCGTTGAGTTAATGAAGTAGTATGGTATTTCTCTTTTCTGTAAATTAATACATTTTGTTTCTACTTTTAGCTTAGAATTTTTTCCCCAGATTTTTTACTTCAGTGAAAGCAATATGAATCATATCTTTTATTTCAGTTTTATGCCCTGATGGGTTTAATTTGGTGGGTTAATTTGTTTTATTTGTGAGTTTTGCTAGTGGGTAAGATTGCTTTGAGACTTGAAATTTAAAACAATCATGATGTAAAATATTCTATTAACAGTGTCTCGATGTTCTCTATGTCAGACATGAACTTGGAGATAGTTTTTTACCTGATGAAGTTTTGCCATGTTCTGATTGATACTTGTTGAAACCTTTGGGGGATATGGCACCTGTCATCTGATGTGCTTTGAGGTGCAGCATGAATGCTATGGAGCAGTAGTATTTGATATATTGAGATCTAACATGTTTATCTCATCTATTTTTATGGCAATTACCTGGAATGTTACATTCTAGTACATTTTGAGCTTTGAACTTTTAGTTTCCAGGAATTCCATAATGAACAACTATCTTGTCATCTTGATTTGCTTCCTGCATTTGGAAACAGTATTAGATCATGTCATCTGATAAACTTCATCTGGTTCATGAGATCCTTTTATTTCAGTTTTATGTCCGTCTATATATATATATATGTGTGTGTGTGTGTGTGTGTTATTGATTTGTTTGTTTTGGTGATTATGTAGCGGTATGAAAGATACAACTTGTTATTATGGATGCCAAAAGGTTTTTTATATGCATGCTCTTAGGTTGTTGGTATGGTTATTGTCAATAAGTGCTTTATGTGACAAAAATTAGATTAGGGTTATATTTTGTATTTTTATTTGGATGTATTTAATGTTTTTATTTATGAAGATATCGATTTTTTTTGGAAGTCCATCTAATTCTTAACATTTGGTTTATAATTTCAGATTTTGTGCCAGATATCATATTGTTGGGGGATTGTTGCAGGCTTCTCAACAAGTATCATGAATTTTGGTGGGGGCATGACATTTTGATGGGACTTTAAGAGTAGTTTTTGAAATATATATATGTTAATTTAAAGATTGTCTATGGAGTTTTTGTATTCATCATGTGATACTGTTGAATTGATTAATACGATTAATCTATTATATTGCGAATTTTATATAAATGTAATTTTTTAGTTTTTTATTTCATTGAGTTGGTGTATATATATATATATATATATATATATATATATTTTATGATTAATTTAATTACAAAAAATAAGAAATATAATTGTGAAATAATACGATTTTTAAATTTTAAAAGATATTGACGGATATTGATACTATAGTAACAATAATTACTGACACTAAAAATCAAATATATGCGATATACTGATACTGCAGTAACAAAATTTACTGACACTATAGTATCACTAAATACTGATGATATAGTGTCAATAATTACTGACACTAAAATAGTGTGAGAGATTACTGATACCATAGTGTCAATAATTTTCTGATACTACAGTATTAACGTTTACTGACACTAAGAATCACTGACACTAGAAACTAGTGTCAGTGATTTCTGGCTGCGGCAACACTGACACATTTATATAGTGTCAGTAAAACCCTTTACTGACACTAATTTAGTATCAGTAAAAGCCTTTTTTCTTGTAGTGATCAACAATTACTTTAGAATTTAATATGTGTAGAATTGAATATCTTCTTATTGTTGGTTTGGGATGTGAAACCTTCAATGGAATAATAACATGAATCAATAACTAAATATAGGAATTTGATACAAGAGGGATTCTTGATGCTTTACTGCCTCTCTATTGATATCTTTTATTTATTTTTATTAATCTTTACTTTAATTACCAATTCAATCTTTATCTTTTCATTAAGTTACTGTTAATATTTTGTTTAAGTAAATCAGTTCTTTGTAACCATCTCTCTGAGGAATCGACACCCCAACTATATTGCGATAGCCGCAAGTACTTTTTGGGCGTAATCAGTACCCTCAACCCCTTTATATAATAAAGAAAATAACACTGTTCCACTGTCTTCGTGATGTCAGCCACGTGGTCCTGCCACTACTGAAAGTAGACCTACCATCTGACACTTCATTAAACTCTAACCATTTTTTGGAAAACTCCACACGCTACCTTTATGATGTCAGCTTGTACACACCCGTTCACGCGGTGGTGTGTGTCAGAAGATAATCTTACAAGTCGCTCATGTCGTATCAAGACTATATAGATCTCGCAAGTCCCCAAATCGTGTTTATAATTCCATAATCAATCCCGATCAAAGTCACCCCGACTTGATCTAGTCCACCCCGGCTTGCCCAACCAGGTTAGGTGGCCAAAACAACATCCATCTCATCCTGTCAAGCCAATGGGTTGTTGGGTTTCTAGGTTAGTCCCAAGATCATTCAAGCATAGAAATCATGTGAATACTCATAAGAAGTATGGCAGAATCATACTTACAAAGATCGGCTTTTGCGATGTGAGGAACAACAAAAATCTTCAAGCTTTTCCTCCAAGGTGCTCTCGGCAATGGCCTCCATTTTTGTGCTCCAAGTGTTCGGCCAAGCTCCAAGCTTTGGTGTGCATTCCATGCCCATGGGTGGGTTTCCCTATCACCTTCGTAAGACTCCTAATGTGTGCTAGCACCTTGGAAATTTGCCACAAATCTTCCTAAGCTTCTTCTTCAACTTTCGGCATTGAGAAACAATTTTGAGAGAATATGGCCCTTGGCCGTGAGAGTGGGAGAGGAGAAGAGAGAAAAAAATGTGGTGGATTTTTGTGTATTTGGTTTTCAAAAAACTAATACCAAAAACCAAAGTCAAAAAAGTACAAGGCAATAAAGCCTTTCAACCACCCACATCACTCATGAATAGTGACTGACATCACATCACTCAAAGTGACAAGACATCCATCACTTGAATGACTAAAGATGTGACGCTTGATGTGACTTGTGGGCCGCACTTGAATTCGAAATATGAGTGGGCCCGCAAACAGTCCCAGGCTCGGGTTCGCTAATTCCGAATTAACGAATTTTCCGTTGCGACATAATTAAATCAAATTCAAGTAAATAATTATGCCTATCAAAATTACTATTCACATCGCTGGCGAATTAATTCTAAATTAACTCGTTTGCCCAAATTAAAATCTAATTTTAATTTCACGTCGAAATCTAATTTCGTATAATATATCGAATATATTATTTTATCGATTAATTCCAAATCAATCGTTCTCTCTCTCTTTAATTAATATTTTATCCCAGATAAAATATCTTCGTAATTAATCCCAGATTAATTTTCTCTCTCTAATAATTAATCCCAGATTAATAAAGTGCGAGTCATACGTCATCGGTGAATTTTCGGGAAGCGACCCATGAGATTCCCAGATATGTTGGTAGTAAATCCGGTCGTCGGACTATCCGAACACGTACGTACCTAGTACTACGTTTTTACCGATTTACAAGACATGGTTGGCTTCTAGCAAAACACCGTGCCTACCCAATTCTCCAGAAATATTCTTAAAGGAATATGTAATCTTTATCAGGCGTAGTATACATAGTATTATGTATTACGATCCAGCATCGGATGTCACGTGCTAGGCCTGGGGCTGGAATTGTGTCTGCCTCGTACGAAGTACATATCAGATCTCTGGTAACTAGTCTCTATAATCGGATAATCATGACCTAGTCATATTATCCCGATGACTGCAGTACATAAGAGCACCAGTTCTGTATCCTACGTGATCATCATCTCCACTATGACTGGAGTGATACTTCCGTCTTGACATCACACCCAATACACTATGATTCTCAATATATCCAGAAGAGGCGTACATAGACTGCTAAAGCCAAGGACGACCAAAACCAAAGTATATTGATTGTCGCAAGTATTAGCGATGCAAGTCTCAGGTTAAGACCAAATACACCTACCCTGATTCGGACTTCCATAGACACATAGTCATACTACCAATGGAATTCCGAGGGGTCTATCCAGAGAGAAGCTATTTCCGTACCATCGGTAAACACAACCTCCTATTACACTTGCATGAGTATCTTATACCCAAATATATGAGAACTATGACGTTATGCTCCCACAATGCGCACAAATGTAATACTAGTCTATTCCGCATTATCGATGTCCAATCTCGATAATACTACGACTAGGGATATTTAATGGTTAAACCTTTGTGGATTGATACTATCTCATATCATCTCAATCCGGAACTAATCATATGGACCTTTTATCATTTATATATCTTTGTAATCTAATTACAAATGATAAAAGAGCAATTTCCTTTGTCACATAGTTAATTTGTACAACAACACCATGATCTGTACAAATAGTGATGCTATGGGTCATAATTGTCCAACAATCTCCCACTTGGCCTATAGCCGATCACTCAAGTGTCATACACTTGAACTATGTACGGTTCGCTCAAACTTCTGCTGAGAAAATGCTTTCGTCAGCGGATTTGCAGTATTATCATCTGATGCGATTTATTCGATCATCACATCGCCACGATGTATGATCCGAATGAATGAGATGAATATTTGAAGTAAATATAAGGATCGTTGATGAGACCCTTAATTCTTTAGCATGTGTTGTTTCCTAGCTCAGCTGCTAACAGAACTACTCCTAATTTGATTAGGATTATTATCAATCCAAAAGGCTTCTATTGCTGCCTCAGCTGCAGCAATATTCCGCTTTTGTTGTTTATTCGAAAATAGTATCTTGCTTGGAAGATTTCCAGCTCACTGTTCTGTTATTCAAACTATTTAGTACCTTTTATTACGACTTATAGTCGTTTTATCGGTTAGGAAACTTGCAGCAGTGAACGCAGTCACTTCAAGTTCTCTTTCTCCATAGTATAAGAAAGCATCCTTAGTTTATCTAAAATACTAAAGGATGTTCTTAACATCAATCCAGTGACTATCACTTGGATTGGCCAGATTGTGACTCCATATGCTCAAAGCATATGAGACACCAGGTCGCGTACATTTATTTCAATGTACGAGTTCTCGGAGAGTGCCAACAACTTTTAGATCTATCCCAGTAGATCTTTATTCCTAGAATAAAAGTTGTCTCTCCCAAGAATTCTACGGAGAATTTTCATGAAAGCCAAACTTTCACCGACTGTATTATAGGAATATCATTTCCAAGAAATGACATATCATCATTATTAGGACAATCATTGTCGGTGCGCTCCCACTAACCTCCTTATATACACAAGAATCATTTTTTTTAGAATTAAATCATATACCATTATGATTACATCAAAACTATAATTCCAAGAACGCAATGCTTGCTTCAATCCATAAATGGATCGAATTAACTTGCAAACCTTGTTTGCTCGTTTTGGTACGACAAAACCGTCAGGATGTTGTAAACATCCTCCAAAAGGTAACTAGTCTCTATAATCGGATAATCATGACCTAGTCATATTATCCCGATGACTGCAGTACATAAGCGCACCAGTTCCGTATCCTACGTGATCATCATCTCCACTATGACTGGAGTGATACTTCCGTCTTGACATCACACCCAATACACTATGATTCTCAATATACCGAGAAGAGGCGTACACAGAACCTGTTAAAGCCATGGACGACCAAAACCAAAGTATATTGATTGTCGCAAGTATTAGCGCTGCAAGTCTCAGGTTAAGACCAAATACACCTACCCTGATTCGGACTTCCATAGACACATAGTCACACTACCAATGGAATTCCGATGGGTCTATCCAGAGCGAAGCTGTTCCCTTACCATCGGTAAACACAACCTCCTATTACACTTGCATGATTATCCTATACCCAAATATATGAGAACTATGTCGTTATGCTCCCACAACACGCACAAGTGTAATACTAGTCTTTTACGCATTATCGATGTCCAATCTCGATAATACTCTAACTAGGGATATTTAATAATTAAACCTTTATAGATTGATACTGTCTCATATCATCTCAATCCGGAACTAATCATATAGACCTTTTATCATTTATATATCTTGGTAATCTAATTACAAATGATAAAAGGGCAATTTCCTTTGTAACATAGTTAATTTGTACAACAACACCATGATCTATACAAATAGTGATGCTATGGGTCATAATTGTCCAAAAATCTCCCACTTGGCCTATAGCCAATCACTCAAGTGTCCTCAGCGGATTTGCATTATTATCATCTGATGCGATTTATTCGATCATCACTTTGCCACGATGTACGATCCGAATGAATCATACGAATAATTGAAGTATATATCTGGATCGTTGATAAGACCATTAATTCTTTATCCTGTTGTAGCCTAGCTCAGCTACTAACAGAACTACTCCTAATCTGATTAGGATTATTATCAATCCAGAAGGCTTCTATTGCTGCCTCAGCTGCAGCAATAACCCACTTTTGTTGTTTATTCGGTAACAGTATCTTGCATGGATGATTTCCAGCACACTATTCCGTTATTCAAACTTTATAGTACCGTGTGTACGACTTATAGTCATTTTTATCGGTTAGGAAATTTACAGTAGTGAACCCAGTCACTTCAAGTTCTCCTTCTCCATAGTATAAGACAACATCCTTAGTTCATCTAAGATACTTAAGGATGTTCTTAACATCAATCCAGTGACTATCACTTGGATTGGCCTGATTGTGACTCTATATGCTCAAAGTATATGAGACACCAGGTCGCGTACATTTATCGATGTATGGTTTCTCGAAGTGTACCAACAACTTTTAGATCTATCCCAGTAGATCTTTATTCCTAGAATAAAAGTCGTCTCTCCCAAGAATTCTACGGAGAATTTTTCATGAAAGCCAAGCTTTCACCGATTGTATTATGGGAATGTCATTTCCAAGAAATGATATGTCATCATTACTTAGGACATTCATTGTCAGTGCGCTCCCACTAACCTTCTTATATACACAAGAATCGTTTTCGTTTTGAATTAAATCATATACCATTATGATTACATCAAAATGATAGTTCTAAGAACACAATGCTTACTTCAATCCATAAATGGATCGAATTAACTTGCAAACCTTGTTTGCTAGTTTTGGTACGACAAAACCGTCAGGATGTTGTAAACATCCTCCAAAAGGTTTCCGTTAATTAAAGCGGCTTTGGCATTTAGCTGCCATATTCTTAAATGAAACATGCAGCATCAGCAAGCATTATCCAAATGGATTTAACCATGGCAACAAGTAAAAGGTTTTGTCATAATCGACACAATGTTGATAACGATACCTTTTCGCTACAAGCCCAGCTTAGTACGTTGGTTTGTTGCCTTCCATGTATGTCTTCCTTGAAGACTTATATAATACCAATAGGCACAATGCCTTCCTGTACAACAACTAGTATCTAAACTTAGTTGATATACATGGAATCCATTTCGGACTTCATGGCACTTTGCCATTATAGGGAGTCGATACCTTGTATCACTTCCTCATACATAGTCAGTTCGGTTTCTCAATAAGATTGACATCTTTATGAGGTGAGATCATAAACCCATACCCTAGGTTATTTTTTGACTCTCTCCGACTTACGTGGTTCTTGTGTATTCGAAGATTATTGGTATAGTTTCATTTTTTGATGAACTATTTGTGTTCCATTAAGGAATCGGTGCTTGGAACAGTATTACTCTGATTTTCATCGAGTTTTACTTTCCTCCCACTTACCACTGCATATAGGTATTCCTCTTAGGAAAACCGCATGGCGAGCAACAATTACATTGTTCTCTAGTGAGTTGTATAAGTACTATACTTTGGTTACCCTAGGATAACCTATAACTTAGGCACTTATCCGATTTGGGTTTTAGTTTGGTATCATCCAAACATATGCCCAGCATTCCCAAATCTACAAGAATGAGAAACCCAGTTTATTTCCTGTTCATATCTAATATGAAGTCTGTCAAACAGATTTTTGTGGAACCTTATTCAAAATAAGTTTTGCACTGTTCATGCGTATCCCTTAAAGGAAATGGTAGCTCAGAGCGACTCATTATTAACCTGATCATGTCCAACAAAATTCGGTTTCTCAGTTCGGACACACCGTCAAATTGATGTGTTCCGTGAGGAGTCCTCATTGAAAGAATACAATACTCTTTCAAGTATTTGAGAAACTTATTGCTTAAGTATTTTCATCACGGTCTAACCGTGACGGTTTAATACTTTAGCCGATCTATTTGTCTACTTCGTGTCGAAACTCTTTGATTTCATCAAAAGTTTCCGATTCGTGTTTCAAAAGAAACACATAACCATAACGCGATGCCACATCCGTAAAGGTCACGAAACATTCATATCCACATCTAGCCTAGCTACACATGGGCCCACTTACGTCACTATGAACAAGGGCTAACAGATCGGTGGCACTTTCAATTTTACCAAGTAACAGGTGTTATGGGCACTTTGCCTATTAAACTAGATTCATAGACTTTATTTGAATAGTATTAAATATGTCATAGTACCCACTCTTCGAAAGCGTGGATTTACGAGTCTTGTTTAATGTGTCCCAGATAATAATGCCACTTATAAGTCTCAACTGATTAACTCAGTTTGAGCTATTTGTTTGTCATGTCATATGTATGAGATTTATTTATATTCAAAATATAAATACTGTTATTCACATCTAATGTGTTTATCTGAATATCATCTTTATATAATAAAACACTTTAGTGTTCTAGAATATAAAGGTATATCCGCAATGGATTATACTCTGATATAGAGATAATGTTTCTAGTCAAACTAGTTACATTATAACAGTTTCCTAATTTAATTACATACCCGTAGGGTAGTTTCTAAACTTAAGTTTCTGCGGTTAAAACAGCGACTCTCGTCCCGTTTCCAATTCGCAGATTAATCTCATCTGAAGTCAGTATCCTGCTTATCAGCAGATTCTGCACATCAGTACATATCTATGTACCACAACCAGTATCTAAAATCCAATTTTAATACTAGTAGTGAACATGTTTATGACAAATATATTTGAAGCCGGAACCTTGTCCCGTCTTCACTTCCTTCACGTCTGCCTTGTCCATACGACAATCACGCTTCTAGTGACCTCGTTTGCCACAGTTTAGGCAGACATTTTGGGATATGTCCTTTGTCTTCCCAGTAGATTATAATGATTTTTCCTTTGCCCCTTTACCACACTCCAGAAGCCTTTGGCCAAGCCTTGGCCTTCTTGGATGTTGAAGTAAGGTGCGCCTTGCGCTTCTTGCCCTATTGCAAACTCTGGCTTTGTCTCCTTGAGTATAACCATTAACTCTCCAAGAGTTTTCTATTGAAATTTTTTCTTCTAAGATCTAATAATAGATCTATGAAGATCCTTCAATTTCAATATCATACTATAAGGATCTAATCTTTATTTCTGACTAAGAAATTAAGGAGTCTTTGCGGCAAGCATAATGGATTAAGCACTAAAGTTATCATCACATGAATATTCCAAATATCATGTTCTACTATCTGCTCAACTCCGGGCTTAGGCTCGAGACGTCACTATATCAAATAAAGTAACTTCTCGGTTACCCAGGACTATCCTGAGATTTTATTCACAATCTGAAAATTAAAGCCGTTTAAAATATTTTCACCCAGGTTTATATTTTAAACGCTAAACTTTCATTTATCTTGATTGCTATTGTCCAACTATTCAATCAACGATTTTAGGTACTATTCATTATAATGATTACTATAGTCCAATTATATAATCAACTATAATTTAATTTGTTTAAATTCAATTATATTGATTACTATAATCCAATTATAAAATCAACAATTAATTGAAGTAGTTTGAATACAGTCCAACTGTTTAATTAAAACAACGATTAAATATTAGCCAACTAATATATTAATTTATTTGACGAAAAATTGAAATGAGCGCGTATGGCAAGTAAGTAAACAAATATTTCAAATTTAATACTTGCCTCCCACTATTTTTCGGCGAGCCTCTAACCCTCTGTGGATTACTCGGGAAACCTTGTTTCCTATTGGGCTAGGATCCCGTTAAATAACACACAATCTTGACTTTGGCCAACAAATTGTATGATAATTAACTAGGTAGATCTCTAAGATCAATTGGATCTCATCCAATTCCTAGATCCTGTAGGTGGACATCCAAGTCTGAAATATATATCTTATATATGCCAATATATCCAATATATTCCCTAACCTTTTTCCTATGAATCAACTAAGCCTTGGCTTTGGCACAACAAACTTAGTGATCCCAGTTAAGCGGAACCCATTGACTTTGGAAAGCTTCGTAATCAATGTCGATGGATAAGAAGTGATCTTGACTTTGGCCAACAAATCACAACTTGGACAAGACACCGATATGGAACAAAGCCTTCATGATTCAAACACATCTGCGATGGACAAAGGTCTTGACTTTGGCCAACAAACCAGTGCCAATCTTGGATCTTGAGTAAGAATCACTCAATGGAAGGAAAAACGCTTAATATTTAGTGAGGGTTTTTTCGTGTAATTGGCAACCAATTAATTATCTTTGTTAGGTCTCATCATCATACACCCTTAAACATGCATTCTAAAAGCATAATAGGGCGCGTAAATAAATATAATAATGATATGCGGATGGATATTTAACACATTGTTCCTAGAACAAATCTCTCTATTTCCTCTCTCCCGCTAGCACAAGTATTACTTCTACCCGATTACATAACACTTCAAAAGAAACCTCATTTACATTGAGGGGAATAGGTGAGAAGAGAAATACAAAGAGTCAAGAGTTAATAGGCTGGACACGCAGGTCCAATTAATAAATTCTAAATTTATTACAATAATTTCCAAAATTGCCCTCACCCATCTAATATCTATCCGATATGCATTATTCATACATCGCATCCATGTATTCACACAAAGCATGTTATCAATCAATCTAATCCAATTAATTAATCTGAAATTAATGACCATCTAATGTTCAAACAACGATTTGATTTTGCGCGAGTCCAACTCATTTTACGAATAAGTACTCAAAGTACGAATTCTTGAATTATATTAAACTACAACATTAAATCCAATTTAATTTGTATTTAATACTAATTCATTTATTTAATTCCAAATTAAATATTACACTTTCTAATGTGCCTTTTCTACTTAGATTCTAAATCTAATCGTTACGAGTCTCAAAGCCCAATCAACATCCAATGTCTACTTAATTAAAGTCCAATGGGCTTTTAATTAATTTCATAAGGCATAGACTTTGGTCAATATGGGTCAAACCCAAATACCAAAGCCCATTTAAGGAATCACCCTTATTTGCCAAGAAACCAATTTAGGCCCATTAGGCCCAATTAAAATTAAAGGTCCATTTGGTTATATTTGGACTTTATGGAAATGGTTTTGGGCCCAATTGGATCCAACCAATTAGCCTAAACCAAACTTGGCCCAACCAAGCCCATTAAGCCCAATTACAACTTTACAAGCCCAATTCCAAATTTGGCCCAATTAATTAAATTACCAAAATTCCAAATTTCATAATTTAATTAACCTAAAGTGTATGCCATAATTAATTAACCAAATTAACATTTCCAAAACACTAATTTACTCAATTAATTATGCTTATCATCATCAAAGCATGTCCAACACATTTGAATCAAAAAATCATATCATTTTACATACTACATAGTCACGGCATTTTAGGGGTTTTATTGTCTGATTCGGTTTCAATCCAATTAAATCCACAATCAACATTTCCCAAATGATTTCAACTCATCCAATGATCAAAATCAAAAAATACCATGACTTAGGGCAACATTACACATTCGGCCAAGCCAATGTTTTTGGGAAAATTTGATCCAATCCAATTTTCATCAAATTGATCATGCATAACACCATGTTATCATCATTCAAGCATATTTAAACAATCAATTTCACTCAAACATGCTCAAATCAATTTTGCCCAATTTTACCCTAATTTCAATTTCATGCTCAAAATGGCTCAAGATACCATTGTTGGGTTTCTACTATAGTCCAAGGATCAATTCAAGCAATGAAACATCATGTGAATACTCAAGAAGTATGGCAGAATCATACTTACATTGATCGGCTTTTGCGATGCGTGGAACAACAAAAATCTTCAAGCTTTAAGTCCAAGAAGCTCTCGTTAATGCCCCCATTTTTGTGCTCCATTTGCTCGGCCAAGCTCCAAGCTTGGGTGTGCATTCCATGCCCACGGGTGAGCTTCCCTATCACCTTCGCAAGACTCCTAAAGTGTGCTAGCACTCGGAAAATTTGCCGCAAATCTTTCCCTATGCATCTTCTTCATTCTCGGCAATTGCCAAAATTTAGAGAAGAAGAAGGCCCTTGGCCGAGAGGTTGGAGAAGGAGAGAAGAGAGGAGTTTTGTGTGTTGGTTTTGAAAAGTTGTAAAATTATTTTCCAAAAATTCAAAACATATATCAAATTACCGAAAAGGTAAATGGCATTTAAACCTCACAAACACCTCCATCACTATTCATATCAAAAGTGACTAGACATCACATCACTCAAAGTGATGTGACTTCCATCACTTGATTGACTAGTGATTTGACGCTTGATGTGACTTGTGGGCCCGCAAACACTCTCGGGCTCGGGTTCGCTAATTTCGAATTAACGAATTTTCCGTTGCGATGTTATTAAATCAAATTTAATTAAATAATTATGCCTAAATTAAAATTAACTTGTTCGCCCGAATTAAAATCTAATTTTACTTCCGCGTATTAAAATCTAATTTTAATTCCGCGTCGAAATCCAATTTCGTATAATATATCGAATATACTAATTTATCGATTAATTCCAAATTAATCGTTCTCTCTCTTTAAATAATATTTTATCCGAGATAAAATATCTCCATAATTAATCCCAGATTAACTTTCTCTCTCTTATAATTAATCCCAGATTAATAAAGTGCGAGTCATACGTCATCGGTGAATCTTCGGGAAGTGACCCATGAGATCCCCGGATATGTTGGAAGTAGATCCGGTCGTCGGACTATCCGAACACGTACATACCTAGTACTACATTTTTTACCGATTTATAAGACATGGTTGGCTTCTACCAAAGCACCGTGCCTACCCAATTCTCCAGAACCATTCTTAAAGGAATATGTTATCTATATCAGGCGTAGTATACGTAGTATTGCGTATTACGATCCAGTATCGGATGTCACGTGCAAAGCCTAGGGCTGGAATTGTGTCTGCCCCGTACGAAGCACATATCTGATCTCTGGTAACTAGTCTCTATAATCGGATAATCATGACCTAGTCATATTATCCCGATGACTGCAGTACATAAGAGCACCAGTTCCGTATCCTACGTGATCATCATTTTCACTATGACTGGAGTGATACTTCCGTCTTGACATCACACCCAATACACTACGATTCTCATTATACCCAGAAGAGGCATACACGGAACCTGTTAAAGCCCTGGATGACCAAAACCAAAGTATATTGATTGTCCCAAGTCTTAGCGGTGCAAGTCTCAGGTTAAGACCAAATACACCTACCCTGATTCGGACTTCCATAAACACATAGTCTTACTACCAATGGAATTCTGAGGGGTCTATCCAGAGCGAAGCTGTTCCCATACCATCTGTAAACACAACCTCCTATTACACTTGCATGAGTATCCTATACCCAAATATATGAGAACTATGTCGTTATGCTCCCACAACGCGCACAAGTGTAATACTAGTCTTTTACGCATTATCGATGTCCAATCTCGATAATACTTTGACTAGGGATATTTAATGATTAAACCTTTATGGATTGATAATGTCTCATATCATCTCAATCCGAAACTAATCATATGGACCTTTTATCATTTATACATCTTGGTAATCTAATTACAAATGATAAAAGGGCAATTTCCTTTGTCACATAGTTAATTTGTACAACAACACCATGATCTGTACAAATAGTAATGCTATGGGTCATAATTGTCCAACAATCTCCCACTTGGCCTATACCCAATCACTCAAGTGTCCTACACCTGAACTATGTACGGTTCGCTCAAATTTCTGCTGAGGAAAGGCTTTCGTCATTGGATTTGCATGATTATCATCTGATGCGATTTATTCGATCAATGGTTATAATTGTCCAACACTTTATGGATATGGTTTTGGGCCCAATTGGATCCAACCAATTAGCCTAAACCAAACTTGGCACAACCAAGCCCGTTAAGCCCAAATACAACTTTACAAGCCCAATTTCTAAATTAAGCCCAATTCACAAAATTCCAAATTTCACAATTAAGTTAATCAAAGTGTATAGCCATAATTAATTAACCAAATTAGTATTTCCAAAACACCAATTTACACAATTAATTTTGCTTATCATCATCAACTTATGTCCAACACAATTGAATCAAAAATCAATCATTTTCCATGCTTATACTCACGGTAATTAGGGGATTTTATTGTCCGATTCCGAATTCAATCCAATTAAATCCTAAATCAACATTTCCCAAATGATTTCAACTCACCAATGATCAAAAACAAAAATCACCATGACTTAGGGCAAGCCATAACTTTCGGCCAAGCCAAATTATTGGGGAAAATTTGATCCAATTCAATTTTCATCAAATTGACCATGCATAACACTATGTTATCATCATTCAAGCATATTCAAACAATCAATCTCATCCAAACATGCTCAAATCAATTTTACCCAATTTTACCCTAAATCCATTTTCATGCTTAAACAAGGCTCTGATACCATTGTTGGGTTTATAGGTTAGTCCCAAGATCATTCAAGCATAGAAATCATGTGAATACTCATAAGAAGTATGGCGGAATCATACTTACAAAGATCGGTTTTTGCGATGTGAGGAACAACAAAAATCTTCAAGCTTTTCCTCCAAGATGCTCTCGGTAATGGCCTCCATTTTTGTGCTCCAAGTGTTCGGCCCAGCTCTAAGCTTGGGTGTGCATTCCATGCCCATGGGTGGGTTTCCCTATCACCTTCGTAAGACTCCTAATGTGTGCTAGCACCTTGGAAATTTGCCACAAATCTTCCTAAGCTTCTTCTTCAACTCTTGGCATTGAGAAACAATTTTGAGAGAATATGGCCCTTGGCCGTGAGAGTGGGAGAGGAGAAGAGAGAAAAAAAATGAGATGGATTTTTGTGTATTTGGTTTTCAAAAAACTAATACCAAAAACCAAAGTCAAAAAAGTACAAGGCAATAAAGCCTTTCAACCACACACATCACTCATGAATAGTGACTGACATCACATCACTCAAAGTGACAAGACATTCATCACTTGAATGACTAAAGATGTGACGCTTGATGTGACTTGTGGGCTGCACTTGAATTCGAAATGCGAGTGGGCCCGCAAACACTCCCGGGCTCGGGTTCGCTAATTCCGAATTAACGAATTTTCCGTTGCGATATAATTAAATAAAATTCAATTAAATAATTGTGCCTAGCAAAATTACTATTCACATCGCTGACAAATTAATTCTAAATTAACTCATTTGCCCGAATTAAAATCTAATTATAATTCCGCGTCGAAATCTAATTTCGTATAATATATCGAATATATTATTTTATCGATTAATTCCAAATCAATCGTTCTCTCTCTCTTTAATTAATATTTTATCCCAGATAAAATATCTCCGTAATTAATCCAAGATTAATAAAGTGCGAGTCATACGTCATCGGTGAATCTTCGGGAAGTGATCCAAGAGATCCCCGGATATGTTGGTAGTAAATCCGGTCGTCGGACTATCCGAACACGTACGTACCTAGTACTACGTTTTTACCGATTTACAAGACATGGTTGGCTTTTAGCAAAGCACCGTGCCTACCCAATTCTCCAGAAATATTCTTAAAGGAATATGTAATCTTTATCAGGCGTAGTATACGTAGTATTGTGTATTACGATCCAGCATCGGATGTCACGTGCTAGGCCTGGGGCTGGAATTGTGTCTGCCCCGTACGAAGCACATATCGGATCTCTGGTAACTAGTCTCTATAATCAGATAATCATGACCTAGTCATATTATCCCGATGACTGCAGTACATAAGAGCATCAGTTTTGTATCGTACGTGATCATCATCTCCACTGTGACTGGAGCGATACTTTCGTCTTGACATAACACCCAATACACTACGATTCTCAATATACCCAGAAGAGGCGTACACATAACCTGTTAAATCCATGGACGACCAAAACCAAAGTATATTGATTGTCGCAAGTATTAGCGGTGCAAGTCTCAGGTTAAGACCAAATACACCTACCCTGATTCAAACTTCCATAGACACATAGTCATACTACCAATGGAATTCTGAGGGTCTATCCAGAGAGAAGCTGTTTCCGTACCATCGGTAAACACAACCTCCTATTACACTTGCATGAGTATCCTATACCCAAATATATGAGAACTATGACGTTATGCTCCTACAACGCGCACAAGTGTAATACTAGTCTATTCCGCATTATCGATGTCCAATCTCGATAATATTACGACTATGGATATTTAATGATTAAACCTTCGTGGATTGATACTGTCTCATATCATCTCAATCTGGAACTAATCATAAGGACCTTTTATCATTTATATATCTTGGTAATCTAATTACAAATGATAAAAGAGCAATTTCCTTTGTCACATATTTAATTTGTACAACAACACCATGATCTGTACAAATAGTGATGCTATGGGTCATAATTGTCCAACACGGGTCAGGTCGGACCTGAGGTCCCTAATCGCCATGCTTCTCTAAACATTTTTACTCCTCGGGTCGGTGAGGAAATGAGTACCGAGGCCAACTACTCTGCTGGGCTAGATGCCCTTGATTACTGTCTTCGGCCTCCGTACACTAAAATGGGAGTTTTCCTTCATTTAATTCTGAACTTGCTGAAGACCCTGAGGCCCTAAAATTACCATCAATATATATCCCCTAGTTCTTGGTTTCAACGAGTTGATGAGTTGTTTCCAGGAACTATAAAAGTGGGGTAGAAATGGACTGTCCTCGGGTCAGGATTTCGAACCCAAACTACTACGGTCTTCTAGCCAGAACTGGTCGGTCTCCAAACCGCTATGTGCTCTGGTCGGTAAATAACTTATACCACCCAAGGGCGTTGTCATGTCACCAGAAATACCTCTCTTGATCTTTTAAAAGTCATCGCTCAAGAATTACCAACCCAGCATTACTTTCCTAAATGAGCGTCAAATCGCCCTAGGGTTTCCCTCTCATATTGCCACTTGTCGTAATCTCGTGGCTTGCGCAGCCAAACATCACAACCGCCTCATTTCAAAAAAATTGAACTGTCCCTCATCCCGTTTGTTCATATGAATTCTAACCGGTGAAGCCAAACTGCCCTAACATGTGGCACCCATCCGAGCCACTCACTTTGATTCGACGGTCAGAATCAACCCGATCTACTCATAAAAAGAGCCACCACCCACCATTTTATCTTTTACGACTTCTTCTTCCCCAAAGTAAACTAAGTGTTCTCAAGGGTGCCTCACAACTGTAAATTTTCCTCAAACCTCAGAATTCATTCGTCCTCTCTTCTCGAAACAAGTTCCCCATTGATCACCGTCTTGTTCATTTCAGGCTCTTTGATATTGTGTTGGTCGTTCTGTTTGCTCATGTGTATACTAGGTTATTCATGGGTTTTTGGGATAGTTTCGGTTTGAGGATGAATTTGGGTCTCATGAATGTTTGCTTTGGCGGGTTGTTCTGGGTTTCGAGTTTATGATGCATGTGTTTGTGGAATTTCTTTGATGCACTTGTGATTGTGACTTGAGAAACTTAATATTTTGGGGTTGCTTAGGGCGTTTAGAGCTTTCTAGGGTTTGGCACTTGGTAGGGAAGGAACCAGTAAACCCTTGGGAAAAACATTACAAACACTGTCTTTTTGCTGACCAACCTCTTCATCCCATGTTTCACTAGGAATGTCTGACTCTAAGTCTTCCATTTCCCATACTCCTCTCAAAATGCTACCACCCGACGTTCCGCTCCGACCTGAAGTGATACACAACACAGAGTCTGAAAACACCAAAGACTACGTCACCTCTCCAAACACTACTGATGGGGGTGGACATGGTCACCAACGGAGAGTTGTTCGACCTGAGCCTCGCTGACTGGAAGAATGTGTGGCTTTGCTGTTGTTAGGGGGCTGCTTGAGTAGGTTATTTATGGACGGCAAAGGGTGTGAGCAGTGGACAAGCGTGAACGTGAATGTAGAGGCAGTATGGGTGTCTTGTGTGGCCGTGAGTTGAAGACTGCTATGGTGTTCATTTGTTTAGTTCGGCTGCATGGAGTTGCTGGTCAGTAAGGGTTGGTTTGTGGTGAGTGCATGGGGCAGAGAGAGAGGAGGTGTGTGAGGGTCTGTAAGGGAGTGAGTGCTTACTAGGTGAGATGGCTCTTGAAGGCTGAGCTACGTCAATGAGAGAAGGCTAGGTGTCGGCAATTGGATGCAAGTCATGGGGTTATTTTCGGTACTGCTTTAGGGTTTGGTTCTCGGATTAAGGGTGAGGCTCATGTGGTTCACTCTCGGTAGTGAATAAGGAGTGTGCTACTCTCTGCAGTGAATGGCGTGAGGCAGTGGGTGATCGTGGGGCTATTAGGGCTGCTTGTGTGTTGAATTCACTGGGGGTCAGGTGAGGGTAGTGCGTGAACAAGGCAAGGGTCTGAACAAGGCAATGGCGTGAATGGTATATGGCAGTGGCTGCTGCGTATTCAGTGGGGCTTGATGTCTTTAAGGGGGCTGCTGAGGGCTTGAAGGGGCAATGATATGGTCTTTTGGTTATTGTTTCCTTGCTCACGGTTTGCCCAGTTTGAAGGTGGCGTGAGGTCTTTTTGGTGAGTGAAGATGTTGATCCAAAATGAGGGGCCAGAGCTAATGAGAGGGTCGAGAGCTGTGAGGGGTTGATGCCGCCATTGTGCTTGAATGAGGGTTACATGGTTTTACATGGGTGTTGTGCGCATGATTGAATGAGTCGGTGGGGTGGCTGCGTGTTTGTGGCTTTTAGGGACGTGTGAGTGGCGTACAATGTGATTTTGTTGTGGCTTGGGTGAGAAGGGTTTTTTTTTGTTTATTGTCAGTGAGCGTGAGGGTGTTAATGATGGTCAGTTTGTATGAGTGGTTATGGGTGGTTATTGTAGCTTTGTTGCCTTGTGTTTGTTCCTTGTTATTCACGTGGGAGGGGTTGGTATATGATATGGGTTTCGTATTTTGGTGAGGCTAGTGGGTGTGGTACATGAGTGATGCATGGGCAAGGTATGAGTGTTGCATGGAGGGTTATGGGTATTGTCATGGGTAGTGGTTGCATGGCTTTATTCACGTGGGGATGGGTTCATGGGTATTATTACAAGCGCATGGTGTAGGAATGGGTATGTGGGCCGAGGATAATTTTAAAACTGAGACCGAACGAGCGAACCCGAAACTTGAACGAGTGAACCACATCCAACAAAAATGTCAATCTTTGACCTTTCCCTTCCGACGACCGCTTTCCGCAACTTCTGCAACTAAAAAAAGGTAGTGCCTCCATTCGAGGCTCATCATCGGGACTTACATGCAAAAATACAGTGCCTACAGTCGCCCCCACTTTGATGGGACTTGTGTAGTGTGTGACAATGACAATCCTATCAAAGTACGTGCAATGCATTTTTACTTACCTGGCTCGCCAGCTGCCACATGGTTTGCCTGCTGTGTTGAGTTGAGTTGGTCTGGTTGTGCCATTTTCGGCCTGTGCTCCATTTTGGAGCGCCATTTTCGACATCTGTTGTGTGTGTGCTCCATTTTGGAGCGCCATTTCCGGCATCTGTTGTGTGTGTGCTCCATTTTGGAGCGCCATTTTCGGCATCTGTTGTGTGTGTGCTCCATTTTGGAGCGCCATTTTCGGCATCTGTTGTGTGTGTTCTATTTTGGAGCGCCATTTTCGGCATCCATTTTCGGCATCTGTTGTGTGTGCTCCATTTTGGAGCGCCATTTCTGGCATCTGTTGTGTGTGCTCCATTTTGGAGCGCCATTTTCGGCATCTGTTGTGTGTGCGCTCCATTTTGGAGCGCCATTTTTGGCATCTGTTGTGTGTGCTCCATTTTGGAGCGCCATTTTCGGCATCTGTTGTGTGTGTGCTCCATTTTAGAGCACCATTTTCGGCATCTGTTGTGTGTGCTCCATTTTGGAGCGCCATTTTCGGCATCTGTTGTGTGTGCTCCATATTGGAGCGCCATTTTTGGCATCTGTTACTTGATGAGAGGTGGCTCATTTTTGAATCTTTACTTGATGAGATGGTCTTTACCGCTACAATCCTGCAAACAAAATAAAAATTATATGTATATGATATGTATGCATGGATGCATGATGCTGATGTGGGCCTCGCCCCCAAACCGATACCGATGTGGGCCTCGACCCAAACTTATACTGATATGGGCCTCCCCCAAACTGATACTGATATGGGCCTCGCCCCTAACTGATACTGATATGGGCCTCAATCCCAAAATGATACTGCTATGGGCCTCGCCCCACACTGATACAGATATGGACCTCGCCCCAAACTGATACTGATGTGGGCCTCGCCCCCGACTGATACTGATATGGGCCTCGCCCCAACTGATACTGATATGGGCTTCGCCCCAAACTGGTACTGATATGGGCCTCGCCCCCAGACTAATACTGATGTGGGCCTCGCCCCAAACTGATACTGATGTGGGCCTCGCCCTCAGAATTCCATACCCGGAAAAGACTGATAGTGATGTGGGCCTCGCCCTCAGAATGCCGTACCCGGCAAAGACTGATAGTTATGTGGGCCTCGCCCCCAGATTGCCATACTCGGCAAGGATGCTGCTAACGATGTGGGCCTCGCCCCATAATGCCGTACCCGTCAAAGACTGATAATGACGTGGGCCTCGCCCCAGAGTGCCGTACCCGGCAAAGACTGATAGTGAAGTGTGTCTCGCCCTCAGAATACCGTACCCGGCGAAGACTGATAGTGATGTGGGCCTCGCCCTCAGAATGCCCTACCCGGCAAAGACTGATAGTGATGTGGGACTCGCCCCCCAGAATGCCATACACGGCAGAAACTGATACTGAACAAATGTGGGCCTCGCCCCCAGAATGCCATACATGGTAGAAACTGATGCTGAACCAATGCGGGCCTCGCCCCCATAGTGCCATACCCGGCAAGTCTGTTAATGATGCTGATACTCTCTTTCAACACATTGTAGTGCTTCTCTCCGAGATAATCTTGATAGTTAAACATATTTTTGTCCTCAACGGATGCTTCGCGTCAAAACCAAAGAACCTTCAAAGTACTCGACATACTCAAATCCAATCTTCTGAATGGGTGATCTGAACTAGACTCCCAGTGTGTGTGTGCTAAGGTTCTTTCGCAGCTTATTCCTTAAGTCGGCCAACTTGATGATTTCGCATCGGAGAATCGGACCAGCGGGTCTAACCAACCTGGATGTCTTGATCACATTCTGTGATTACTTCGGCATACTCAACATGATATGGTCTTCTTTTACTGCATCGTCTCTCCCTTTTCATTCGGAACTTTTTCTTTTTCTTTTCTTTTCTCTTTTTCTCTTTTTCTTTTCTTTTCTTTTCTCTTTTTCTCTTTTTCTTTATTTTTTCTGACGCACCTACCCTTTAAGGTAGCATTTCTCCTCATGGTGGTCCTAATACTCGCCCATGGGTAGCTTCATGCTTCTCTGTTATAGGCGGTTTTTTTTTTTTTTTTTTTTTTTTTTTGCAGAGACTTTTCTTTTATTTCTGACCATATCATATATCGTAGCATAAGAAAATCAAGGTGGACATCTAGGCAAACGGTCATCCACCGATCTACCATCTCTTCAACTAGTCATCTCGTCAACCGCTCAGGCTTCTTCTGTTGAGATACCTTTATCAAGTGCTTCATGAGTCTAACTGAGATCAATCTATTCAGAATACCAGATAAGAGCGCGTCTCGCACTTCTCGTTTCTAAGGCTTCTTCCGACAGCACACGATGTCATCACCAGACATATGTCTAACTACCAAAGATTTTTTTTTTTCACACTCACTCCCTCCAAGGAATACTTCATCTCTGCTGCTGACAACATGGGCTTCGCCCCCTGAGATCCATACCCGAAACTCAAACTCAAATGGGCCTCAACCCCCAGATTACTACCCGAATCTGATATTGTGCTTTTGCTGTTTCTAGTTGGCTTGTCTTTGCCGCTTTCTATTTTCTGTCTTCGAAACCTGCGAACACAAGACAAAACAACAAATGAAGACGTGTGCATATGATGCGCACGTATGCGAGTGTAGAGGTACTCCATGTTTCTGGCGGGTTAGATGATCTGCATCGTGCTCCTTGGCGCCATGTGCCTACGCATGTCTCTGATCGCCCCCTGGGTCTGCTTATAGTTTTCTCCTACTGGTTCTTCTCTTTTGTTTGGAACCTGCAAACACAGAACAAACACAAAACATAAAAAGAAATGCAGAATACGGCACGTGTATGCATGCATGAATGGGTTTCCTATCCCGTTGGATTAGGTCTTCCACCAATTCCCTTGATGACTGCTCGGTCTTTTCTAACCCAACAGGTATCTAGGATGGCTTTCAAGACAAAAGGGTTAACATGATGCATGTATGCATGAGATGCAGAAAATACATATATAAGTTGGCCTATCATCATTTTAAAGCATTCAATCACATCATTGCGTGGTGCAAACTTGTCCCAGTTGAAAAGGCCCAACAAGTTTATACTTTTGCGATAACATGGCTAAACGACTTCAAATAATGAGAGGCCTAAACAAAAAATGGCCCATCGGCATTTTAGAAGCTTTTGGCCCAATTATCAAAGGACACGAACTCGTTCCAGTTTAAATGGCCCAACCAGTTCATATCTCTTGACAAAAAGTCCAATTGAATCCAAATAACGATGGTCCCAAACACAAGCATAAAAGAAATGATTTCTATTGGTCATACAATTAGGGTTCGCATGCAGGTTTAAAAGAATGTAAACAAAGGCTCTCGCTGATGAAGGATTGCCCACAACTAAGACTCCCCACTCAAGGGTTCGAGCGACCAAGTGAGCGCACCCTTTTTATACCTTACGGTACGTGCCAACGAGTTATGGTATGTGACTAACTGTCGAATGGATTTCCGGTTGTAGATTCCCCAGAGGGAGGGTGGAGCGAGGCTCACTTAAGTACCCAAGCCTCTTAGGCTCTTATCGCTTGGTGTCAGGAATAAACAACGAGTCCTCTAAACTAGTCTGTCACAACAAGCTACAAGTAATGATTATCTCGGTGCCTTCGCAGCTTTTCCTTATGAAAAGGTAGTGAATGAAGGAAGACATCGAACCATCACCTAACTTAACAATGCCTTTGATTATACCCCGTAAACCCACAGTAGACATGGTTAATTAAAGCACAAATCACAAACATTAGAAGACATTATTTCGGGGCCGATTCTCTATCCCAGTGGAGTCGCCAGACTGTAGGACACAGAAACTGGATGACGCTGTTCCGAGCTCGCGGCCCGGTCGGGAGTACGGAGTAGCCAGCGGGGGACTAAACCGGAGAGATAAAATGGAGTCGCCACCCGGTGTGAACCGGGAAAATAATTTAAGGCCGCACTCACCCCTCGCAAGGGAAGACCTCAAACTGTTGGGTTCGGAATGGTCCCTTACTTATGCCACTTGTAATGAATGGATTCGTGCAATAATTTAACCAAGTCTACACAACATACATGTCTGAGATTAACCTAGATACAATTCACTTTCATAAAGGTAAACATACAATATCACACAACGAACATATTACATTATCAAACATGAAAACTAAACAACAACCTAAGCAAACGTAGATAAAACTCCGAAGTAAATAACTATAACATACATAGGGAAATAACATACTAACAATCTAATCATGCTTAAGGAATACAAGGTTTGGATGAAACGAAATACGTGTGTCTCTCAAGTGATACGTGGCATTGTATCCCGAGTGCAAACCGCAATACCGTCCATTCGGATTTGGCTACGGAATTTACGTCCAGGTTTCCATCCGATATACCACAAGAGAGAACACATATTCTGTTCACCCAGAAATCACATCATACATCAATCCACAATACTCATGCGAAATAAAACAATAAAATAACTAAATAAAGGATAATAAACAAAAGGGGTGCCCTCAGGTCTAACCTTTTAGTCGCTTTCCGGGAGTGCGTTTCACGGTGCCGGAAGGGTTATCGTTTCCACTGTTTTCACTGGTCCACTGTTTCCGCTGTTTTTACTAGTTCACTCTTTTCGCTGTTTCCACTTGTTTGTCCGTTTTCACTCGCTGTTTTCTCTGTTTTACTCGTTATTTCTTAGTCTATTTGTGGGCCGATTTTGGGACGGTTCTGGGATGATTTTTGGGCAATTTTCTGTCTTTGTTTTGTTCGATTATGGGGTAGATTTTGTTTCTTTTCTGGTCAGTGGTGTGGTGGCTTTTGGGTTTGTCATTTTTACGGTCAGAGGGCAGTTTATTTGTCTATTTTGGGAATGTTTCTCGGGGCTGTCATGGGAGCAATTTGTCCACTGTTACGTTAGTTGAGAGGAGTGTGTTGAGAGAGTCTCTACGGTTTAGACGTGGCTGATTAACGTGAGAGGGGTAGTACGTGCAGGGCTGGTTCATGCGTGAAGGTGATGAAGGAGCAGTGGCGTGTGGGGCTATTTGAAGTGAGCTTAAGGTTTATCGTTTGCATGGGTTGATGAAGAGTGAGGCAGAGAGCAAGGTGAGCGTGGGCTGTGATGAGGGGGTCTTGAGGGGGGCTGATCAGTGAGCGACTGAGTGTGCATGAGGCTGGGAGCAAGGGCTGAAGTGTAGGCTGTGTACGTGTATGCGTTTGTGTATAGGGGCCGTTCTTTGTGTTAGGGGTGTGAAGAATGTGTGGCTTTGCTGTTGTTAGGGGGATGCTTGAGTAGGTTATTTATGGACGGCAAAGGGTGTGAGCAGTGGACAAGCGTGAACGTGAATGTATGGCCAATATGGGTGTCTTGTGTGGCCGTGAGTTGAAGGCTGCTATGGTGTTCATTTGTTTAGTTCGGCTGCATGGAGTTGCTGGTCAGTAAGGGTTGGTTTGTGGTGAGTGCATGGGGCAGAGAGAGAGGAGGTGCGTGAGGGTCTGTAAGGGAGTGAGTGCTTACTAGGTGAGATGGCTTTTGAAGGCTGAGCTACGTCAATGAGAGAAGGCTAGGTGTCGGCAATTGGATGCAAGTCAGAGGGTTATTTTCGGTACTGCTTTAGGGTTTGGTTCTCGGATTAAGGGGTGAGGCTCATGTGGTTTACTCTCGGCAGTGAATAATGAGTGTGCTACTCTCGGCAGTGAATGGCGTGAGGCAGTGGGTGATCGTGGTGCTATTAGGGTTGCTTGTGTGTTGAATTCACTGGGGGTCAGGTGAGGGTGGTGCGTGAACAAGGCAAGGGCCTGAACAAGGCAAGGGCGTGAAGGGTCTATGGCAGTGGCTGCTGCGTATTCAGTGGGGCTTGATGTCTTTAAGGGGGCTGCTGAGGGCTTGAAGGGGCAATGATATGGTCTTTTGGTTATTGTTTCCTTGCTCACGGTTTACCGAGTTTGAAGGTGGCGAGAGGTCCTTTTGGTGAGTGAAGATGTTGATCCAAAATGAGGGGCGAGAGCTGATGAGAGGGGCGAGAGCTGTGAGGGGTTGATGCCGCCATTGTGCTTGAAGGAGGGTTACGTGGTTTTACATGGGTGTTGTGCGCATGATTGAATGAGTCGGTGGGGTGGCTGCGTCTCTGTGGCTTTTAGGGACGTGTGAGTGGCGTACAGTGTGATTTTGTTGTGGCTTGGGTGAGAAGGGTTTTTTATTTATTTATTGTCAGTGAGGGTGTTAATGATGGTCAGTTTGTATGAGTGGTTATGGGTGGTTATGGGTAGTTTTGTTGCCTTGTGCTTGTTCCTTGTTATTCACTTGGGAGGGGTTGGTATATGATATGGGTTTCGTATTTTGGTGAGGCTAGTGGGTGTGGTACATGAGTGATGCATGGGCAAGGTATGGGTGTTGCATGGAGGGTTATGGGTATTGTCATGGGTAGTGGTTTCATGGCTTTATTCACGTGGGGATGGGTTCATGGATATTATTACAAGCGCATGGTGTAGGAATGGGTATGTGGGCCGAGGATAATTTTAAAACTGAGACCGAATGAGCGAACCCGAAACTTGAACGAGTGAACCACATCCAACAAAAATGTCAATCCTTGACCTTTCCCTTCTGACGACCGCTTTCCGCAACTTTCGCAACTAAAAAAAGGTAGTGCCTCCATTCGAGGCTCATCATCGGGACTTACATGCAAAAATACAGTGCCTACACTCACAGGGGGAGAATCTTCCATGTGTTCTACTTACCCGAGGCTACAAGAGTCACGGAGGCACTTTGGTCGTCCATGTGCTATGCGTCTGGTGGTTTTCAATAGGATCAGCCAGATAACTCACATGGGGAGAATCTTCCCTGTGTTCGGCTTACCCAAGTTTATTCCTCAAAAATGTAAGTCATGGGGTAATAACCACTACAAGAATTAGACCATTTAGCGTCGAATTATTTCGACGCCATAAGTTACGGTTTCGACGCAAAAGAGATTTAGCGTCGAAGAAATTAGATGCAAAAAATGGACGATAAAATGTCGATGAAAATCACTTTTAGCGTCGAAATAATTACATGCGACGCTAAAAAAACAGTATTCTGCGTCCACTTTTTTTCGACGCTAAAGTAAATTGTCGGACGCTATATTTTATATTTAGCGACGAAATAATTCGACGCAAAAATTCAAACTTTTAGCGTCGCAAATTGTCGACGCTAAAGTATATTTAAAAAGTATTATATGTAAGCTTACAGCGACCATTTTTTTTACTATTACCGTCGAAAGATTCGACGCTAAAAGTTTTAATTTTAGCGTCGAAACTTGTCGACGCTAACGTATATTAAAAAAGTATTATATGTACGCTTACAACGGCCATTTTGTATACTATTAGCGTCGAAATAGTCGACGCTAAAAGTAAAAAATTTATTTTTTTAAAAATTAGTAATTTACTTATTTTTTGGGCTAAAATATTTAATTTAGTTGAAAAAAATGTAATTAATAACAAAATGATGAAATATTATATTGAAATTTGTTTTAGAAAAAAGAAATATTATATTAAATCTATTTGTTCAAAATGTTTATACAAAACAAAATATAAAATTAATTTCTACTGTGATGGGGGGACGCTCGAGCCCGATGCACCATGACTCATTGAGGCCTCGAACATCTGACGGAAAGCCAGCAGTTGCTGTTCCAACTGCTCCATCTTCTTCTCGTGGTCCATCATCTTCTTCTCGTGGTCCACTGTGACCTGTTGTAGCTTCTCCTTAGTCTGCTGCAGCTCGTCTTTGGTGGTGACTAACTCGTCTCGAAGAGAGACATTGTCCGAATTACCACTATTGCGTGCAGATGACGTTGGCTTCTTACGAGTGCCAAGACCAACGTTGTAAGCTGTCTGATTCTTGAAAACCAATTGCGACAGCTGCTCATCTGGTATGGGGTCGGACCCTGTCTCCTGATTTTGATGTTGGAGTTCCATCATTTCGTTCTGTTTCAAAAAATTAAGTTAATATTAGAATTTGAGAAAAAAAATTAACATATATAATATTAATTATTTTATTTTAAAAACTGAAACTTACATAGCAGCGTTCGGCTTCTTCATTTATCCATTTGTTCCTCTCATTGTAATGCGTCACACGGAAAAAATCTGGAAATGATTGCACCTCACCTATGCTACTCTGTTATAAACATAAAATAAATTCAATATTATTCCAGATTAGTAAAAACAATTAACTGTTAAATTTTACGTTATGATATATTTACCTCAGCATGTTCGGCACGATGTTGGATAAATGGCTTCGAACCTCCACGGTGGTTAAAACGCAAGTGACTTCGATTTTCTGCATTTGCGTGACATTTATCCTGTATTTACCAACACTGTAAGTACCGAAAACAAAGACAATTATAAATTTCCGTTTATTTCAAAATTTACCTCGTGTTTTTTGCTAGACCAAAGCTCACATAAGAATGTCCAATCTCGTTCCTCTATAAAATCAGGCTTGTGTTGTGGAGCATTTGAAGGTCCATGTTCGTCGAATATTGGTTTCAGGACTTTTGTTCTATAATCTTTATAACTTTTCCCCATGTGGTAGTCAATATATTGTTGGACATTCACTTGGGTCAGATCGAAGTCGAACCATTCCTACATGAAAATTCGAGTAAAAATAAGTATAAAATAAAAATGTTAAATAACAAACAATATCGAAAACTTACAAGTAGCGAAGGGAATAGCTGGTTCATTTTCGTCTCCCACGGTATCTTTCTCCAAGATACGTAGTTTTGGGGAGCTTCATATCGAGCTGTAGCTCCTATGGCTGTATTAAACGCTGAATTATGTTGTCCGACTTGAGTGTGTCCATCATCTGATATCTCTATCCGGATACGGCCGTGAGCCTTAACGTACTTAGCCAACCCCAGGCCACGGGTGCGTCCTCGACCCTTCACTGTACTGGACTCACCTGTGCTAGCAGAGAAATCACCAGGGCCAGTTGCCCTTGCTGATGTAGATGGAGTCGCGGTAGCCCGTTTGCGATTGCCCGGTGCCATCTGCAAAAACCCGTCGCATTAGCGTCATCAAATTCCAAAGTTCTTATACATATACATACATATCCATACAAGTCAATACAACTTAACAAAAGCGCTTATAACATCGAATGCTCACTTTCGTTTTCAAATTCATTCATTCATTTATTCATTTCATATATGCATTCATTATCCATATAATCTACGAGTTCCATCATACACGTACATACACACAGTCACACACACAATCATCATACAACCAACCACGAAGCACATTTAAAAACCAATACACACGACTTCTCATGCACACGCATAACCATAACAAACATTCCAAAACACATACTATACTATATGAACTTTCGAATTCCAAAACACATACAAACATTCCAAATTTGGACGACGAACATGATGGACGACGATTGAGGACGACGAACAGCAGCAGAACAGCAGCTGTTCTGGGCAGAACTGCCCAGAACAGCTGTTGTTCGTCGTCCTCAATCGTCTCGGTTCGTCGTCCATTTAACGTGTCGATCATCATCATTCATCATTCATCATTCATCATTTGTCAATCATCATCAAGCATCAACAATCATCATCATCATCATTCATCAACAATCATCATCAACAATCATCATCATCATCATCATCAATGATTCCACTCTTTTAACAATCATCATCATACAAATTCATATCATGCAAATTCATCATCAACTTCAACAATCATCATCATCAACAACCATAAATCAACAAATGAAAACCATCACCATCATTATTATCATCATCATCATCAAATTAAAATCAAAAAGTGAGACTTACCTTAAATTCGTTGCTTGCGATGTCTAGAAGCCGAGAATGCAGAAGAAGAGAGTGCTTGGGCAAATTTTGTTCGTTTGAGCCGAGAAGAAGAGGTCTCTGGTTTTAGGGATTTAAACGACATTTAGCGTCGAATTTATTTTCTTTTAGCGTCGAATACTTCGACGCAAATAAGTAGGCGGTTCATTAAAATTTAGGGTTATTTTTCCGGGAAATTTAATTTTTATATTTAGCGTCGAAATACAAAATTCGACGCTAAATGTACAATTAGCGTCAAATTAATTTGATTTTAGCGTCGACTATTTCGACGCAAAAAAATGGGCAGCTTATTAAAAATTTATTGCTTTTTTTCCGGGAAATTTAATTTTTATATTTAGCGTCGAAATACAAAATTCGACGCCAAATGTAAGACATTTGGCGTCGAACAATAATCGACGCTAAATGTAAGACATTTACCGTCGAATAATAATCGACGCTAAATGTCTTTCATTTAGCGTCGAATAATAATCGACGCTAAATGTCTTCATTTAGCGTCGACCATTGTATCTCGACGCTATATGTCTTACATTTAGCGTCGACAATTTTATTTCGACGCTAAATGTCTATCACTAAAAATATTAATTAAAAACAAATATATCATAGTTATACTATTAATCATTACTTTAATATTTGAACCATATTTAAAGAGTAATTAAAATCAACAACCATACATTATAATCCATAAAATTATTCATCAATCACAAAATACTGTAACTTCATAATTAATCACTATTATCGTCGGTATTTGAGGATTCGTGACTGGAATCGAAGTCATATTCAGTGTCAAATTGTTCTTCACTTGCTACTTCAACGCTCACTTCAGAATGAGGAATTAGCTCAACGTCTGTACTAGCTCGAGTTAATGTGATATTTTCAGGAACGTTGACAGTTGGTCCAAAAAATATCTGTTCAGGAACTTCAAAATTGCCGGAGACTTCTTGTGTTTCATCTGATATGTCAACTCTATCTTTCTCCTGCGTGTCCCAAATGGCCCTATGTTGTAACTTTTCTACCACCATCCATCCCGTTCCTAACTTAGGATCAGGTATATATATCACTGAATGTGCTTGCGTACAAAAATTGTATGGATCATTCTTGTACCAACAACGTTGAACATTAATTGACGTGAGATGATTACTAACTTGAATTCTCCTCTTTCTGGCATTTGTGTCAAACCACTTACATTGGAATAGCACAATATGTCGTCTGGGTCGATATATCAACTCAATGACCGATTGCAATACGCTGTAGAAGTCAATTACATCTGAGCCGTGTTCTCATTGGACTACAATTCCAGAATTTTGAGTCACATGATTAACATCTCGCTGTTCGGTATGAAATCTAACTCTGTTGACAATACATCCACTGTACTCATACGCCTGCTTTTGAGGCCATAAGCCAAAGAAACCAACGAGGATTGCGAGTCCAATTGACCATTTTGCACTTGATTAATAATCTGACAATGAAATATATGTGTTAATATAAGAAACTGAAATGTCTAATGTTAATATAACAAACTGAAATGTCAAAATAAATATAAAATATTCTAACTTACAGTTGTCTCAAACCATTTAGGAAATTCTTTTTTGTGGGTTTCATCAACATTATGGTCACCATCATATTGTAGCATTGTTAGATGTTGCCTACAATAAATTATCACGGTTAATGTATGGAAAAAATACAGTAATGATGCACCAGAAAAACTTACGTTAAATACGGTTGCACTTCATCACAATTACTCAATATAAACCAATGCGCACGTTGAACTTCCTGAAGGGTTAGTAATTTGACACCTACTGCCCCAAATGGTCTATAATTTTGACGGAACACTGTGATCTCTTGGTTATTACTTGCATCTCCATCATAGTTTCGTGGCCGACGATTGAAATGAGTTTCAATATTCTGCATGTACATCGAACAAAATGTTATTGCTTCACTTATTATAACAGCTTCAGCTATTGAACCTTCAGGGCGTACCTTGTTTTTCACATATTGTTTGTAATCTCCCAAAGCTCTGCAGATATGACAACAAGTTTGCATTAAGACTAAATTCTATGCACATAAAAATGGTTACAAATTTTCTTATATAAAACTGTATATATATATATATATATATATATAGTACCTCTCAATGGGATACATCCATCTGTAATTGACAGGACCTCCCTTTCTAGCTTCAGCCGGTAAATGCACAGCCAGATGTACCATGACATCAAAGAAAGCGGGTGGCAAAATTCGCTCCAGCTTGCATAGGATTATCACGATTCCTCGCTCAAGGTCGTCAATAACAGATGTGCTTAATGTCCTCTGACACAATTGTTTAAAGAAGCCACATAGATCAAGTACGACGTCGCATACATTCGGGGGGAGATAAGGTCGAATGCCAACAGGAAGGAGAATCTCGAGCAGCACATGACAATTGTGACTCTTTAATCCCGTTATTGTATCATCTCTGACCCAACGCCCAATATTGGATGCATAATTATCAGGGAATTTAACCATTTTCAGCCAATCACAGAATGATTTTCTCTCCGATTGATTGAGCACATAACTAGCAGGAGGCTTAATAAAACCTCGAGAGGCGACTTGTAAATGTAATTCACTGTGAATTCTAAGATCTTGTAGGTCCAATCTAGCATTTACAGTGTCTTTTGTCTTACCCGGAATATTGAATAGTGTACCCACTAAACTCTCACAAATATTTTTCTCTACATGCATTACATCCAAATTATGTCGCAAACTCAGAGTCCCCCAATATTCTAACTTAAAGAAAATACTCTTTCCTGTCCAATTCAACTCTTCAGGTAACCGTTTTCGATTTTTATCTCTATTATTAGGATGTTTACCTGGTGTGCTGTCTTTGAGATGTTGATGTTGACAAAGTATGTCAAATGCAGACAATCGACTAGGCTTACTCTGAGGTTCATGTTGCCCGTTAAATAATTTACTCCTCCGCCAAGGATCACTCGACTCAAGAAATCTCATGTGCCCCGTGTATCCGATTTTATTCCGTAATCGTTGTGAAGGTGTATGATCCGCAAAAACTGGACATGCCATGTATCCCTTAGTGCTCCATCCAGATAATGAACCATAGGCTGGAAAATCATTAATGGTCCATAATAATGCGGCATGCATCTGAAAATACTGCTCTGAAGCTGCATCATAGGTATGCACACCCACATTCCATAATGTTTGTAACTCCTCGATCAATGGTCTCAAGTAAATATTTATATCTTTACCAGGTGAACGTGGACCAGGGATAAGCAATGACATAAACATGAACGGATCCTTCATACATTTCCATGGAGGTAAGTTATATGGAATGACAATAACGGGCCAGATGCTATAAGAGATGTACATCTTCCCAAATGGGTTAAAACCATCAGAGGCAAGACCTAACCTGACATTACGGGGGTCCTCAGCGAAACGGAGGTACATGTCATCAAATTCCTTCCATTCGGTTCCGTCCGCAGGATGTCTAAGTATGCCCTCCGCACCGATCATCTTTTCATGATGCCACATCATATCAGTCACTGTGTGTCGTGACATGAACAATCTCTGCAGCCTGGGCGTTAAAGGGAAATATCGCAATATCTTTTGAGGCACTTTCTTCCCCATACCACGGACTTTGTACTGACTTTCACCACATATCGGACAATGTTCAAGTGATTCATACTTGGCACGAAATAATACACAATCAAACTTACAAGCATGAATGGATTCATACCCCATTCCCAGATCACGCAACATTTTCTTTGCCTCGTAGTACGACTTAGGCAATTCGCTTCCAACCGGTAACATTTGGGCCAGTAACTCTAACATCATATCGATACTTTTGTTGGTCATTCTGTTGATCACTTTAATGTGTAATAATTTCACAACGAAATTCAAGATCGACATTCCAGCACCTTCGAATGGAATTTTTTTTGCCTCATCAAGTAGTTCACTAAATAAATTTTGATCATTTCCACTTAACACTGGCATGTCACCACTAACATTATGACCAAGTTGTGGACCTTGTAAGTCATGCAAAATATCGGTGATCTCATCGTTTGCAGGTTGATTGTAACTACTGCTCCCTTCGCCGACATCAAAAAACCGTGACTGAGAATGATACTGCTCACCGTGATAAATCCACGTACGGTAAGTTGGTGATATTCCTGGCATGTATAAATGATTATGAACTTCATCTAACCGGTTCCTTTTCCTATTCAAACAATTTGCACATGGACAACGAACACGACCTTCTGCATCAATGTGTTGCTTTGCGACTTCCATAAACTCAGACACTCCATTACGATATTCAACACTCAATCTATCCAGAGAGCTCATCCAATTTCTATCCATTTCAGCAGAATACCTAAATATAATAATATAATTATTAGATATCATTTTACAGTAATCAACATTACTAATTCAGTAATACTTTATTTAAGCATATATATATATATATTTGGTTGATAAATTAAATAGTTTACAAAAAAATTATATTTTATTAATTAATATACTTACTCTACATATATGAATCATAAATCACTAACAAACAACATATATAATCATAAAAATTGAAAATAATAAAGAAATATGAAAGAAGAATTACCTTATCGGAAATTGATTACAATTTTATTGAAAATTTTTAGGAGAGATGTGAGGCTGTAGAGGAGAAATTCTCAGATTTCAGAGGATGAAAATGAAGAGAATGAGAGAAAAAACAGATGGGGAGAAGGGTTGGTGACAATCTGCATTTTAATCTATCTTTAGCGTCGAATACACAAATTCGACGCTATTTGTTTCCATTTTTAGCGTCGCAACTGTTTTTTCGACGCTAAATATCAAAAAATTAGCGTCGAATTTAATTTAGACGCGAAAGAATCAAGGATCTGTCGGTGGAAACTTCATAAACCTTTAGCGACGATATATATTCGACGCTAAAAGTATATTTTTGGCGTCGACTCCGTTTTTTGACGCTAAAAGTGTAATATTTGGCGCCAAAAATTATTGCAATAATAGAATTATTCAGCGTCGAATATTATTCGACGCTAAAGTACTGCTTTTAGCGTCGAAAAAAGATTTCGACGCTAAAACATTAATATTCTGCGTCGAAGATTTATTCCGTCGCTAAAAATATGACATATAGCGTCGAAGTTTTATTCCGTCGCTAAAAATATGACATATAGCGTCAAAAATTTATTCGGTCGCTAAAAATATGACATATAGCGTCAAAAATTTATTCGGTCGCTAAAAATATGACATTTAGCGTCGAAAATGATATTCGACGCCAAAAGTGAGTTTTAGCGTCGAAACAGTATTCGACGCTAAATATTTGGACGCTAAAAGCCATAATTCTTGTAGTGAACGCTCTGACCCGGATGGTTTGACACTGTTGCACGGGATTGGCGTGCCACTGGGGGGGTTCGCGCTTTTCCCATACGTCATTCATCCCTTCATGCATTTTGGATCCTCGGAAGTGAAGGCATCTGGGTATGAGGGTTTCCGCCCGAGGGTTTGATAATGACACCGGGGATTGGTGTGCCACGAGTTTGGCGCCCTCTCCAGATACCGAGCACCCCACAATTTTTCTCAACCATGATCATATCTCAAGAATATTAAACATGCTTTTCCCATTTAAATATCAAACAAGAAAAGTGGACAAATTTTTAATTTAAAGGGGAAAGTTTTATTCATATTCATGAGATCTACTGCCCTTTTTACAACTCTTTGCGGGTCATTTCAAGAGAGACTCTATAATACATTTTCGGCTTTCATGTCGCCATTCGATATTACTCTTCTGGTCTGAACTTTCCTTCTGATTCTTTTGATCAGTTTTTAACAGGATTCTTCCGAGCCAAACTCTCTGAAAGCATCTCTGAATAATTCTTGAGCCTAATCGAGAAATTCCACCCTGACCTCTTGTGGTCCACCGTCAGCTTCTTCTCCCTCTACATTGCCCCAGGTAGCCACCATATAGTAAGCCGGAGGCACTCCTAGAAATCGATTGAGTGCCCTCAGTATGCCAGTTCACCTACCACTCTATGATGACTATCGCAGCTGTGAATTCAAAGATTTGGCAGGTCGAACAACTGCCACAACTTCTCTAGGAGGAGCTTGTTCATTCATAAGGGGCGGCATACAAATTCCACCAACTCTTGACGTTACATTTAATTATGCAACTCAAAACTAGTTGGTGACTTATGGTCACCTCTTTTAAATTTCATTTTACATCTCAAGGAGGAGCGCTACTAGAAGTATTTCCTCAGTATCTCAGCATTTCAGGGCTTCTTGAGCCGGGTTCCATCCATCTTCTCCAAAAGATAGGCATCTGACCTGATGATTTCAACCACTTTGTACGACCCTTCCCACTTGGCACCAGTTTACCTTCTCGGGCTTTCTAGTATTCAAAGTGACCCGCCTCAGGACCAAGTCTCCAAGGAGGAAAGATCGCACCCGAACCTTCTTATTGTAAAAATGGACCATCCTCTGTTGATAGACGGCCATCTTGATCCCCGACCTTTCCCTATTCTTCTTTATCAAGTCGAGGGGGTTCCTGACGAGCTTCTCATTCTGCCCGACCTCAAAATGTTGTACCTGGTGGGTTGTCATTCTGATTTCTGCTGGGATGATCGCCTCACACCTGTAGGCCAAAGAAAATGGGGTTTCACATGTGGTGTCCTTGTAGGTTGTCTGATGTGCCCACAAAACCTCTGGCAACTACTCAACCCACAAACCCTTGCAAGACCCGAGCTTTGCCTTCAAGTTGTCCTTGATTGTTTTATTTGTCGTTTCGACCTGCCCATTAGACTTTGGATGAGCAGGTGAGGTGAACCTTAATGCAATCTGAAGATCTCCACAAAGATTCATGAAGCTCCTGCTGTCGAACGGCTTCCTGTTGTCAGTAATAATGGCCCGGGGAATTCTGAACCGGCAAAGAATATTTTTCTAAAAACATTTGTTGCCGTCTTCTCTTTAATTATAGACAGCGGCTCGGCTTCCACCCATTTGGTCAAGTAATCAATGGCAACAATTACGAACTTGGCTTGACCCCGTCCAACAGGCATTGGGTCGATGATATCTATTCCCCACTGGGCAAATGGCCATGGACTGGCCAATGTAGTCAACTGCTCGGGCGATTGGTGCGGTATGTTGACATTCTTTTGGCACCCTTCACATTCCCGAGCTACCCTAACCCTGTCCTGATGCATTATTGGCCAAAAAAACCCTTACCTCAGTGTTTTAAGTGCAGTTGACTGACCTCCAGCATGGCTTCCATAAACCGCTTCATGAATTTCCCTATCACGTAATCTGCTTCTTTGGGTCTGAGACACCTCAGGAACGATGTCGTGTACCCCCTCTTATATAATACCCCTTCGATCAAGCAGAATTTAGCACTTCGGTGCTTCAGCGTTCTCTCTTCCTTCTTATCTTCGGGCACCTCCCTAGTTTCCAGATACATCATGATCGAGTCCTTCCAGGAAGCCTTCCTCTCAGCCTCCACGTCTATGACCTCAGGCTTCCCAACGCTTCTCACCTGCAAGCAACCTAAAGGGATAGTCTGGGGAGTCTTGACGATATTCAGGCCAGGGAATCTTCCTGGTGATTACTTTCCCAACTGATCTGCTCAAACAACACATTCCTCATCCCCCCATCTACTTTCTTCACCTCGGCTTGATATGCAATCATGTTTGGCTCCCTTGCCTGGAACTCGCCATTAAATTGTTGGATAGCAAATTGAGAGTCATTATTTACTGTTACATCTCGGACCCCATTTGTCATGCAAAGTTTCAACCCGGCCGGAATGTCCTCATACTTGGCTTCATTGTTCGTTTCTTCAAAAACGAACCTTAAAGCATAAACCAACTATTCCCCCTCACTGCTTCGGAGGATCATCCCAACCCCACAACCCTGTGAACTGACCGACCTGTCCACAACAGCTCCCATTTGGGTTCTTCCACTTCTAATACCTGAGGCGCCGTGAACTCGACAATAAAATCGACTAGTGCCTCCCTCTTGATTGCCACCCTGGGCAGGTAAAAAATATCGTACTCGTACAGCTCTTTTGACCACTTTACCAACCGTCCTGAAACCTCAGGTTTGTGCAAAATTTGTCTCAATGGGTGGTCGGTATAAACCCCAATAGGGTGAGCTTCGAAATAGGGCTGCAACTTTCTTGCCGCCATTACCAAAGATAGCACCATTAACTCATGGGTTGGATACCGGGTTTTCGCATCCAACAAGGCCTTATTGGTATAGTAGACTGGCCTTTGGACCTTGTTTATTTCCTGCACTAGCCCCGGGCTCACAGCATATTCAAAAACAACTAAGTATAGGAACAAGGTTTCACCTATGACCGATTTTGCTAGTAGATGAGGCTGAGCCAAATATTCCTTCAACTGCTGGAATGCATCTTCACATTCGGTCGTCCAGCTAACCTCATTTTTGGCCTTCTTGATCCACTTGAAAAGGCATGGCACTTGTCGGTGGCCTTAAAAATAAAACGGTTCAGCCTCATGTTGTGTATCTCATTGACTGTCCTCGAGGACTTTAATTCCAATAAAGCCATGATCTTTTATGGGTTCGCCTTAATACCCCGAGAACTGACCATATAACCCAAGAATTTACCTGAGGACACTCCAAAAACACATTTGTCCGGATTCAGCCTCATGTGCTTTCTCAATAACTCGAAAGTCCCTCTGAGGCCTCCCAGATGATCCTCAGGTTTCTCCATCATTGTGATCATATCATCAACATAGACCTGCATGGTATTGCCGATGAGAGTTTTGAAAACCTTGTTCACCAGTCTTTGATAAGTAGCCCCAACTTTCTTCAAAATAAAATGCATCACCTTGTAGCAGTATAGCCCCTGATCAGTGATAAAGGATGTCTTCTCCTCGTCTTCAGGATGCATTTTGACTTGGTTATAACCTAAAAAGGCATCCATGAAACTAAGCAGTCCATGACATGTTGTAGAATCCACCAGCTGGTCCACCTTCGGGAGTGGGAAGCTATCCTTGGGGCAAGCTTTGTAAAGGTCGGAGAAGTCCACACACATTCTCCATTTCCCAATGGCCTTTCTTACTAAGACCACATTGGATACCCACTTCGGGTATTTTACTTCCCTGATAAAACCAGCATTCAGTAACTTCTCAACCTCTGCATGTATTGCCTCATAGCGTTCTTGGTTGAAGATCATTCTCTTCTGCTTGACGGGCTTGTGAGCCCGATCTACTGTCAAGTGATGGCTGATGAACTTGGGATCGATCATGGGTATATCACCATGTCCCCATGCAAAAATGTATGCATGAACTTTCAAAAAATCCAACAATCCCCTCTTCAGATTATGTTCCAAGCCGGCCTCGACCTTTATCACCTTCCCGGGGCCAAAGAGCTCTACTGGCTCCAATTCTTCTATTGCCCCCAACTGAACAAGATCATCAGGTCGTGGATCTGGGGACTCGACCCATGTACCTTCTTCCTTTTTGTCTTTCCTCTTCTTACCCACCTCCTCAACACAAAGCATTTCCCTGGAAACGGTGGTGAAACAACTTCTAACCATCTTTTGGCTTCCACACACAACTCCAACTCCCTCCCGAGTTGGGAATTTCAACTTCAGAAAATAACAAGAAATGGTCGCCCCCTACTTCATCATAAAGGGACGACCCACAATCACATGGTAGCTGCTCAGACAATCAACCACCATGAAATCCACCATCATAGTCCGCGTACGGGGTGTTGTCCCAATCTTCATTGCCAACTGAATCCGACCCAAAGGGATGACAGTCACACCTCCAAACTCGTTCAATAGAGTTGCATCATGGGTCAAAGTGGCACACTCCACGCCCAGTCCGACCAAAGCTTCCTTGGAGTTCATATCCAACGCACTCCAGGGGTCTACCAAAATCCTATCCACCTCGGCCCCTCTAATAACGGCCTTGAATATCAACACATCATCATGAGGATAGCTCACACCTTTGGCGTCTTCCTCTATAAACATGATATGGAAATGTTGACCCCTCTGAATCCTCGGTGTTGGACAGTTATAACCCATATCGTCACTATTTGTACAGATCATGGTGTTGTTGTACAAATTAACTATGTGACAAAGGAAATTGCTCTCTTATCATTTGTAATTAGATTACCAAGATGTATAAATGATAGGAGGTCCTTATGATTAGTTCTTGGATTGAGATGATATGAGACAGTATCAATCCATGAAGGTTTAATCATTAAATATCCCTAGTCAGAGTATTATCGAGATTGGACATTGATAATGCGGAAAAGACTAGTATTACACTTGTGCGCGTTGTGGGAGCATAATAGCATAGTTCTCATATATTTGGGTATAGGATACTCATGCAAGTGTAGTAGGAGGTTTTGTTTTACCGATGGTACGGAAAACAGCTTCGCTCTGGATAGACCCCTCGGAATTCCATTGGTAGTATGACTATGTGTCTATGGAAGTCCGAATCAGGGTAGGTGTATTTGGTCTTAACCTAAGACTTGCACCGCTAATACTTGCGACAATCAATGTACTTTGGTTTTGGTCGTCCAGGGCTTTAACAGGTTCTGTGTACGCCTCTGCTAGGTAAATTAAGAATCGTAGTGTATTGGGTGTGATGTCAAGACGGAAGTATCACTCCAGTCATAGTGGAGATGATGGTCACGTGGGATATGGAACTGGTTCTCTTATGTTCTGCAGTCATCGGGATAATATGACTAGGTCATGATTATCCGATTATAGAGACTAGTTACCAGAGATCTGATATGTGCTTCGTGTTGGAAAAAATAACCAAGCCCCAAGATCAACAAGAACAAGCAAAATATATAAATACATGAATGAATAAATTGAAGTATGGCGGAATCATACTCACAATACTTGAAAATGGATGCTTAGATGATGCGAAAACTCCTCCCTTGTGCAGTGAAGCTCTCGGCCAAGAAGAAAAAGAGGGATTCTAAGTCGAGTTTGATCCTTCCAAGCTCAAGGATTAGTTTCCCATATCACCTATGTATGATCCCTTGAAGGTGCTAGCCTTTGTTGTGATTTTGAATGCACAACTTCTTCAAATCTTGCCACAAAAATTGAAGAAAGGAGAGCCAAAAACTGCTTGCAAGTTTCGGCAATGTGAGAGAGAAAAGTTGAATGATTTTTGTTACAAAAAAAAATCAATTTATATTTATACCATAATATTTATTAAATTAATAATAAACTTATGACACAAATCATGCAATGGCTTAGAGTGTCAAACACTCAATTTCCATGCAAAACCATTGAGTGCATTGTACACTATCTCCATGCAATGCATTAGAATTAAATAATGCATAATATGACATGTGTCATGTGGGCCCCACACGTTTCCAAATGAAAGTGGGCCCACGTGCACTCACGCGTTCGGGTTCGATATTTCCGAAATACCGAACTTACGTCGCGACGTTAATTAAATCGAATTTAAATAAATAATTGCGCCTAGCGAAATTATTATTTACGTCGCTAACGAATTAATTCTAAATTAACTCGTTTGCCCGAATTAAAATCTAATTTTAATTTCGCGTCGAAATCGAATTTCGATTATTATATCGAATATAATAATTTTACGATTAATTCCAAATTAATCGTTCTCTCTCTATGTATAGTACTTTATCCAAGATAAAGTCTCTCCGTAATTAATCCAAGATTAATCGAGTTTGAATCATACGTCATTGGTGAATCTTCGGGAAGCGACCCAAGAGATCTCTGGATATATTGGCAGTAAATACGGCCGTCAGATTATCTGAATACGTGCGTACCAAGTACTACGTTTTTACCGATTTACAAGACAAGGTTAGCCTCTAGCAAAACGCCATGCCTACCCAATTCTCCAGAAATATTCTTATTGGAATATAAGATCTATAACAGGCGTAGTATACCGTAGTATAGTGTATATCGAACCAGTATCGGATGATCACATGTAAGGCCTGGGGCTGGAGATGTGTCTGCCCCGTACGATACACATATCGGACATCAAGCAACCAGTCTCTTTGAATCGGATAATCCTGACCTAGTCATATTATCCCGATGGTTGCAACCATTATAGAGTACTAGTTCTGTATCCCTCGCGATCATCATCTCCATATGTCTGAAGTGATACTTCCATCTTGACATCACACCCAATACACTACGATTCTCGATAAATCCAGAAGAGGTGTACACAGAACCCGTTAAAGCCCTGGACCACCAAAACTAAAATTTACCGATTGTCGTAAGTACTAGCGATGCAAGTCTCAGGTTAAGATCATATGCACCTACCCTGAAGCGGACTCCCATAGACACGCAGACATACTACCAATGGGATTCCGCGGGGTCTATCCAAAGCGAAGCTGTTTTCCGTACCATCGGTAAAACACAACCTCCTACCGCACTTGCATAAGTATCCTATACTTAAATATATGAGAACTATGCCGTTGTACCCTCACAACATGCACAAGTGCAGTACTAGTCTATTCCGCATTATCGATGTCCAATCTCGATAATACTACGACTAGGGATATTAATGATTAAACCTTTATGGATTGATACCGTCTCATATCATCACAATCCGGAACTAATCATAGGGACTCTTACCATTTATATCAAAGTAAATAAATTACAAAACGGTAAAAGGCAATTTCATTACTACATAGTTAATTTTGTACAATAATACAATATCATTTACAAAATAGTGACGCTATGGGTCATAACTGTCTAACAATCTCCCACTTGGCCTATAGCCAGTCACTCAAGCTTATAATACCTGAACTATGTATGTGTCGCTCAAACTTTTCCCGAGGAATTATTTTCGTCAGCGGATCTGCAATGTTGTCCTCTGATGCGATCTTTTCGATCTTCACATCGCCACGATGTATGATCTCTCGAATCAGATGGAATCGTCGAAGAACATGTTTGGATCGTTGATGAGACCTTGGTTCCTTAGCCTGCGCTATGGCCCCGCTATTGTCACAATACAATAAAATGGGCTCAGCTGCTAATGGAACTACTCCTAATCCAACTAGGAATTTTCGGATCCAAACCGCTTCCTTTGCTGCTTCAGCTGCTGCAATGTACTCCGCTTCAGTTGTTGAATCGGCAACAGTATTTTGCTTGGAAGATTTCCAGCTCACTGCTCCGTTATTCAAGCAAAATATGTACCCGGTTTGCGACTTGAAGTCGTCTCTGTCGGTTTGGAAACTTGCATCGGTATACCCAGATACCTCAAGTTCTCCATCTCCATAGATTAAGAAAACATCCTTAGTTCTCTTAAGATACCTAAGGATACTCTTAACCGTCATCCAGTGATCCTTTCCTGGATCGGCCTGATATCGACTACACATGCTCAAAGCATAGGACACATCAGGTCGTGTACATATCATGGCATACATGATCGATCCAACTGCCGAGGCGAACGGAGTCCGACTCATGTTGTCTCTCTCATCTTGTGTTTTAGGACACATGTCCCTAGATAGATAGACGCCATGTGATGTTGGCAACAGTCCCCTCTTGGACTGATCCATGTTGAATCTCTTCAACACTTTATCAATATATGTACTCTGGGAGAGTCCAAGTAGCCTTCTAGATCTATCCCTGTAGATCTTTATTCCTAGAATAAAAGCTGCTTCTCCCAGATCTTTCATGGAGAATTTCAATGAAAGCCAAGCTTTCACCGACGTTAACATGGGAATGTCATTGCCTATAAGCAATACATCGTCGACATAAAGGACAATAAAAGTCAGTGCACTCCCACTAACCTTCTTATATACACAAGGATCATCTACGTTTTGAATGAAATCATATTCTTTTATGACCTCATCAAAACGTTGGTTCCATGACCTCGATGCTTGCTTCAGTCCATAAATGGACCGATTTAACTTACAAACCTTGTTTGCAAGTCTTAGTGCGATAAAACCGTCAGGTTGTTGCATATAAACATCCTCCAACAGGTTTCCGTTAAGGAAAGCGGTTTTAACGTCCATCTGCCATATTTCGTAATCGTAATATGCAGCTATCGCAAGCATTATCCGAATGGATTTAATCATGGCAACGGGTGAGAAAGTTTCGTCATAATCAACTCCAAGTTGTTGACGATACCCCTTCGCTACGAGCCTAGCTTTGTACGTTTGTACGTTTCCATCCATGTCGGTCTTCTTCTTGAAGACCCATTTGCATCCAATAGGCTTTACGCCTTCTGGTGCATCAACTAGTGTCCAAACTTGGTTGGTATACATGGAATCCATTTCGGCCTTCATGGCCTCTTGCCATAAAGTGGATTCGATACCTTGTATCGCTTCCTCATACGTAGCCGGTTCAGTATCCTCAATAAGATTAATATCTACATGAGGTGAGATCAGGAATCCATACCTCTCAGGTATTACCCTGACTCTCTCCGACCTACGTAGTCCTTGTGTAATTGAAGATTGTGGTTCAGTCTCATCCTGGATGGACTGTTCATGTTCCGTTCTCGATTCATTGCCAGGAACAGTATCACTACGACTTTCATCGAGTTCTACTTTCCTCCCACTAAACACTGCATTTAGGAATTCCTTCTCAAGGAAAACCGCATGTAGAGCAACAAATACTTTGTTCTCTTGTGGGTAATAGAAGTAATATCCTTTGGTTTCCCTAGGATATCCAACAAATAGGCATTTATCTGATTTGGGTTCAAGTTTGGTACCTTCCAAACGTTTGACGTATGCCCAGCAACCCCAAATCTTCAGGAATGAGAAACCTGGTTTCTTTCCTGTCCATATCTCATATGGAGTCTGTTCAACAGACTTTGACGGAACCCTATTCAAAATAAGAATTGCACTTTCTAATGCATGTCCCCAGAAGGATATAGGTAGCTCAATGCGACTCATCATCGACCTTACCATGTCAAGCAAGGTACGGTTTCTCCGTTCAGACACACCATTTAATTGTGGTGTTCCAGGAGGAGTCCATTGTGAAAGAATACCATATTCTTTCAAGTAATCTTGAAACTCATTACTTAAGTATTCGCCACCACGGTCCGACCGTAATGTCTTAATGCTCTTGCCTATTTGTTTTTCAACTTCGTGTCGAAACTCTTTGAATTTCTCAAAAGTTTCCGACTTGTGCATCATTAGATACACATAACCATAACGCGATGCATCATCCGTAAATGTTACGAAGTATCGATATCCACCTCTAGCCTGGCTAGACATTGTTGGGGTTGGTGCTCAGAGCGCCAATCCGGACCGTATTTATGTATGATTCATGAATACGAACATCCCCTTATTCCATAATACTACTTACTTAATGGTTGCACCTCTTGTTCTTATATACGTATTCGATCTGATTACGATTAGATTGAAACTAAATGTGGTTTAGTGATATGTATATATTAGACAAAGGCCCGATAATATATAATGCAGTACACAGTTACAAAGTTAGTTTGTAATTGACATTGGGAAGTGTCACTGCTATATGTATATTATCAAACACAGTTCCTGGTCAAGATTTGCTAACACGGGTCGGTTAGTCAAATCCGTTGAGACCAGTACATGTCGTATATCGAGACTTGGTCCGATGGTTTATCCTAATGAACCATGAGTCTAGGGAGACTCGTATAGACATGTAGGTGTTTATAATAGATAAACACTGAACGGCTCACCGAAGATTCTTAATGGATGGTACGCCAACGTCAATAAGAATCTTCTCGGGTTGAGTAGCATAGTGGTCCTTCCACTTGAGACACCACTGTGGATGTATGAGACATCCTCCACACTTAGATGGCAGTCACGTCACCGATCTATTTAGATCAGACCTCCGCCTGTTCGTTGGGTGTGGATCGATCCTCAGGATATCCTGTGTGTGTCAAGATAGGATCCGTCAGTTCTGTGTACAGAGCATAGGTAGTCCATATATTATTAGCAGTCTGTTAAATCTGTGGCCACAGTATACATCGGAAGTAAGTTCCGAGTGTTATTTAGAGATTGCTAATAGATACGTCGACGAGATAATACCTATAGAGATTTGACGTTTACATCTATATCTCTGGGATTATCTGGATACCTGTGACGGAGGGATTATACGTATGCAATGACCTCGACCTGTATGATTCAGCTAGTTTATCCGTGATCGTCATAATCTACGGGTGGATAGATTATGCACATGAAATTGGATTTCATGACGGATATACCTGAATCTAGAGAGTCTCAATAATGAAACATACTCGTAGAGCACTAGGGCAACTTTTATGAATAATGATGATTATTTATAAATCGTTTAAACGTTAAACGAAAAATACATGCGAACGGGCCGAACCGTCATTTCCTAATTAATGTGTATTTGTATTTAATATATGATATTATTAAATACACATTAATAAATTGTCAAATAAAGGTATTTGACATATATCATTAATATATGTATTTGAGATATTTAAAGTAAATATAATACATATATTTGAGATATTTATATTTAATTAATTATTTAATTATTTAATTGTTAAATGATTAATATAATTAAAATATAAATATCTTACCAAATGATAAAGTTAGGAAATGATTATAAGTGTAAATGTTTGACTTTACACTAAAGGAAAAGGTTGTCAAATTGAATTTGACTTCCTTGGATATTTATTTTAATTGTTAAAATTAAAATATCTTTTTTCCTTTATTTTGTATCAAATTCGGCCATGACCCTTAATTAAATATAATTGTTATATTTTTGAGTTGCAATTGTTGACTTTATTTATTCATTAAATTGTTTGATGATTAAAGTTGCAAGTTGATAAGCAAAATTAAATGAAATAAAATATCATGATATTTTGTATATTTTTCTCCACCAATTTCGGTCAAGGCTTCTTTTGGAGGAGGTATATATTGTTTCATTTATTTTAGGGTTTCATTAACCTTTTCACTTTATCAAAACTCCATTAAAACAAAGCAAAGAAGGTAGAGAGAAAAGAAAAGAAAAACAAGGAAAAGCTTGGAATTTAGTAAGTATTTCCAACCTTCCATTAGAGAGTAATTTGTTCCTCTTGTTGTGGGCAACATCTTGTGATGTTCTTGAGTTTTTCTATTCTTTATTCTTTGTACTTTTGATGGATAAAAGTTTGATGAAGGTGATATGCATGTATGATGATGGAAGTTTATTACTAGTGTAGTAATAAGCATTCTTTTAAGGTTTTAGAACCTTGTTGCCATTCTAGAGTTATTGACCCACTCTTAAATGACCTAGAATTGTTCTATAGTTGTTTCATTGTGTTGAGACTTGAAATGGATGGAAGAAACATGATTGAAGTATTGTATTTAACCAATTTGGTCTAATTTGTCCAATTTGAAGAAATTGAAAAATTAGGGTTCATGACCAATTCCAAATTTGGGGGTTTTCATATATGTTGTGTATTTGGATGTGTATATGATGCATATAAAGTTTCATGTTGATTGGATTACATCTTGATGTGTTTTGAAGCATGAAATGACAAAGTGCACAAATGGCACCCTATTGGGAGCATTCGGCCAAGGATTAGAAATTTGGGATTTTTGGTGCTTTTGGTGTTTTGATGTTTTGAACATGCTAAGTTCATCTTAGAAATGATTTAGAATCATTCAAAATTGATTAGATCAATTTCGGACTAAAATGGACAAAATACCAATATAAGGGCAATTTGGTAAATTCACTTAAATATGATTTATTTGAATTTTATTTCATAATTTGATTATTGGATAATTAAATAATATGTTTATTTAATTAATCCGAGAAAAAGTTTTGAAATCGGAAGATTCGATCTTCCGCCGCTTCCGCCGCGTTACCGGATTCTGCCCCTAAAAACCCCAACAAAATGGTATCAGAGCGAGTCTGATTCTAGGCCTCCATAAATGATTAGCTTGTTTTATTCAATGTTTAATCATGTTTTCTTGACTTTATACATGCTTGTATATCTAATTTGATTAGATTTAGGGTGTATGACACTTAATGTAATATCCCCGCTTAATAAGGTTTCAAAGTAACTAGTATTTGGAATACTTGTTTCTTGGTCCGTCTTGTCAATACGGTTTATAAGTATCTTTTTGTTATCTACATCCGAGACCGTGCCTCTGCTGTGAGGATGTAGATGATAGAAATTTATTTATGCCGAATGTATATTAGATACTAGATAAATTCAAGCGAAAGCGGAATCCTGAACGTGCCCTAGCTGTCAGGGTTACGCAAGTAACTTGAGTTTATCATTGACAAGTTTAACCTTGGTACGTCTCCTTGTGGGCCTGCCTTCGCAGCGACAACGAGAAACGGCCAGGACCAGAACCTCGGAGTCACTAGTGAGTGATTGACAATGAGTTGTCTACCTGTGAATATACGTAGGCGAGACCGTGCCTCTGCTGTGAGTCGAAATATATTCATGGGGTCCTCTTCCCATTATGGAATTCGATTTAATTATTGAATTCTCGTCTTTCCGTTGGGGATTACGGCATTACGTAAAAATGGTGGGAGGCACTGCTAAGTTAAAATATTCCATAACTTAGGCAGTGTATGTTATTATGGAAATTGCTGCTTGTTTGTTTCCTTATTCTATAGTAAATAGAATTAAACTTTTATTTACTGCACACATATTATCATATGTTATCTGACTAGACTATTGGTTGCAATTATTCTAGAATAGGTTCTAGATACTAATAGACTAGGATATTATTAGATTAGTCTAAACCATCGGGAACTGTTGTTCCGTTTTTCTTGAAAAATAAAGATGGTTAATGACTTAGTTTCTAAGTCATGACAGATAATCTAGATAGATATCCCTTTTAGGATGTAATACTTTAGAGATAATAGTTTCTTATGCAGTAAGAATTGACTTGAATTAGTTCATGTCTCGAGATTCTTGACTGGCATTAAGAAAGCCCTATTAGGTATTTGTTTATCTAGTAATGACGTTTCTAAGCTTTAATTACCTTTAGAGGTAATGTGTATGACACAATTGCTAATCAGTTATTTACAATTGTTGTGAATAGTTGAATGCAAATAGTAAAGCTAAAGAAAGGAGATGCGTATATTTGTGTATGGAAAATATCGATTTTCACAATACTACAACTATAGGTATTGGATACCAGATCTCCCGTCTAGTTATTTGAAATATTGGTTAACGATTGTTTTGATATTTGATATCGGAACTTACGACTATTGGATAGTCACTTGTTCTTTATAAACAATTGTTACATATTTTATAATAACTAGTAATGTCATTGACGTAGAGATAAACATTAAGAAAAATTATTCGGTAAAGTAAATAATTTAGAACGGTGCTTTATGAGTTTAATCACTTAAGCATTGGATGCTTATTCCGTATGGTGAAGGATGGTTTGATACTAGATCACACCACATATCCTTATCCATTTAATGAATATTGTATTCAGGAAAGTGATTAAGATCTCGTTTAACCAATGATTGTCATTGGACCACCAGATTTATTTAACTGATACATTGGATGTATGTAGTTTAATGAATAATAATTGCTTAAGGTAGTTTTCTATACTTCGTAACTTAGTTGATGAATTGTCATAACTTAGTTATGTGTTTCTGAAGGAACACATATTGAAAGTCTTGAAAGTATCAAGTACTTTCAATCCGTTCTGATGAAATGTAGATTGAACATTTTTGACTTGTTCAAATATATTCAATCTAAAGGTTTTAGAGAATTCTATCCTCAAAATTCATAACATGTCTTTGAACTGTTCAAAGATCTTTGATACGATCAAACGTATGAATTTAAAGCAATTAGTTCTAAGGTTATTTAGTGAATATGATTCATATTCAATATTGTTCTTCCATGATTCCATCTTGATGGAATTGAGTAGTGGGAGCAATCGAATCTTATATGATTTGATTCGTCTGATATTGAAAGTTACCGAATTAGTTTCAATACTCTTGGGGTTATACTCCAGTAACACTAATTCATCTCTTTAATTAATGTTCCATTATTTTCTATAGTTGCATATATGATATGTATAGGTAGAAAATTTGAATCTTGAAAAGTTTGAGATTTCAATCTTTCTTTTATATAATAGTTATATAATGGAAATTACTTACACCTCGGAGGTATAAGTAAAAGTTTATCGTTTATTCTGTTTAATAGAATATTGTATTCTATTTAATAGAATATCTTTCCTACGATTCTAAGTAATAAAATCGTTTTGTTACTTGGTGTGTAACATCAGATGTTAACTATTGTAGAAAAGACTTGACTTAATGAAGTCAAATGTGAGAATGATAAATTATAAATGGAACTATGTAATTAATAAGATGAAACAACCCTTATACATCTTCCGTGCAAGTCCAATAGGATAACAGAATCATTCACGAGTATTTGATACTTAATGGTTCCGTTGTTTTCTTATTGAAGAAAAATTATCCTATGACTTTTAATGGAAGCGATATTTGATATCGATTCTGGAAGTTCACCATTGAACCTTAGATCTAAGATTGTTCATAGCTTACTATGATCAAGTTTTGAACTTGATTACGCTTTCATTATGAATTAGTCATGATATGTGCTAATTGTTTGCACAACGGAAGCAATGTGAGCTTATCAAAGGTTTGACCTTTATAGTATGACAGTGAGAAAAGTTATACTCAGCAATCTATTGTAGATTCTGAGAAAACTTATCTCTAGTCACACTAATTGAACAATTAAAGATATATTGGTTAATGTTGATAATAAACTGTATATTTTAGCTAAAGAATGCAAAGTGGCGTTTTGGATAACTTATTCAGATAAGAGATCAGTTGTGATTTACTTATTTGAAGAGTTCATTCTGGAATGGCCCTAGAGTTTGTGTTCTGCTGAAATTGCAGTTTAGTGTGCTAGCTTAAAGAGCCTATTGTAGACTCGGATAAGTCTTCCATAAATATGTGTTCTCTATTTTTGATATCGTCAGATTGTCTGATCTTGTCAAAGTATATAGAATACATATGTGATTAGAAGGGTTAGTGGGAGCGTACATATTACTTTCCAGTGTTATATATCTTAACGACATTGTCATTATTATAGTAATAATGAGATGTTTATGAGGTAAAAGATTTACCTAAGTCTTCTTTACTCCGTGATAAAGGTGGGAGTAGTCTCTTTTATATACGATATAAAGTTTTATATAAGATATAAAACCAAGAGACTTGTGAGATACTCCTATTAGTCGTACATTAGATATGATCTAATGAAAGACATAACAAGGCTATTTGTATGACATTTAGTATAACTGTTCGACAGTTATTGTGTGTCTTATATAAAGTATTCATCTTTCGTAAAGGATGATTCCTTTTTCGAAAGAGATATTGATTAGAATGTCTGATCAATCTTATGTATCATTTGATGATGACATAATAAATACTTTATTATGTGCGATTATAGATGTCGATTTAATCGTAATTGTTACGAGTTATTTTGACATCCTAAAGACCATAGGATGGATCTTGAAACACGTTCTTTGTGATCTTTGAGATTTTAAGAACGAGTTTCTAATTCATGAAGAATATAGTCTGCAACCATTAGGGTCATATTAGTTTTGAGACTAATTATGACGTTAGACAGTCTACGTCATAAAGAGTCACAAAAGATGCAGTGGGAGTGTCACGAAGGATTCTACTATTTAGTGGAATCAAATGCAACTTTTGAAGTATTGACTTATGAAGTTGCATAGTGACCTTTTAATTAGAAGTTTTTGAATTGTGATTGTGCTTACGGTTGTCTTCATAGTATTTTGGATTTGATCCTTAAATACTGGACAACTCAGTAGCTATAGCACAATACTGATGTAGCATCAGAGTCATATTAATGTATAATCTAGATTCTACAAAATATGAATGATGTTGACTAAGGGAAACGATAGAGTTTGTTTGACAAACTCTATTTTCATAGCGGACTTGTTTTGTTGCCTACCTCTTAAGTACTGGGTGAGCTTTTGAGGACCATGTGCATACGATGCACATTGAGACGTGTATATGATACCGTGGATTGGCACTAGAGCAAGTGGGAGAAATTGTTGGGGTTGGTGCTCAGAGCGCCAATCCGGACCGTATTTATGTATGATTCATGAATACGAACATCCCCTTATTCCATAATACTACTTACTTAATGGTTGCACCTCTTGTTCTTATATACGTATTCGATCTGATTACGATTAGATTGAAACTAAATGTGGTTTAGTGATATGTATATATTAGACAAAGGCCCGATAATATATAATGCGTACACAGTTACAAAGTTAGTTTGTAATTGACATTGGGAAGTGTCACTGCTATATGTATATTATCAAACACAGTTCCTGGTCAAGATTTGCTAACACGGGTCGGTTAGTCAAATCCGTTGAGACCAGTACATGTCGTATATCGAGACTTGGTCCGATGGTTTATCCTAATGAACCATGAGTCTAGGGAGACTCGTATAGACATGTAGGTGTTTATAATAGATAACACTGAACGGCTCTCACCGAAGATTCTTAATGGATGGTACGCCACGTCAATAAGAATCTTCTCGGGTTGAGTAGCATAGTGGTCCTTCCACTTGAGACACCACTGTGGATGTATGAGACATCCTCCACACTTAGATGGCAGTCACGTCACCGATCTATTTAGATCAGACCTCCGCCTGTTCGTTGGGTGTGGATCGATCCTCAGGATATCCTGTGTGTGTGTCAAGATAGGATCCGTCAGTTCTGTGTACAGAGCATAGGTAGTCCATATATATTAGCAGTCTGTTAAATCTGTGGCCACAGTATACATCGGAAGTAAGTTCCGAGTGTTATTTAGAGATTGCTAATAGATACGTCGACGAAGATACCTATAGAGATTTGACGACGTTTACATCTATATCTCTGGGATTATCTGGATACCTGTGACGGAGGGATTATACGTATGCAATGACCTCGACCTGTATGATTCAGCTAGTTTATCCGTGATCGTCATAATCTACGGGTGGATAGATTATGCACATGAAATTGGATTTCATGACGGATATACCTGAATCTAGAGAGTCTCAATAATGAAACATACGTAGTAAGCACTAGGGCAACTTTTATGAATAATGATGATTATTTATAAATCGTTTAAACGTTAAACGAAAAATACATGCGAACGGGCCGAACCGTCATTTCCTAATTAATGTGTATTTGTATTTAATATGATATTATTAAATACACATTAATAAATTGTCAAATAAAGGTATTTGACATATATCATTAATATATGTATTTGAGATATTTAAAGTAAATATAATACATATATTTGAGATATTTATATTTAATTATTATTTAATTATTTAATTGTTAAATGATTAATATAATTAAAATATAAATATCTTACCAAATGATAAAGTTAGGAAATGATTATAAGTGTAAATGTTTGACTTTACACTAAGGAAAAGGTTGTCAAATTGAATTTGACTTCTTGGATATTTATTTTAATTTGTTAATTAAATATCTTTTTTTTCCTTTATTTTGTATCAAATTCGGCCATGACCCTTAATTAAATATAATTGTTATATTTTTGAGTTGCAATTGTTGACTTTATTTATTCATTAAATGTTTGATGATTAAAGTTTGCAAGTTGATAAGCAAAATTAAATGAAATAAAATATCATGATATTTTGTATATTTTTCTCCACCAATTTCGGTCAAGGCTTCTTTTGGAGGAGGTATATATTGTTTCATTTATTTTAGGGTTTCATTAACCTTTTCACTTTATCAAAACTCATTAAAACAAAGCAAAGAAGGTAGAGAGAAAAGAAAAGAAAAACAAGGAAAAGCTTGGAATTTAGTAAGTATTTCCAACCTTCCATTAGAGAGTAATTTGTTCCTCTTGTTGTGGGCAACATCTTGTGATGTTCTTGAGTTTTTCTATTCTTTATTCTTTTTACTTTTGATGGATAAAAGTTTGATGAAGGTGATATGCATGTATGATGATGGAAGTTTATTACTAGTGTAGTAATAAGCATTCTTTTAAGGTTTTAGAACCTTGTTGCCATTCTAGAGTTATTGACCCACTCTTAAATGACCTAGAATTGTTCTATAGTTGTTTCATTGTGTTGAGACTGAAATGGATGGAAGAAACATGATTGAAGTATTGTATTTAACCAATTTGTCTAATTTGTCCAATTTGAAGAAATTGAAAAATTAGGGTTCATGACCAATTCCAAATTTGGGGGTTTTCATATATGTTGTGTATTTGGATGTGTATATGATGCATATAAAGTTTCATGTTGATTGGATTACATCTTGATGTGTTTTGAAGCATGAAATGACAAAGTGCACAAATGGCACCCTATTGGGAGCATTCGGCCAAGGATTAGAAATTTGGGATTTTTGGTGCTTTTGGTGTTTTGATGTTTTGAACATGCTAAGTTCATCTTAGAAATGATTTAGAATCATTCAAAATTGATTAGATCAATTTCGGACTAAAATGGACAAAATACCAATATAAGGGCAATTTGGTAAATTCACTTAAATATGATTTATTTGAATTTTATTTCATAATTTGATTATTGGATAATTAAATAAATATGTTTATTTAATTAATCCGAGAAAAAGTTTTGAAATCGGAAGATTCGATCTTCCGCCACTTCCGCCGCGTTACCGGATTCTGCCCCTAAAAACCCCAACAGACATGGGCCCACAAACGTCACTATGAACGAGGGCTAACAGTTCAGTGGCGCGTTCACCTTTACCACTAAAAGGTGATTTAGGCATTTTGCCTAATAAACAAGATTCGCAGACGTCATATGAATTTGGATCAAATCCGTCCAAGTACCCACTCTTCGAAAGTGTGGATATGCGAGTCTTGTTGATGTGTCCCAGACGACAATGCCACAAATAAGTTTCTTCCTTTGGATTACTCATTTTGAGCCTTTTGTTTGTTATTTTACGTTTTGGAGATTTATTTATATTCAAAATATAAAGACCATTATTTGCATCGGCAGTGCAAATTTCTGCATCATCTTTATATAAATAACACCTGGTGTTTTTAAATACAAAAGTGTACCAATACTGGGTTAACAAAGATACAGAAATAATATTCCTAGTTAAACTAGGAACAAAATAACAGTCATTTAGTTTAAGTACATGCCCCGAGGGCAGTTCCAAAACAAAAGTGCCTACGGCCAAAACAGTAACAGAAGTTCCATTTCCAACTCGTAGATCTACCTCCCCCGAAGCCAGTCTCCTGCTATCATGCAGATCCTGCACATCAGTACAAATATGAGAACCACAGCCAGAATCAAAAATCCAATTTTTATTAAGACTAGAAGTAGTCATATTTATCTCAATAACAAACATACCTGAGGCCGGTGCCTTGCCCGCCTGTATGTCCTCCTTGTGTCCCTTGTTCATGCGGCAGTCACGCTTTCAGTGACCTTTCTTGCCGCATTTCAGGCAAACATCTTGAGACTTGTCCCTTGGCTTCCCAGAAGCCTTTGTTGACTTGGCCTTGCCTTTGTTTCTATGCTTTTTATTCTTAACACCCCCAGTTGCCTTGAGCCCATCTTTCGGCGTTTGAGATGTTGATGCAAAGTGCGCCTCGCGCTTGTTGCCTTTCAGAAGCTCTTTCTCTGACTCCTTGAGAATCGATAATAACTCTCCAAGAGTATCATCCGAATTCATCAATTTGTAGTTGATGACAATCTGTTTCCAAGTATCGGGTAGTGACTGTAGAAGTACATCTATAGACAGCTCAGCCTCCAAGACTATACCCATATTAGCCAATTCTTCAATATCGGCTATCATTTGAGTCCCATGGACCTCAACAGAACTACCATCAGTCATACGGGAGCGAAAGATTTTCTTCACTAACTCGTACCTCGCCATCCGCTTATTAGTGCGGTGAAGATCTTGCAATCTTGCCATCATATTATAAGGATCCAAGTCCCTATTCTGGCGGCGAAAGTGTTGAGTCATTGAAGCAAGCATGATCGACTGAGCCGTGTCACAATCATCACTGTGAGTTTTCCATAACTCCAGCTCAAGTGGCTCAGTGGGCTTAGGCCCGAGAGGTTTTTGTATCGTATACAGTATCCTCTCCGCCCCAAGGACTATCCTTAGGTTCATTTCCCAGTCGGCGAAGTTGGTGCCCTTGAACACATTATCACCCATGATTATGTCACGGACATTTCCTTTGTTTGCCATCTTAACTACGATAATCTAATTATCTAGTTAACGATATGTGGGTACAGTCAAACTGTTACATAAAAAAAAATAACATTGTATTAGTCCAACTAATGTGTAAATTTTGACGAAATAATTTGTGTAAGCGCGTAAAGCTAAGTATCTGAACGATAATTGCAAATTCAATACTAGCCTCCCACTATTTTCTGCAAGTCTCTAACCCTCTGTTGAGTACTCGGGAAATCCAATTTCCTAGTGGGCTAGGATCCCGTTGTTAGACAGTTATGACCCATAGCGTCACTATTTTGTAAATGATATTGTATTATTGTACAAAATTAACTATGTAGTAATGAAATTGCCTTTTACCGTTTTGTAATTTATTTACTTTGAAAGAATATTGTATCATTGAGCTTAAAGAGCATGCAAATATATTAGAGTCCCTATGATTAGTTCCGGATTGTGATGATATGAGACGGTATCACTCCATAAAGGTTTAATCATTAAATATCCCTAGTCGTAGTATTATCGAGATTGGACATCGATAATGCGGAATAGACTAGTACTGCACTTGTGCATGTTGTGAGGGCACAACGGCATAGTTCTCATATATTTAAGTATAGGATACTTATGCAAGTGCGGTAGGAGGTTGTGTTTTACCGATGGTACGGAAAACAGCTTCGCTCTGGATAGACCCCGCGGAATCCCATTGGTAGTATGTCTGCGTGTCTATGGGAGTCCGCTTCAGGGTAGGTGCATATGATCTTAACCTGAGACTTGCATCGCTAGTACTTACGACAATCGGTAAGTTTTAGTTTTGGTGGTCCAGGGCTTTAACGGGTTCTGTGTACACCTCTTCTGGATTTATCGAGAATCGTAGTGTATTGGGTGTGATGTCAAGATGAAAGTATCACTTCAGACATATGGAGATGATGATCGCGAGGGATACAGAACTAGTACTCTATAATGGTTGCAACCATCGGGATAATATGACTAGGTCAGGATTATCCGATTCAAAGAGACTGGTTGCTTGATGTCCGATATGTGTATCGTACGGGGCAGACACATCTCCAGCCCCAGGCCTTACATGTGATCATCCGATACTGGTTCGATATACACTATACTACGGTATACTACGCCTGTTATAGATCTTATATTCCAATAAGAATATTTCTGGAGAATTGGGTAGGCATGGCGTTTTGCTAGAGGCTAACCTTGTCTTGTAAATCGGTAAAAACGTAGTACTTGGTACGTACGTATTCAGATAATCTGACTGCCGTATTTACTGCCAACATATCCAGAGATCTCTTGGGTCGCTTCCCGAAGATTCACCAATGACGTATGATTCAAACTCGATTAATCTTGGATTAATTACGGAGAGACTTTATCTTGGATAAAGTACTATACATAGAGAGAGAACGATTAATTTGGAATTAATCGTAAAATTATTATATTCGATATAATAATCGAAATTCGATTTCGACGCGAAATTAAAATTAGATTTTAATTCGGGCAAACGAGTTAATTTAGAATTAATTCGTTAGCGACGTAAATAATAATTTCGCTAGGCGCAATTATTTATTTAAATTCGATTTAATTAACGTCGCGACGAAAGTTCGGTATTTCGGAAATATCGAACCCGAAAGCGTGAGTGCGCGTGGGCCCACTTTCATTTTGGTTGTGTGGGGCCCACATGACACATGTCATTTTATGCATTATTTAATTGTTAATACATTGCATGGTGATAGTGTACAATACACTCAATGGTTTTGCATGGAGTTTGAGTGTTTGACACTCTAAGCCATTGCATGATTTGTGTCATAAGTTTATTATTAATTTAATAAATATTATGGCATAAATATAAATTGATTTTTTGTAACAAAAATCATTCAACTCTCCTCTCTCTCTCACATTGCCGAAACTACATGCAGTTTTGGGCTCTCCATTTCTTCAATTTTTGTGACAAGATTTGAAGAAGTTGTGCATTCAAAATCACAACAAAGGCTAGCACCTTCAAGGGATCATACATAGGTGATATGGGAAACTAATCCTTGAGCTTGGAAGGATCAAACTCGACTTGGAGTCCCTCTTTTCTTCTTGGCCGAGAGCTTCACTGCACAAGGGAGGAGTTTTCGCATCATCTAAGCATCCATTTTCAAGTATTGTGAGTATGATTCCGCCATACTTCAATTTATTCATTCATGTATTTATATATTTTACTTGTTCTTGTAGATCTTGGGGCTTGGTTATTTTTTCCAGCACCCGTTAAATAACACACAACCTTGACTTTGGCCAACAAATTGTATGATATTTAACTAGGTAGATCTCGAAGATCAATTGGATCCCATCCAATTCCTAGATCCGGTAGGTGGACATCTAAGTCCGAAACATATACATATGTCAATGCATCCAATACATTTTCCTAACCATTTCCTCTGAATCAACTAAGCCTTGGCTTTGGCACAACAAACCTAATGATTCCAGTTAAGCGGGACCCATTGACGAGGAAAGTTTCGTAATCAATGTCGATGGACAAGAAGTGATCTTGACTTTGGCCAACAAATCACATCTTGGACATGACACCGATGTGGAACAAAACTCTCATGATTCAAACACATCCTCAATTGACAAAGGTTTTGACTTTGGCCAACAAACCAATGCCAATTTCGGATCTTGAGAAAGAATCATTCAACGGAAGGAAAATCGCTTAATATTGTTTGAGGGATTTTTCGCGTAATTGGCAACCAATTAATTTATCTTTGTTAGGTCTCATCATCATACACCCTTAAGCATGCTTCTAAAACATCATAAAGCGCGTAAAGTAAAGTAATAGCGATATACGGATGGATATGAACAACAACTTGTTCCTAGAACAAATCACTCCCTTTCCTCTCCCCGCTAGCACTATTCTACTCTTACCCAATTACATAATACAATAAGAGAAACCTCATTTACATTGAGGGGAATTAGGTGAGAAGAGAATACAAAGAGACAATAAGAGAAAGGCTGGACACGCAGGTCCAATTTATAAATTCTAAATTTACAATAATTTCTAAAATTACCCTTCCCTTCTAATATCCATCCGATATACACTATTCATACATCACATCCACATTCATTCATTCAAGGCATGTTATACAACCAATCAAATCCAATTAATTAGTCTTTAATTAGGTGACAATACAATGTTCAAACAATTGTTTGCATTTGCGCGAGTCCAACTCAATTTGAGAATAAATACTTATAGTATGAATTCAAGAATTATATCGAACTACTCGTTAAATCCAATTTAGGTCGTATTCAATACTAATCCTATTATTTAATTCTAAATTAAATATTTACACTTTTATTGTGCTTTTATAACTTAGATTCCAAATCTAATACAATCGGGTCTCAAAGCCCAACTAACATCTAATGTCCGTTTAATTAAAGTCCGATGGGCTTTCAATTGATTTCTTTAGGCTTGGGTTTTGGTCAATGTATGGGTCAAACCCAATTACCAAGCCCAATAAGGAATCACCCTTATATGCCATAAAATCAATATCAAGCCCATAAGGCCCAATTAAACATAAAAGCCCATTTATTACATTTGGGCTTAAATGGTGTGATTTAGGCCCATTTTGGATCCAATCCAAATGGTCCAAATCTACTTGGCCCAACCAAGCCCATTATATCCAAATATAATAGTTTTAGGCCCAATTCAAAATAAAGCCCAACTAACCAAATTTTAAAATTCCAAATTTTATAACTTAATTAATTAAAGTGTATTATCATGATTAATCCTTTAAATCAATATTCCCAAAATATCAAATTAATCCATTAATCATATTTTTATCTTAAATATATGTCCAACATTATTTAATCAAAAAATCAAGTCCCTAATCCTCCATCAAGCATGCGGCCAAGGTGATTAAAATGGTTCCGATTTCGTTTTCAATCCAATCGAGTTACAAATCATCATTCCATATTGTTTCAAGTCATATAATGTCTTAAAATTAAAAAATCATCTAGTCCATATGCTTGCATGTATTCGGCCAAGCCTCATTTGGGTTGGAAAAATTAATCCAATTTATTTTCCATGAAATTGATGATGTATAATCTAAATAACATACATCTAAGCATATTTAATCAAGCAAACTCATCAAATCATGCTTCATACAATTTTCCCCAAATAACATCCTAATATATTTGCATGCTCTTTAAGCTCAATGATACCATTGTTGGAAAAAATAACCAAGCCCCAAGATCAACAAGAACAAGCAAAATATATAAATACATGAATGAATAAATTGAAGTATGGCGGAATCATACTCACAATACTTGAAAATGGATGCTTAGATGATGCGAAAACTCCTCCCTTGTGCAGTGAAGCTCTCGGCCAAGAAGAAAAAGAGGGACTCCAAGTCGAGTTTGATCCTTCCAAGCTCAAGGATTAGTTTCCCATATCACCTATGTATGATCCCTTGAAGGTGCTAGCCTTTGTTGTGATTTTGAATGCACAACTTCTTCAAATCTTGCCACAAAAATTGAAGAAAGGAGAGCCAAAAACTGCTTGCAAGTTTCGGCAATGTGAGAGAGAAAAGTTGAATGATTTTTGTTACAAAAAAAAATCAATTTATATTTATGCCATAATATTTATTAAATTAATAATAAACTTATGACACAAATCATGCAATGGCTTAGAGTGTCAAACACTCAATTTCCATGCAAAACCATTGAGTTCATTGTACACTATCTCCATGCAATGCATTAGAATTAAATAATGCATAATATGACATGTGTCATGTGGGCCCCACACGTTTCCAAATGAAAGTGGGCCCACGTGCACTCACGCGTTCGGGTTAGATATTTCCGAAATACCGAACTTACGTCGCGACGTTAATTAAATCGAATTTAAATAAATAATTGCGGCTAGCGAAATTATTATTTACGTCGCTAACGAATTAATTCTAAATTAACTCGTTTGCCCGAATTAAAATCTAATTTTAATTTCGCGTCGAAATCGAATTTCGATTATTATATCGAATATAATAATTTTACGATTAATTCCAAATTAATCATTCTCTCTCTATGTATAGTACTTTATCCAAGATAAAGTCTCTCCGTAATTAATCCAAGATTAATCGAGTTTGAATCATACGTCATTGGTGAATCTTCGGGAAGCGACCCAAGAGATCTCTGGATATGTTTGCAGTAAATACGGCTGTCAGATTATCTGAATACGTACGTACCAAGTACTACGTTTTTACCGATTTACAAGACAAGGTTAGCCTCTAGCAAAACGCCATGCCTACCCAATTCTCCAGAAATATTCTTATTGGAATATAAGATCTATAACAGGCGTAGTATACCGTAGTATAGTGTATATCGAACCAGTATCGGATGATCACATGTAAGGCCTGGGGCTGGAGATGTGTCTGCCCCGTACGATACACATATCGGACATCAAGCAACCAGTCTTTTTGAATCGGATAATCCTGACCTAGTCATATTATCCCGATGGTTGCAACCATTATAGAGTACTAGTTCTGTATCCCTCGCGATCATCATCTCTATATGTCTGAAGTGATACTTCCATCTTGACATCACACCCAATACACTACGATTCTCGATAAATCCAGAAGAGGTGTACACAGAACCCGTTAAAGCCCTGGACCACCAAAACTAAAATTCACCGATTGTCGTAAGTACTAGCGATGCAAGTCTCAGGTTAAGATCATATGCACCTACCCTGAAGCAGACTCCCATAGACACGCAGACATACTACCAATGGGATTCCGCGGGGTCTATCCAGAGCGAAGCTGTTTTCCGTACCATCGGTAAAACACAACCTCCTACCGCACTTGCATAAGTATCCTATACTTAAATATATGAGAACTATGCCGTTGTGCCCTCACAACATGCACAAGTGCAGTACTAGTCTATTCCGCATTATCGATGTCCAATCTCGATAATACTACGACTAGGGATATTTAATGATTAAACCTTTATGGATTGATACCGTCTCATATCATCACAATCCGGAACTAATCATAGGGACTCTTACCATTTATATCAAAGTAAATAAATTACAAAACGGTAAAAGGCAATTTCATTACTACATAGTTAATTTTGTACAATAATACAATATCATTTACAAAATAGTGACGCTATGGGTCATAACTGTCTAACACTTCGTACGGGGCAGACACATTTCCAGCCCCAGGCCTTGCATGTGACATCCGATAATGGATCGAAATACGCAATACTAAGTATACTACGCCTGATATAAATCACATATTCCTGTAAGGATATTACTGGAGAATTGGGTAGGCATGGCGCTTTACTAGAAGCCAACCTTGTCTTGTAAATCGGTACAAACGTAGTATTAGGTATTTACTGCCAACATATCCGGGGATCTCATGGGTCGCTTCCCGAAGATTCACCGATGACGTATGACTCGCACTTTATTAATCTGGGATTAATTAGTAGAGAGAGAAAATTAATCTGGGATTAATTACGGAGATATTTTATCTGGGATAAAATATTGTTTAAAAGAGAGAGAACGATTAATTTGGAATTAATCGATAAAATAATATATTCGATATATTATACGAAATTGGATTTCGACGTGGAATTAAAATTAGATTTTAATTCGGGCGAACGAGTTAATTTAGAATTAATTCGTTAGCGACATGAATAGTAATTTTGCTAGCCAAAGTTATTTAATTAAATTAGATTTAATTATATCGCAACGGAAAATTTGTTAATTTAGAATTAGCGAACCCGAGCCCGGGAGTGTTTGCGGGCGCACTCGCATTGCAAATTAAAGTGCGGCCTACAAGTCATATCAAGCGTCAAATCACTAGTCAATCGATTGATGTGATGTCTAGTCACTTTGAGTGATATGACAACATGTCACTATTGATTGATGGTGGTAGATGGAAGGCATTAATTGTCTTTTGCCTTTGACTTTTTTGGAAAAGGAAAAATGGTATATGTTTAATTTTTTTTTGAAATCATTTAACTAATACACATAACACATTTTCTCTCCTCTCTCTTCTCTCCTTCACGCCCAAGGGGCTGTCATCTTCCTCTTCTTTCACTTCAAAGCCGAGAGTTGTAGGAAGCTATAGGAAATTTTTTGGCAAAATTTCCGGAGTGCTAGCACGCTTTAGGAGTCTTGCGAAGGTGATAGGAAACCGCACCCGTGAGCATGGAATCATCACAAAGCTTGGAGCTTAATGGATCTTCATGGCCGAATTTCTTGAAGGACAAAACTGCCACTACCGTGAGCCTTGGAGAATGAGAGCTTGAAGTTTTGTTGTTCGTCGCATCGCTCAACCAATCATAGTAAGTATTCCGCAACTTCCTTGTTGTATTCACATATGTTTCTATGCTTGATTTGATCCTTGGGACCTTAGAGAAACCCAACAATGGTATCAGAGCCAATATTGAGCATGAAACTTTTTAGGGTGAAAATTGGGTAAATTGAATTTGAGCATGTTTTGATTAAATTGATTGTTGGAATATGCTTATATTATGTTAACTTTGAGTTATGCATAATCAATTTTGTGAAATATTGATTGCATCAATTTGTCCCCAATTGGAAGGCTTGGCCGAATCATAGTGATGCCCTAAAGACTTGGGAAATGTTGATTTAGATTCAATTGGATTGAAATCGGAATTGGAACAAAAATTTCCCCATTGCCGTGAACTATAGAAGCATGAAAATGATTGATTTTGATTCAAATGTGTTGGACATGTGTTGATGATGATTAAGCATAATTAATTAGGCTAATTGATGTTTTGGAAATGTCAATTTGGGTGATTAATTATGGCATTACACTTTGAGTAATTAAATTGTGAAAATGGAATTTTTGTAATTTAATTAATTGGGCTTATTTTGGAATTGGGCCTTAAAGGTTGTAATTGGTCTTAATGGGCTTGGTTGTACCAAGATTGGTTTAGGCAAATTGGTTGGATCCAATTGGGCCCAAAACCATTTCCATAAAGTCCAATTATGACTTAAATGGACCTTTAATATTAATTGGGCCTAATGGGCCTAAATTGGTTTCTTGGCTTATAAGGGTGATTCCTTAAATGGGCTTTGGTAATTGGGTTTGACCCATGTTGACCAAAAGTCCATGCCTTAGAAATTCATTAAAAGCCCATTGGACTTTAAATTAAATTAATATTGGATGTTAATCGGGCTTTGAGACCCGTAACGGTTAGATTTAGAATCTAAGTCGTAAAGGTTCGTTAATAAAGTGTAATATTTAATTTAGAATTAAATAGTGAATTAGTATTAAATGCATATTAAATTGGATTTAATGTTGTAGTTTAATTTAATTCAAGAATTCGTACTTTGAGTACTTATTCGCAAAACGAGTTTGACTCGAGCAAAATCAAATCGTTGTTTGAACATTGGATGGTCATTAATTATCAGATTAATTAATTGGATTAGATTGATTGATAACATGCTTGTGTGAATACATGATTGCGATGCATGAATAATGTATATCGGATGGATATTAGATGGGTGGGGTAATTTTGGAAATTGTTGTAATAAATTTAGAATTTATTAATTGGACCTGCGTGTCCAGCCTATTACCTCTTTGACTCTGCGTATTTCTCTTCTCACCTATTCCCCTCAATGTAAATGAGGTTTCTTTAAAAGTGTTATGTAACGGGTAGAAGCAATACTTGTGCTAGCGGGAGAGAGGAAATGGAGAGATTGGTTCTAGGAACAATGTGTCAATTATCCATCCGCATATCATTATTATTTTATTTATGCGCCTTATTATGAATTTAGAATGCATGTTTAAGGGTGTATGATGATGAGACCTTAACAAAGATAATTAATTGGTTGCCAATTGCACGCGAAAAACCCTCACAAAATATTAAGCATTTTTCCTTCTATTTAGTGATTCTTACTCAAGATCCAAGACTGGCATTGGTTTGTTGGCCAAAGTCAAGGCCTTTATCCGTCGAGGATGTGTTTGAATCATGAAGGTTTTGTTCCATATTGGTGTCTTGTCCAAGTTGTGATTTGTTGGCCAAAGTCAAGATCACTTCTTGTCCATCGACATTGATTATGAAGCTTTCCAAGGTCAATGGGTTCCGCATAACTAGTATCACTAAGTTTGTTGTGCCAAAGCCAAGGCTTAGTTGATTCAGAGGAAAACGATTAGGCAATATATTGGATATATTGGCATATATAAGATATATGTCTCGGACTTAGATGTCCACCTACTGGATCTAGGAATTGGATGGGATCCAATTGATCTTAGAGATCTACCTAGTTAATTATCATACAATTTGTTGGCCAAAGTCAAGATTGTGTGTTATTTAATGGGATCCTAGCCCACTAGGAAACAAGGTTTCCCGAGTACTCCACAGAGGTTTAGAGGCTCGTCGAAAAATAGTGGGAGGCAAGTATTAAATTTGCAATATTCGTTTAGTTACTTGTCACACGCGCTCATTATAAATTTTTCATCGTTAAATTAATATATTAGTTGGACTAATAATTAATCGTTGTTTTAATAAACAGTTGGACTGTATTCAAGCAATTTCATTTATAGTTGATTATATAATTGGATTATAGTAATCAATATATTTGAATTAATCAATTAAATTATAGTTGATTATATAGTTGGACTATAGTAATCATTATAATAAATAGTACCTAAAATCGTTGATTAAATAGTTGGACTATTGGAATCAAGATAATTTGAAAGATTAGTGTTTAAAACATAATCCTGGGAGAAAATGTATTTAAAGGACTTTAATTTTTCAAATTGGGAATAAAATTTCAGGATGGTCCTGAAAACTAATAAGTTACTTTATTTGATAAAATAACATATTAGGCCTAAGCCTGGAGTTAAGCAAATAGTAGAACATGATATTTGGAATATTCATGTAATGATAACTTTAGTGCTTAATCCATAAGCTTGCCAAATAGACTCCTTAATTTATTATTCAGAACTAAGGATTAGATCCTTGAAGTATGATAATGAAATTGAAGGATCTTCATAGATCTATTTTTAGATCTTTGAAGTACTAAATTGCAATAGTAAACTCTTGGAGAGTTAATGGCTATACTCAAGGAGTCAAAGCCAAAGTTTGCAATAAGGCAAGAAGCGCAAGGCGCGTATTTTATTTCGACATTCCGGAGGGCCAAGGCTTGACCAAAGGCTTCTGGGTGTGGAAAAAGGGCAAAGGCAAAATCATTATAATCTCTTGGGAAGATAAAGGACATATCCCAAAATGTCTCCCTAAATTGTAGCAAACGGGATCGCGGAAGCGTGACTGCCTTATGGACAAGGTAGACATGAAGGAAACGAAGACGGGGCAAGGCTCTGACTTCAAATATGTTTGTCATATATATGTTCACTACTAGTATTAAAATTGGATTTTAAATACTAAGTGTGGTACATAAATATATATTGATGTGCAGAATCTGCTAAAAGCAGGATACTGACTTCATTTGAGATTAATCTGCGAATCGAAAACGGGACGAAAGTCGCTGTTTTAACCGTAGATACCTAAGTTTAGGAACTACCCTTCGGGTACATACTTAAATTAGGAAACTGTTACAATGTAACTAGTTTGACTAGATATATTATCTCTATATCAGGGTTTAACCCATTGCGGGTATACCTTTATATTCTAGAACACTAAAGTGTTTTATTAGATGTGAATAACAGTATTTATGTTTTGAATATAAATGAATCTCAAACGTATGACATGACGAACAAATGGCTCAAACTGATTTAAATCAGTTGAGACTTTTATGTGGCATTTTTGTTTGGGACACATTAAACAAGACTCGTATATCCACACTTTTGAAGAGTGGATACTAGGACGGATTTGATACTATTCAAATGATGTCTACGAACCTAGTTTATTAGGCAAAGTGCCTGAAATACTTTTTACTTGGTAAAAGTGTAAGTGCCACCGATCTGTTAGCCCTTGTTCATAGTGACGTTAGTTGGCCCATGTCTAGCTAGGCTAGAGGTGGATATAAATGTTTCGTGACCTTTACGGATGTGGCATCGTGTTATGGTTATGTGTTTCTTTTGAAACACGGATCGAAAACTTTTGATGAATTCAAAGAGTTTCGACACGAAGTAGACAAACAGATCGGCTAAAGTATTAAAACATCATGATTGGACCGTGATGAAAATACTTAAGCAATAAGTTTCTCGAATACTTGAGAGAGTATAGTATTCTTTCAATGAGGACTCCTCTCGGAACACGTCAATCTGACGGTGTGTCCGAACCGAGAAACCGAATTTTGTTGGACATGATAAGGTTAATCATGTGTCGCTCTGAGCTACCATTTCCTTCAAGGGATACGCATTAAACAGTGCAAAACTTATTTTGAATAAGGTTCCATAAAATCTATTTGACAGATTTCATATTATATATGAACAGGAAAGAAACTGGGTTTTCTCATTCCTGAAGATTTGGGAATGCTAGGCATATGTTTGGATGATACCAAACTAGAACCCAAATCAGATAAGTGCCTAGTTGTGGGTTATCCTAGGGAAACCTAAGTATAATACTTATACAACTCACTAGAGAACAATGTAATTGTTGCTCACCATGCGGTTTTCCTAAGAGGAATACCAATATGCAGTGGTAAGTGGGAGGTTAGTAAAAATCGATGAAAATCGGAGTAAAACTGTTCCAGGTACCGATTCCTTAATGGAACACAAATAGTTCATCAAGGATGAAACTATACCAATAATCTTCGAATACACAAGAACCACGTTTGGAGAGAGTCAGAAAACAACATGGGAGGTATGGGTTTCTGATCTCACCTCATAAAGATGTCAATCTTATTGAGGAATACGAACTGACTTCATATGAGGAAGTGATACAAGGTATCGACTCCCTATTATGGCAAAGTGCCATGAAATCTGAAATGGATTCCATGTATACCAACCAAGTTTAGACACTGGTTGTTGTACCAGAAGGCATTGTGCTTATTGGTACTATATAAGTCTTCAAGGAAGACATACATAGATGGAAACATACCAACGTACTAAGCTAGGCTTGTAGCGAAAAGGTATCGTTATCAATATTGTGTCGATTACAATGAAACCTTTTACCTTCTGTCATTGTTAAATCCATTTGGATAATGCTTGTTGATGCTGCATGTTTCATTTATGAAATATGGCAGCAGAAACGTCAAAATCACTTTCCTTAAAAGGAAACCTTTTGGGGGATGTTTACAACATCCTGACGGTTTTGTCATACCAAAACGAGCAAACAAGGTTTGCGAGTTAATTCGATTTATTTATGGATTTAAGCAAGCATTACGTTCTTGGAATTATCGTTTTGATGTAATCATAATGGTATATGATTTAATTCAAAATGAAAATGATTCTTATGTATATAAGGAGGTTAGTGGGAGCGCACTGACAGTGACTATCCTAAATAATGATGATATATCATTTCTTGGAAATGACATTCCTATAAAACAATCGGTGAAATCTTGGCTTTCATGAAAAATTCTTCGTATAATTCTTGGGAGAAACAACCTTTATTCTAGGAATAAAGATCTACTGGGATAGATTTAAAGTTGTTAATACTCTCCGAGAACTCGTACATTGAAAAATGTACGCGACCTGGTGTCTCATACGTTTTGAGCATATGGAGTCACAATCAGGCCAATCCAAGTGATAGTCACTGGATTGATGTTAAGAACATCCTTTAGTATCTTAGAGGATCTAAGGATGTTGTCTTATACTATGGAGAATGAGAACTTGGAGTGACTGGGTTCACCGTTGCAACTTTCCTAACCGATAAAATGACTATAAGTCGTAAGAACGGTACAATAAAGTTTGAATAACGGAACAGTGAGCTGAAAATCTTCCAAGCAAGATATTGTTACCGTATAAACAACAAAAGTGGATTATTGCTGCAGCTGAGGCAGCAATAGAAGCCATTTGGGTCGATAATAAATCTAACTGGATTAGAATAGTTCTGTTTGCAGCTGAGCTAGGCTACAGCGCAGGCTAAAGAATTAATGGTCTCATCAATTCGTTAGCGACGTGAATAGTAATTTTGCTAGGCAAAGTTATTTAATTAAATTAGATTTAATTACGTCGCAGCGGAAAATTTGTTAATTTGGAATTAGCGAACCCGAGCCCGGGAGTGTTTGGCGGCGCACTCGCATTGCGAATTAAAGTACGGCCCATAAGTCACATCAAGCGTCAAATAACTAGTCAATCGATTGATGTGATGTCTAGTCACTTTGAGTGATATGACAACATGTCACTATTGATTGATGGTGGTAGATGGAAGGCATTAATTGTCTTTTGCCTTTGACTTTTTTGGAAAAGGAAAAATGGTATATGTTTAATTGTTTTTTGAAATCAATTAACTAATACACATAACATATTTTCTCTCCTCTCTCTTCTCTCCTTCACGCCCAAGGGAATGTCATCTTCCTCTTCTTTCACTACAAAGCCGAGAGTTGTAGGAAGCTATATGGAATTTTGTGGCAAAGTTTCCGGAGTGCTAGCACGCTTTAGGAGTCTTGCGAAGGTGATAGGGAACCGCACCCGTGAGCATGGAATCATCACAAAGCTTGGAGCTTAATGGATCTCCATGGCCGAATTTCTTGAAGGACAAAACTGCCACTGCCGTGAGCCTTGGAGGAGGAGAGCTTGAAGTTTTTTTGTTCGTCTCATCACTCAACCGATCATTGTAAGTATTCTGCAACTTCCTTGTTGTATTCACATATGTTTCTATGCTTGATTTGATCCTTGGGACCTTAGAGAAACCCAACCCTCGGGGCCTTCTCTGTTGTCAGAATTTCCGATCCCCTTACCCTGCAGTAATTCTTCTTAGCCCGATTTGATTCTTCGGCCAATGTCCTCCCCCCGGCAATAGTGAACATTGGCCTTGGATTCCTGTGTTGCTTGGTCATTATGGCTTCTTGATCAATGCAGTCATTCAAGTACCAATTATGTACCAAATTCTCCATCTGCTCTCGCAGGTCTCTATATCATTCCGTTGTGTGTCCCCTCTGATTATGATGCACACAATACGACCTCTCATTTTTCTTCTCAACGGGATACATCATTGGGTTAAGCTCCATGATTACGCCTAAAGAGTACTTGCAGTTATCGCATTATAGTTGGGGTGTTGATTCCTCATAGAGATGGTTACAAGGAACTATTTTACTCAAGCAAAAACATTAACAGTAACTTAACTAAATAAAAGATTTAATTGGCAATTTAAACTAAATATTATAAAGATTATGCAGGAATTATCAATAGAGAGAAATAGCAAAGCGTCAGGAATCCCTCTTGCATCAAGTTCTTATATTCAGTTATCGATTCTTTTTATTACGCAATTGAAGGTTTCATGTCCCAAACCATCAATCAGAGGATATTCAATTCTCAACACACTAAGTTCTAAAGTAATTGATAAATTATCTTCTCTATGTTAACAGCACATAAAGTTATTGTTACAACCTATCTAACGTCAACAATATACTTGCAAGCAATATTACAGTAGAAGACCAACTCATAAAACAACTTCTACCAGTCACAACTGATTTCACAAATCATACATAGAAGAAGCATGACTATTCCTATATGCATGTTGATAAAATACAGTTTTTGGATTCATATAATCGAAAGATAAAAAGAATAATAAGATATCAATTGTATTACGCAATAAAGTTCATCCAAGAATCAATAACATAAATATGAGAGTTGAATACAAGAGTTCATCCTTAGTTTTGCCTAGAATATTAGTTCTCCATGGAAGAAAGAGAAACAAACTGAAGAGATTGTAGCAGCATCCTGTCTAGTATGAAGTTTCTTCATTCTTCAATCTCGAATTTGTGTTTGTGGCTCTTTGTTGTGTGTTTCTTCCATATTTTTCTCTTTTTTAGGGTTTGGACGAAGTTGGGTTTATATAGAAAAGTTATGGGGTCATAGTGCGCATCAAACACATTTAAATCGGGGTTTTGGTGTCTTCCGGGGCGCCACGGCGCTGACAAGTGGTGCCGCGGCATCCATCTTATGGAAATTCTGTATGGAGTGCAAATCGAAGGCGTGTCGAGATGCAAGTGAGAGGCGCATCGTGACGCGTGTCTGCTTCTCTGGTTTCGCATTTCTTCATTTCAGCTCTTCCCACGTGCTTCCAATGCGTCTGTAAGGTCCCGAAACACACGTAATTAATCCAAAATTCATATTCCATTGCTCTTAATAACAAAACACAAAATAAACTCTAATTAAAATTAAAACATATGATGAACTAGCCGAGTTAGTAGTGTTCTAAGTACACTTTTGTACACTTATCACAACCCCCAACCAGCTTATTGCTAGTCCCTAACAATTCAAGATCAAAATAAAATAAGAACTAAATAAATAAAGCTATCTAAGCCATTTTCGTAGGGATCACGATTGCATTTAGCGTATGCAACAAGCCTTTAAACCCTTAGGTGTCCCTAGTGGACGAGTTATAGTCTCGTGAGGGCTTACAGCGATGACACCCACAAACGTCATTTAAAACAAATACATTCATACAAAAGTAACAAAATGAAATAGTCCCAATAGTTACACATATTATTGTCCTCAAATAATGCCTAGTAATGAAATCAGAGAACATTCAAAGTACTTAACGCAACTCAAATCTAAGTCTTTGAATAAATCATCTAAGCCAGACTCACAGTGTGTGTGTGTAAAGGTTCATTTATAGCTAGACTCCTAGGTAATCCAACTCAATGATTTCATTTAAAAATTGGGATCTAATGGGTCAAACCAACCTAGATATCTCAATTATGCTCTGTAGTTGCCTTTCTGTGCTCAGTATGGTATGATTTTCTTTTTCATTTTCTTGTCTCTTTTTGTTTCTTTTTTTTTCAACTTTTTCTTTTTTCAACAAACCTACCCTTTATGGTAGCATTTCAACTCATGGCGGTCCTAATACTCGCCCATGGGTAGCTTCACACTTATCGGTTATAAGTGGTTTAATTTCTTTCTTTTAGAGATATTTTCTTTTTATTTTTAATCATACCATGCATCATAACACTACCAAATCAGGATAGATATCTAAGCAAATGGTCATTGATCGACATGCAATTTCTTCAACTAGTCACCTTGCCAACTATATAGGCTTTCACTGCTAAAAACCTATAGTTAAGTGCTTACGAGTCTAACCTAGATCAATTACTCAAAGCATCAGATAAAAGTACATCAGGAACTTATCGTTTCTTGTTCATCCTAAAGCAAACAATATTATCATTGGATTATGCTTTACTATTAAGGACTAAAAACAAAATAATTTTTTTTAAAACTCAACAAGAATAACACATACACATCCAGGTAAAATACATGATAACACCACCCCCAACATAAATGAAACATTGTCCTCAATATAACAACAAGAAAGACAAAAGATATGGAAGGATTTCACATGGCTAGAGAGTTCGTGAACCTCGATGAAATATTATGTTATCCTGAAAAAGAAATAAGAAACGAAACAAAACAAAAAGGAAGAAAAAAGGAAAAATTAAAATTAAAAATTGCTAGATAAGAATTAAAAACATAAATAAATAATGTATAACAATGGGAAAAAGAAGGTCAAGCCGCATAGGTAGGGTCAACAAGAGGAGCATCCTCTGCTGCAGGAATCTGATTGTCCAGGAATGGTTTTATCCTCTGTCCATTAACCTTGAACACTCTGCCGTCCTTGGGATCTTCCACTTCGACAGCTCCATGGGGTAAAGCTTGTTTCACAATGAAAGGTCTGGTCCATCGGGATCGTAACTTGTCTGGGTGAAGATGGAGACGGGAATCATATTGATAGAACTTTTGGTTAGGCTCAAAATTCTTCCTCATTATCTACTTGTCATGGGCAGCAAGCTGTGATAAGTATCATGCTGTAATTCTCCAAGTTCTTTTAGTTGTAGCTTCCTTTATGTACCTACAGCACTCAGATCAAAGTTAAGAGTTTTAATAGCCCAATAGGTTCTATGTTCTAACTCGAAAGGTAAATGGCAAGCCGTTCCAAATACAAGCCTGTAAGGAGACACCCCAAGTGGGGATTTGTAAGCAGTACGGTATGCCCAAAGTGCATCTGGGATTCGTAAAGACCAATCATTGTGGTTGGGGTTTACCATTTTCTCCAATATTTGTTTTATCTCTATATTTGCTAACTCTGCCTGGCCATTTGTATGTGGGTGATAAGAAGTACAAATCTTGTGCACCACACCATACTTTCACATCAAGGCCTCAAATGACCGATTATAAAAATGTGTCCCTTAATCACTGATAATGACACGTGGGGTACCAAAGCGTGACATTAGACATTCATTTAAGAATTTAAGAATTTAACCACATTAGTATTGTCATTTGCTCGGCATGCCACTGCCTCAACCCATTTAGACACATAATCTACTGCAAAAAGAATGTAGAGGTATCTAAAAAAGGTGGAAAATGTCTCATAAAATCAATACCCCAACAATCAAATACTTCAATGACAAGAATAGGGTTAAGGAGCATCATATGACGACTTGATAGAGCACTTAATCTTTGACACCTTTCAAAGGAATGACAAAACCCATATGTATCCTTAAATAGAGTGGGCCAATAAAAATCACGCTGTAAGATTTTTACAGCAGTTTTCTTTACTTAGAAGTGGCATCCACAAGCATGGGAATGACAAAAGTTAAGGACACTCAGAACTTCAACTTCAGGAATGCAACGTCGCAATATTTGGTCAGGGCAGTATTTAAAGAGATATGGATCATCCCAATAAAAATTACGTACCTCGACCAGGAATTTACGCTTATCTTGTGCACTCTAAATGGATGGACACTCACCGAAAACTAAATATTTTACAATATGTGCATACTATGGTGCTCGTGTAACTGCAAAAATATGTTCATCAGGGAAATCATCACGAATTGGTGGGCCATCAGCAGAGTCGTTAAACTTTAAGTGAGATAAATGATCTACCACCACATTTGCAACACCATTTTTATCCTTGATGGTTAGATCGAATTACTGTAACAATAGGATCCACCTAATCAATCTTGCCTTAGAATCCTTCTTCAAAAGAAGGTACTTAAGGGCTGTATGATCAGTAAAAACAATGATGGGAGAACCAATCAGGTTTGCACGGAATTTATCTAAAGCAAAGACCACAGCTAGCAGTTCTTTTTCAGTTATGGAATAGTTCATTTGAGCACTGTTTAGAGTTCTGCTAGCATAATATACGACAAAAGGTTTCCCTTCTCGTCTTTGTCCTAACACTGCCCCAACTACATAGTCACTAGCATCACACATAATCTCAAATGGTAAATTCCAGTCATGTGGTTGCATAATTGGGGTAGATGTGAGTTTAGTGACTAACGTCTTGAAGGCATCTTCGCATTCTTGTGTCTATTTAAACGAAGAGTCTTTAACAATGAGGTTACACAGTGTTCTAGATATCGAGGAAAAGTTCTGTAAAAACCTCCTATAGAAACCAGCATGCCCAAGAAAAGATCGAACATCTTTCATAGTTTTAGGTATCGGCAGCTTAAATATCAAGTCGATTTTTGATTTATCGACTTTGATGCCCTTGGAAGAAATCATATAACCTAGAACAATTCCTGAAGGGACCATGAAATGACACTTTTCCCAATTCAAAACGATGCTTTTTTTCTTGACATTGACTTAACACTGCCTTCAGATTAAGTATGCATGCATCAAAGGAATCACCAAACACTGTTAAGTCATCCATAAACATTTTCATGCATTTCTCAATCATGTCACTAAAAATGCTCAGTAGCAGGGGCATTACATAAACCAAATGGCATACTGCGAAAAGCATAAGTGCCAAACGGGCAGGTGAATGTGGTTTTTTCTTGGTCTTCTAAGGAAATATCAATTTGATAGTAACCTGAATAACCATCTAGAAAATAGTAGAATAGATGACATGTTACCCGCTCAAGAGTCTGATCAATAAAAGGAAGCGGGAAATGGTCTTTTCGAGTGGCAGCATTCAACTTCCTATAATCTTTCTACATGCGCCAACCTGTGACTACCTTGGTGGGAACTAGTTCTCCTGCCTCGTTTTGCACTACAATAACTCCCGACTTCTTAGAGACGACCTGCGTAGGACTAACCCATTTACTATCAGCAAATGGGTATATAATACTTGCATCTAGAAACTCTATCACTTCATTTCTCACCATTTATTTCATAGTAGGGTTAAGTCTATGTTGAGGGTCTCTACGAGGAATAGCTCTCTCTTCAAGGTGAATCTTATGGGAGCAAATCAAAGATTTGATACCTTTAATGTCTCATATGGTCCAGCCAAGTGCCGATTTATGCTCACTTAACATGTCAAGTAATTTATTACTTTGTGGTGGACTCAGCTCTGATGAAATAATAACAGGAAAGGTATCTTCTGGTCCAAAAAATGCATACTAAAGCCCTTCTGGTAATGGCTTTAGTACAACTTTTGTTGTTTCAATCGCAGAAGGCTTCAGTTTCTCTCTTTCTCCTGACAGATTTTCAACTGTGGCTGCCACACTCTTGTTCCATGCTTTTACAAAACGAAATAGCCAGTAGCATTATCAGGAAGTTCAATTGATTCAAGAGTATCTAAGATTTTTGAATTGGGAAGAATATGATCAGGAGGGTCAGAAACATGTTTAATGGGGGCTATTTTTGGCACAATTGTGTCTATCAGGTATGTTTGATGACATTCATCATCATCTTATGGCTGTTTCCCGACGTGAAAAATGTTCACTTCTAATGTCATGTTCCCGAATGATAATTTCATGAGACCATTCCTGTCGTTGATAAGAGCATTGGTTGTGGCGAGGAAAGGTCTACCCAAGATAAGAGGAATTTTGGATTCAGTTTTAACCACTGATTGGGTGTCTAGAATCAGAAAATCAACTGGGTAGTAGAATTTTTTGATTTGGAGTAAGACGTCCTCAACTTCCCCCTGTGGAGTTCTGACAGAGCGATCAGCTAGCTGCAAAACTACTGATGTAGGCTTAATCTCTCCAAGACCCAACTGCATATAGATGGAGTAGAGCATGAGATTAACACTAGCGCCTAACTCTAGTAATGCCTAACCAAACTCATATGTACCAATGTGGCATGCAATGGTGGGGCATCCCAGAATATTTATATTTTGGTGCGACCTTTTGCTCAATCACTGCACTTACTTGTTCTATTAGGAATGCAGTTTTCTTCACGTGATGCTTCCTCTTTATGGCGCTTAGGTCCTTCAAAACCTTCGCATAAATGGGAACTTGTTTTATCACATGTAACAATAGAAGGTTAATCTTTACTTGCTTAAGACGCTCTAGGATCTCACTGTTTGGGTCTGCAGCTCTGGTAGTGGGCCTAAGGGCTTGAGGAAAGGGTACTCTAACCGGGATATGTGTCATTTGTTCTTCCTGAGGATTATTGTCACTACTATCCTTAGTGGCACCTGCAGTGTTGGAAGTGTCTTGCATCACAACCTTCTTTCCACTCCTAGTGATTATGACATTAACACCTTTTACATTGGCTCTCTCATGATCAGCTTGTGCCATGTGTTGTCCTCGTGGGTTAGGTTGAGCTTGAGAAAGGAATTTTCCTGGTTCTTTCACACCTAAGGCATTAGACAATTTAGAGACTTGGCTCTTAATCTCCTTATTCTCCTCAGCCATTTGGGTCATTAGTGACTCAAACCTCTGATTGGTTTTGCTCTGGGCCTCCACAAATGCTTGCATAGTATCCTCTAAAGAATTCCTATGAATGGCAGGTGTGTGGTATTGTGGATCACTATAACCTCTAGGTTGCGATGTCTGACTCGGCTAATGAGACTCTTGTTTCCAACTAAAGTTGGGATGGTTCTTCCAAATAGGGTTATAAGTGTCCGAGTAAGGTGTATAAGGCTTTCTTACATCCATAGTGCATTGTATTGCTCCTCATATGCTCCCTTCATCTCACCATTTACAGGGCACTCTTTGTTAATGTCCTACACATGCCCAAGGTTTCTAATTCATGATATTGTGTGTGAATAATCAATAAAGTTTGCGGAAAAATCTTACAATGACTGGATGAGAATTTCCAAGAAATACTCCAATAGATGTAGCTCCAAGCTTTGGCTTTGTTATTTTTGCTCTTGGGTGAGTTTCCCTAACACCTCATTCAACTCTTTAAAGTTCTAGCTTAATGAAATTTTGCAAAAAAACTTCAAGGGAGAAGGAAGAAGCTCACGGCAATGAGCTAAGGAGAAAAATGAGTTTGTTGTGAATAATAAATTGTCACACTTCCAAAGTTGACTTAACTAATTTATACAAAGTTTGAGTGTTGGTTTTGTTGGGTTTCTATAGTCTAACCGGGATCGTTTTAAGCAATGAAACAACATGCGAATACATCAAGGAGGTGCGGAATACTCACAATGATCGGTTGAGCGATGCGACGAACAACAAAAACTTTTTATGCCCTTTGAAGCTCCTTGAACTCTCGGCATTCTACTCTATTTTTCTCCTCCAAGATTCGGCCATCATCACCATCAAGCTCCAAGCTTTGTGTTGTGATTCCAAGCTCACAAGTACGGTTCCCTATCACCTTCGCAAGACTCCTAAAGCGTGCTAGCACTCCGGAAATTTTGCCACAAAATTTCCCTATCTTCTTCTTCATGTCTCGGCAGATGCAGAATTTTGAAGAAGGAAAATGCCCCTTGGGCGTGAGAGTGGGGAGAGGAAAGAGAGAAGAGAAAATGTGTTAAGTTGGTTTTTGTTTTCAAAAAACAAATAAAGATATACCAAATTCAAAATTTGGTAAATGGCATTAAAGCCATCCAACTACCACCATCAATCACAATGACAACTTGTCACATCATTCAAAGTGACTAGACATCACATCAATTGATTGACTAGTGATTTGACGCTAGATGTGACTTGTGGCCGTATTTGAATTCGAAATGCGAGTGCGTCCGTAAACACTCCCGGGCTCGGGTTCGCTAATTCCAAATTAACGAATTTTCCGTTGCGACGTAATTAAATAATTATGCCTAGCAAAATCATTATTCATGTCGCTAACGAATTAATTCTAAATTAACTCGTTCGCCCGAATTAAAATCTAATTTCAACTCCGCGTCGAAATCCAATTTCGTATAATATATCGAATATATTATTTTATCGATTAATTCCAAATTAATCATTCTCTCTCTTTAATTAATATTTTATCAGAGATAAAATATATCGGTAATTAATCCCAGATTAATTTTCTCTCTCATCTAATTAATCCCAAATTAATAAAGTGCGAGTAATACGTCATCGGTGAATCTTCGGGAAGCGACCCATGAGATCTCCGGATATGTTGGCAGTAAATCCGGTCATCGGACTATCCGAACACGTAAGTACCTATTACTACATTTTTACCGATTTACAAGACAAGGTTGGCTTCTAGCAAAGCGCCATGCCTACCCAATTCCCCAGAAATATCCATATAGGAATATGTGATCTATATCAGGCGTAGTATACGTAGTATTGCGTATCTCGATCCAGTATCGGATGTCACGTGAAAGGCCTGGGGCTGGAAATGTGTATGCCCCGTACGAAGCATATATCGGATCTCTTGTAACTAGTCTCTATAACCGGATAATCATGACCTAGTCATATTATCCCGATGACAGCAGTACATAAGAGAACCAGTTTCGTATCCTACGTGATCATCATCTGCACTATGACTGGAGTGATACTTCCATCTCGACATCACACCCAATACACTTGTCGCAAGTATTAGCGATGCAAGTCTCAGGTTAAGACCACATACACCTACCCTGATTCGGATTCCCATAGACATACAATCATACTACCAATGGGATTCTGAGGGGTCTATCCAGAGCGAAGCTGTTCCCGGTCCAATGGCTAACAGAACCTCCTTTCACACTTGCATAAGTATCATATACTTAAATATATGAGAATTATGTCGTTAAGCTTCCATAATGCGCACAAGTGTAATACTAGTCTATTCCGCATTATCGATGTCCAGTCTCGATAATACTACGACTAGGGATATTTAATGATTAAACCGTTTGTGGATTAATATTGTCTCATATCTTATCAATCCGGAACTAATCATAAGGACTTTTATCATTTATATATGTTCAAGTAATCCAATCACAAAATGATAAAATAGTAATTTCCTTTGTCACACAGTTAGTTTGTATAAAAACCACAATGTCTTTTACAAATAGTGATGTTATGGGTCATAATTGTCCAACAATCTCCCACTTGGCTCATAGCCAATCACTCAAGTATCTAACACCTGAACTATGTACGTGTTGCTCAAACTTCTACTGAGAAATAACTTTCGTTAGCGGATCTGCAATGTTGTCATCTGAAGCAATCTTTTCGATCTTCACATCACCACGATGTATGATCTCACGAATCAGATGGAAACATCGAAGTACGTGCTTGGATCGTTGATGAGACCGCGGTTCATTAGCATGCGTTATAGCCCGGTTATGATACAAAGGTACGGGCTCAGTTGCTAACGAAACTTCTCCTAATCCGATTAGGAATTTACGAATCCAAACTGCTTCTTTTGCTGCCTCAGCTGCAGTGATATATTCCGCTTCTGTTGTTGAATCAGCAACAGTCTCTTGCTGGGAAGATTTCCAGCTCACTGCTCCGTTGTTCAGAAAAAATCTATACCTAGATTGCGACTTAGAGTCGTCTTTATCGGTTTGGAAACTTGCATCGGTGAACCTAGTCACCTCAAGTTCTCCATCTCCATAGACTAAGAGAGCATCTTTAGTTCATCTAAGATACTTAAGGATGTTCTTAACAGCAACCCAGTGACCATCACCTGGATCAGCCTGATAACGACTGCACATGCTCAAATCATACGAGACATCAGGTCGTGTACATATCATGGCATACATGATCGATCTGACTGCAGAAGCGAATGGGATCCGACTTATGTTATCTATCTCATCTTGAGTTTTAGGACACAAGTCCTTAGATAGAGAGACGTCATGTGACACTGGAAGTAGTCCCCTCTTAGACTGAACCATGTTGAATCTCTTCAATACTTTGTCAATGTACGAGCTCTGAGAGAGTCCAATCAGCTTTCTGGATTTATCCCAGTAGATCCTTATTCCCAGGATAAAGGTTGCTTCTCCCAGATCTTTCATGAAGAATTTTAATGAAAGCCAAGCTTTCACCGATTGTAGCATGGGAATATCATTGCCAATAAGCAATACATCATCAAAGTAAAGGACAATGAATGTCAGTGCGCTCCCACTAACCTTCTTATATACACAAGATTCATCTTCGTTTTGAATGAAATCATAATCTCTTATGATCTCATCAAAATGTTTGTTCCAAGAACGCGATGCTTGCTTCAATCCATAAATGGATCGATTTAACTTGCAAACCTTGTTTGCTTGTTTTGACATGAAAAAACCGTCAGGCTGTTGCATATAAACATCCTACAAAAGGTTTCCATTAAGGAAAGCAGTTCTGAAGTCCATCTGCCATATTTCATAATCGAAATATGTAGCAATAGCAAGCATTATCTGAATGGATTTAATCATGGCAACAGGTGAAAAAGTTTTGTCGTAATCGACACCATCTCGTTGATGATACCCTTTCGCTACAAGCATAGCTTTGTATGTTTATATGTTGCCATCCATGTTCATCTTCTTCTTGAAGACCCATTTACAACCAATCAGCTTAACGCCTTCTGGTGCATCAACCAGTGCACAAACTTGGTTGGTATACATGGAATCCATTTTGGACTTCATGGCATCTTGCCATAAAGCGGAGTCGATACCTTGTATCGCTTCCTCATACGTAGCCGGCTCATTATCCTCAATAAGATTAATATCTACATGAGGTGAGATCAGAAACCCATACCTCTCAGGTTGTTTTCTGGCTCTCTTCGATCTATGCGGTTCTTGTGTATTAGAAGATTGTGGTACAATCTCATCCCTGATGAACTGTTCGTGTTCCGTGTGGGATTCTATGCCAGGAACAGTATCACTACCATTTTCATCGAGTTCTACTTTCCTCCCACTTACCACTGCATTTAGGAATTCCTTTTCTAGGAAAACTCCATGGAGAGCAACCAATACCTTGTTCTCTTGTGGGTTGTAGAAGTAATATCTTTTAGTTTCCCTAGGATAACCTATAAATAGGCACTTATCTGATTTGGGTTCTAGTTTGGTACCTTCCAAACGTTTAACGTATGCCAAGCATTCCCAAATCTTCAGGATTAAGAAACCTGATTTCTTTCATGTCCATATTTCACATGGAGTCTATCCGACGGACTTTGATGGAACCTTATTCAAAATAAGTATTGCATTGTTCAATGTGTATCCCCATAAGGAAATTGGTAGCTCAGTGCGACTCATCATTGACCTTACCATCTCCGTTCGGACAAACCATTTAATTGAGGTGTTCTGGGAGGAGTCCACTGTTAAAGAATACCATATTCTTTCAAGTAATCAAGAAACTCATTGCTTAAGTATTCTCCACCACGGTCCGACTGTAATGTTTTAATACTTTTGCCGGTCTGTTTTTCCACTTCGTGTCGAAATTCTTTGAATTTTTCAAAAGTTTCTGACTTGTGTCTTATAAGAAACACATAACCGTAATGCGATGCATCATCCGTAAAGGTTACGAAGTATTCATATCCGTCACTATGAACGAGGGCTAACAGTTCAGTGGCACGTACACCTTTACCGCTAAAAGGCGTTTTAGGCATCTTGCCTAATAAACAAGATTCGCAGACATCATATGAATTAGGATCAAATCCATCCAAGTATTCACTCTTCGAAAGTTTGGATATGCGAGTCTTGTTAATGTGTCCCAGACGACAATGCCACTAAAAAGTTTCATCTATTTTACTCAATTTGAGACTTTTGTTTGTCATCTTATATGTTTGAGATTCATTTATACTCAAAATATAAAGACCATTATTAGCATCAGCAGTACATATCTCAAAATCATCTTTATAAACAAAACACCCAGTGTTTCGAAATACAAAAGTATACCCATATTGGGTCAAACAAGATACAGATATAATATTTCTAGTCAAACTAGGTACATAATAACAGTCTGATAATAAAAGTACATGCCCCGAGGGCAGTTCCAAAACATAAGTCCATACAGCCAAAACATCGACTCTGGTCCCGTTTCCAACTCGTAGGTCAATCTCGCCTGAAGCCAGTCTCTGGCTAATCTGCAGATCCTGCAAATCAGTACATATATGAGTACCATATCCAGAATCAAAAATCCAATTTTTAAAACTAGAAGTATACATGTTTATTTCAATAACAAACATATCTGAAGCCGGAGCCTTGCCCGCCTTCACTTCCTTAATGTGCGCCTTGTACTCACGGTAGTCACGCTTCTAGTGACCTCGTTTGCCACACTGAAGGCAGACATCTTGGGATTTGTCATTTTCCTTCCTAGAAGACTTTGATGATTTGGCCTTGCCCTTTATTTTCTTCTTCTTCACACCTCCAGAAGCCTTCGTCCAAGCCTTGGCCTTCTGAGAAGTCGAAGTGAAATGCGCCTCGCATTTCTTGCCCTTTAGAAGTTCTAGCTCTGCCTCTTTCAGCATCGCCATCAACTCTCCAAGAGTCTTCTTTTGATTCATCATATTGTAGTTCATGATGAACCTGTCCCAGCAGTCGGGCAGAGACTGTAAGATCAAATCTATGGAAGTCTCAGCCGCGAAGGTTATGCTTAGCTGACCTAGTTGTTCGATGTCAGTAATCATCTACGACACATAGTGCTTGACAGATGAACCCTCTAACATGCGAGAGCGAAAGAGCTTCTTCTGCAATTTATATTTCTAAGATCTAAGGTTAGATCTATGAAGGTCCTTCAATTTCAACATCATGTTGTAGGGATCCAATCCCTTGTTTTGACGACGAAATTGATGGGTCATTGCGGCAAGCATGATGGACTAAGCAATTAAGTTGTCATCATTGTGAGTCTTCAAAAGCTCATAATCAACAACCCGCTCATGTCCAGACTCATGCCCGAGAGGTCTGTCTATGACATAGAGCAACTTCTCGGCTCCTAGGACAATCCTGAGATTCATCTCCCAGTCTGGAAAATTGGCGCCGTTAAAGACATTATCGCCAATGACGATGTCTCTAACGCTAATCTTTCTAGTCATCATGATTGCTATAGTCTAACTATTCAATCAACGATATCGGGTACAATCAAATATAATGATTACTATAGTCTAACTATATAATCAATTACAAATGAAGTTATGGTACAGTCCAATTGTTCAAAGAAAACAATAAAATATTAGTCCAACTAATATAAATATATAACGACGAAAAATAAAGCGCGCATTTAGCAAGTATTAAACAAAATTACAAATTTAATACTGGCCTCCCACTATTTTTCGGCGAGCCTCTAACCCTCTGTTGAGTACTCGGGAAATCCAGTTTCCTAGTGGGCAAGGATCCCGTTAAATAACACACAACCTTGACTTTGGCCAACAAGCTGAAGAAACTTAACTAGGTAGATCTCTAAGATCAATTGGATCCCATCCAATTCCTAGATCCGTTAGGTGGACTTCCAAGTCCAAGATATATATCCAATATATATTTCCTTACATTTTCCTCTGAATCAACTAAGCCTTGGCTTTGGCTCAACAAGCTTAATGATTCCAGTTAAGCATGACCCATTGATAGTGGGAAAGCTTCGTAATCCACATCGATGAACAAGAGGTGACCTTGACTTTCGCCAACAAGTCACAACTGCCCAAGACATGCGATATATAACAAAGCCTTCGTGGTTCAAACACATCCACGATGGACAATGATCTTGATTTTGGCCAACAAATGAAAGCCAATCTTAGATCTTGAGAAAGAACCACTCAATGGAAGGAAAAACGCTTAATGTTAAAGTAAGGGTTTTTTTTGCGTAAATTGGCATCCAATTTATTATCTTTGATTAGGTCTCATCATACACCCTTAAGCATGCATTCTAAAAGCATAATAAGACACGAATAAATTAATAATGATATGCGGATGGATATATAACAAACTTTGTTCCTAGAACAAATCTCTCTTTTTTCCTCTCTCCCGCTAGCACTATTCATACTTCTACCCAATTACATAATACATTAAAGAAACCTCATTTACATTGAGGGGAATTGGTGAGAAGAGAAATACAAAGAGTAAAGAGATAATAGGTTGGACACGCAGGTCCAATTTAATAAATTCCAAATTTATTACAATAAATTTCAAAATTGCCCTCACCCTTCTAATATCCATCTGATATACATTATTCATACAAATACATCCAAGTATTCACACATAGCATGTTATCAATCAATCTAATCCAATTAATTAATATTTGATTAGTGACCATCCAATGTTCAAACAACGATTTGATTTGAGCGAGTCCAACTCGTTTAAGAATAAATACTCAAAGTACGTATTCTTGAATTATATCGAACTATAATTTTAAATCCAATTTAATTTATATTCAATACTAATTCGAATTTAATTCCAAATTAAATAATTACACTTATTTATGTGTCTTAAAGACTTGGATTCCAAATCCAATCCAATTGGGTCTTAAAGGCCCAATTAGCATCAAATGCTAATTTAATTAAAGTCCAATGGGCTTTCAATTAATTCTTTAGGCATGAGCTTTGGCCAATATGGATCCAATCCAATAGCCAAGGCCCTGTAAGGAATCACCATTTTGCCAAAAATCAATTTAGGCCCATTAGGCCCAATTAAATTATTAAAGGCTCAAAAGTTATATTTGGACTTTATGGAAATGGTTTTAGGCCCAATTTGGATCCAATCCAATTGTCCAAAACCATGTTTGGCCCAACCAAGCCCATTAAGCCCAAATACAACAAATTAGCTCAATCCAATTTAAATACTAATATTTATTAACATAATATTCCAAATATCATATTAATTTTAATTAAAGTGTAATTACCATAATTAATTAATTAAACTAATATTTCCAAAACATCAATTTAAACTAATTAATCATGCTTTAATTTATCCAATTCATGTCCAACACAATTGAAGCAAAATCAACCCATTAAACATGCTTATTGTTCACGGTAATTTGGGAAAATAATATCCAATTTTGATTTCAATCAAATTAAATCAACAATCAATATTTATTTCATGTTTTAAACTCATCCAATAATCAAAACAAATCACCATAAACACTATGTATGGTTATATTCGGCCACTTGAAGGATTTTAGGGAAAAATAAATCTAATCAATTTTCTCAAATCCTATGATGCACAAATCCAATTAATCATCATCAAAACACAACCAAACAACCAATTTTGAAAAAAATCATACTACAAGCACAAAATCCCCAAAATAAAGTATATAAACCCTAAACTCAAATCATACTTAGAAACGGCTCATGATACCATTGTTAGTGTCCTAGAAATGCCCAAGGTTTCAAAGTCATGATATTGTGTGTGAATAATCAAGAAAGTTTGCGGAAAAAACTTACAATGAACGGTTGAGAATTTCCAAGAAATGCTCCAATGGATGTACCTCCAAGCTTTGGCTTTGTTTTTTTTGCTCTTGGGTGAGTTTCCCTAACACCTCATTCAACTCTTTAACGTGCTAGCTTAATGAAATTTTGCAACAAAACTTCAAGGGAGAAGGAAGAAGCTCATGGCAATGAGCTAAAGAGAAGAAAGAGTTTGCTGTGAATAGTAAATTATCACACTTCCAAAGTTGACTTAACTAATTTATACAAAGGTTGAGTGTTGGTTTTGGTTTGAGTGTTTCATAAGCAATCCAAGCCTTACTCAAGCCAACAACAACTTCCATCAAATGTCTAACATGTTGATGTAATTGAAGTGGGTCTCACCACTTTTAAATTCCAAATTTAAGTCGGCTAACTCAACACGCAACTTCATTCGGGCCCAGGTTCTTTTAATTCCGAACTAAACGAATTTTCCGTCGCGACGTAATTAAATCCAATTTAATTAAATAATAATGCCTAGCAAAATTATTACGAAAGTCACTTGTGAATTAATTCGTTCGCCCGAATTAAAATCCAATTTTAATTCCACATTGAAATCTGATTTCAATTAATATATCCAATATATTATTTAATCAATTAATTCCAAATTAATCGCGTTCTCTCTTCTATTTGAATTTTATCCCAGATAAATTGTTGCCGCAATTAATCCTAGATTAATTTTCTCTCTCATAATTAATCCCAGAATAATTCTGTTCGATTCAAATGTCATCGGTGAATCTTTGGGAAGAGACCCAAGAGATCTCTGGATATGTTGGCAGTAAATACGGTCATCGGACTATCCGAACACGTGCGTACCTCGTACCACGTTCTTACCGATTTATAAGACATGGTTGGCTTCTAGTAAAACACCGTGCCTACCCAATTCTCCAGAAATATTCAACGAAGAATATATAATCTATATCAGCCATAGTATACTATGTATTGCGTATTACGATCTAGTATCGGATGTCACATGCTAGGCCAGGGCTGGAATTGTGTCTGCCCCGTACGAAGCATATATCGGATCACTAGCAACTAGTCTCTATAATCGGATAATCATGACCTAGTCATGTTATCCCGATAGTTGCAGCATATAAGAGTACTAGTTTTGTATCCCTGTGTGATCATCTTCTCCATATGACTGAAGTGATACTTCTATCTTGCCATCACACCCAATACACTACGATTCTCAGTAAACCCAGAAGAGGTGTACACAGAACCTGTTAAAGCTCCGAACGACCAAAACCAAAGTGTACTGATTGTCGCAAGTATTAGCGATGCAAGTCTCAGGTTAAGACCACATATACCTACCCTGATTCGGATTCCCATAGACACATAGTCATACTACCAATGGGATTCCGAGGGGTCTATCCAGAGCGAAGCTGTTCCCGGTCCAACGGCTAAAAGAACCTCATATCACACTTGCATAAGTATCATATACTTAAATATATGATAATTATGCTTTTAAGCTTCCATAACGCGCACAAGTGTAATATTAGTCTATTCCGCATTATCGATTTCCAGTCTCGATAATACTACGACTATGGATATTTAATGATTAAACCGTTCGTGGATTAATAATGTCCCATATCTTATCAATCCGGAACTAATCATAAGGACTTTTATCATTTATATATATTCAAGTAATCCAATTACAAAATGATAAAATCGCAATTTCCTTTGTCACATAGTTAATTTGTACAAAAACTAAAATGTCTTTTACAAATAGTGATGCTATGGGTCATAATTGTCCAACAATCTCCCACTTGGCTTATAGCCAATCACTCAAGTATCTAACACCTGAACTTGTGCCAAATGATCATTCCCCTTACATACAAACATACCTCTTGAGGTTCTAAGTGGGCTTGTGCCTTAAGGCTATCCTCTTCCCTAAAGTGGTGTATGCTTCTACTAGAAGGGGTGGGGTGTGTCCTATCAGTATTATCCATGGCATTAGGTTTAGTCCATGTGTGAGATTTCTCAGCTAAGTTATTCAAATACTCTAATGCTTCATCATGGTTCTTTCGGATGAAATCACCATTACTTATTGTCTCCATGAATTGGCGCTCTCTAGGGGTTAAACAGTCATAAAAATAGCTCACTAAGCGCCAACTCTCATATCCATAGTGAGGACAACTCGCTAACATCTCCTTATACCTCTCCCATGTTTGATAAAGGGTTTCATTATCTTTTGGGAGAAGGTAGATATTTGTGTTTTCAAGGCATTAGTCTTATGGTGTGGGAAGTATTTGTTGAAAATGCCTGTGTCATCTCGCCCCATGATCTTATTGACCTAGGTCTCAAGAAATACAACCAGCTCTTAGCTATATCCTTAAGAGCAAAACGGAAGAACCTAAGTCTAATTGTGTCAGTGATTCTGAACTGGTCATGGAAGGTTGCTACGACCTCTTTAAACTCTCTAATGTGCACATAGGGGTTCTCGTTCTCCAAACCATGAAAGGTTGGGAGATACTGTATCATTCCAAGCTTAAAGTCTATGTGTGGTGCATTAGGAGGAAACATGATGCACAATGGTGTAGCTGTGCGAGTGGGGTTGAGGTACTCTTCAAGAGTCCTCACGGGTGGTCTCCCGTACTCACTCATAGTGTGTGCGCTAGACTCGGATGGTGTGGCAAAAAGATTTTCAAATATGTTATCGGAATCTGAATCTTCCTCTCCAGTCCTAATAAATCTACCAAACCGATCTCTATGTCTAGACATGCAATTAAACTCATGTAAAATAAGAAACAACAAAAATAAAACAAAAATAAATAAATAAATAAATAAAAAGAATAAACTAAAATTTAAAATCTAACTAAAACTAAAATAAAAAAAAATAAGTAAACAAAATAATAAATAAATAAAAATAACAGAAAATGTTAAAGAATGAACGAAGTTACCGCTTTGTGTTCGACCAAGCAAACCTGCTCCTTTCGATTGTAAACCATCTCCCCGGCAACAGCGCCAAATTTTGAATACGCCCAAAGAGTACTTGCGGTTATCGCAGTATAGTTGCGGTGTCGATTCCTCATAGAGATGGTTACAAGGAACTATTTTACTCAAGCAAAAACGTTAACAGTAACTTAACTAAATAAAAGATTTAATTGGCAATTTAAACTAAATATTATGAAGATTATGCAGGAATTATCAATAGAGAGAAATAGCAAAGCGTCAGGAATCCCTCATGCATCAAGTTCTTATATTCAGTTATCGATTCTTTTTATTACGCAATTGAAGGTTTCACATCTCAAACCATCAATCGGAGGATATTCAATTCTCAACACACTAAGTTCTAAAGTAATTGATAAATTATCTTCTCTATGTTAACAGCACATAAAGTTATTGTTACAACCTATCTAACATCGACAATATACTCGCAAGCAATATTACAGCAAAAGATCAACTCATAAAACAACTTCTACCAGTCACAAGTGATTTCACAAATCATACATAGAAGAAGCATGACTATTCCTATATGCAAATTGATAAAATATAGTTTCTGGATTCATATAATCAAAAGATAAAAAGAATAATAAGATATCAAGTGTATTGAGCAATAAAGTTCATCCAAGAATCAATTGTTGGTTTCTAATTAGGTCCCAAGATCATGAAATCAAGCAAGAAACAAGTGAATACAACAAAGGAGAATGGCGGAAACATACTCACAATGATCGGATCTTGTGACGCGATGAAGAACACTTCAATCTTCCTCCATGGTGAAGCTCGGTAGTGAGCTTATTGGCAGTGGGCTGCTCAGTTTTGGCCTCTTTGGCTCCTCCAAGAATCGGCCATTGATGATCTCCATTGAAGCTGCAAGCTCCAAGCTTCAAAAGATGATTCCAAGCTCATGTGTTCACTGCCCTATCACCTTTATATAAACCCATTGTGTGTGCTAGCACTTGATTTTGCAACAAAATCAACTCTTGCTTCTCTTCTTGTATTCAGCAGAACCAGAAAATGGAAGAAGAAGAAGAAGATGGCTCCAAGCCGTGAGAGAAGATGAGGGAAAAAGAGAAGACCATGTGTTGTGGAGAGAGAAAAGAAAAATATTTTTATATATTTGATTTTCCAAAAATCAAATAACAAAAACCCTTTTCCATTTTCCAAAAAGTCAAAAAGCAAAAGCAATTAATGTTTTTCAACTACCACATCAATCACTCAATCAATCAATCAAATTGTCACATCACTCAAAGTGACATGTGATTTGATGCTTGATGTGACTAGCGATTTGACGCTTGATGTGACTTGCGTGCCGTACTCAAATTCAAAATGCTAATGCGCTCGCAAACAATCTCGGGCTCGGGTTCCCTAATTCCATATTAACGAATTTTCTGTTGCGACGTAATTAAACGATTACACCTAGCGAAATCACTATTCACGTCGCTAACGAATTAATTCTAAATTAACTTGTTCGCCCGAACTAAAATCTAATTTTAATTCTGCGTCGAAATCCAATTTTGTATAATATATCGAATATATTATTTTATCGATTAATTCCAAATTAATCGTTCTCTCTCTTTAATTAATATTTTATCCCAGATAAAATATCTTCGTAATTAATCCCAGATTAATTTTCTCTCTCTTCTAATTAATCCCAGATTAATTAAAGTGCGAGTCATACTTCATCGGTGAATCTTCGGGAAGCGACCCATGAGATCCCCGGATATGTTGGCAGTAAATACGGTCGTCGGACTATCCGAACACGTAAGTACCTAGTACTACGTTTGTACCGATTTACAAGACAAGGTTGGCTTCTAGCAAAGCGCCATGCCTACCCAATTCTCCAGAAACATACTTACAGGAATAAGTGATCTATATCAGGCATAGTATACGTGGTATTGTGTATGTCGATCCAGCATCAGATAATCATGTGCTAGGCCTGGGGCTGGAATTGTGTTTGCCCCGTACGAAGCACATATCGGATGTCTGGTAACTAGTCTCTATAATCAGATATACATGACCTAGTCATAATATCCCGATAGCTCGAGCATTTAAGAGAAAAAGTTCTATATCCTATGCGATCATCATCTCCACTATGACTGGAGTGATACTTCCGTCTTAACATCACACCCAACACACTACGATTCTCAATATACCCAGCATTGGCGTACACAGAACCTGTTAAAGCCATGGACGACCTCAACCAAAGTAAATTGATTGTCGCAAGTATTAGCAGTGCAAGTCTCAGGTTAAGACCAAATACACCTACCCTAATTTCGGACTTCCATAGACACATAGTCATACTACCAATGGAATTCTGAGGGGGTCTATCCAGAGGGAAGCTATTTCCCGTACCATCGGTAAAACACAACCTCCTATTACACTTGCATGAGTATCCTATACCCAAATATATGAGAACTATGTCGTTGTGCCCTCATAACGCGCACAAGTATAATACTAGTCTTTTACGCATTTATCGATGTCCAATCTCGACAATGCTCTGTTTAGGGATATTTAATGATTTATCCTTCGTGGACTGATATTGTCTCATATCATTCTCCGTCCAGGAACAAATCATAGGGACCTCTCATCATTTATATATCTTGGTGATCTAATCACAAATGATAAGAGTGCAATCTCCTTTGTCATGTAGTTAATTTGTACAACAACACCATGATCAGTACAAATAGTGACGCTATGGGTCATAATTATCCAACAATCTCCCACTTGGCCTATAGCCAGTCACTCGAGTGTCTTACAGCCGAACTATGTACGGTTGGCTCAAACTGCTGAGAAAAGGCTTTCGTCAGCGGATTTTTATGAACATCATCTGATGCGATTTTTTCGATCATCACATCGCCACGATGTATGATCCGAACGAATCAGATGAATATCAAAGTATTTATCTGGATCGTTGATGAGACCATTAATTATTTAGCATGTGCTGACGCCTAGCTCAGCTGCTAACAGAACTATATCTAATCTAATTAGATTTTTTATTGACCCTGATGGCTTCTATTGCTGCCTCAGCTGCTGCAATTAACCCGCATTTATTGTTTATTCGGTAACAGTATCTTGCTTGGAAGATTTCCAGCTCACTGTATCGTTATACTATTGTATAGTACCTTTGTTACGACTTATAGTCGTTATCATGAAAGCCAAGCTTTCACAGATTATTTTATGGGAATATCATTTCCAAGAAATGATATATCATCATTACTCAGGACATTCACTGTCAGTGCGCTCCCACTAACCTCCTTATATACACAAGAATTATTTTCGTTTTGAATTAAATCATACATTATTATGATTACATCAAAACGATAATTCCAAGAACTTAATGCTTGCTTCAATCCATTTATGGATCGAATAACCTGCAAACCTAGTTTGCTTGTTATGGTTCGACAAAACCGTCAGGATGTGTAAACATCCTCCGAAAGGTTTCCGTTAAGGAAAGCAGTTTTCCCGTTCAGCTGTCATATTTCATAAATGAAACATGCAGCATCAGCAAGCATTATCCAAATGGATTTACCGTGGCAACAGGTAAAAGGTTTCGTCGCAATCAACACAATGTTGATAACTCTACCTTTTCGCTACAAGCCTAGCTTAGTACGATGGTATGTTGCCTTCCATGTATGTCTTCCTTGAAGACTTATTTAGTACCAATAGGCACAATGCCTTGCGGTACATCAACTAGTATCCAAACAGAGTTGATATACATGGAATCCACTTCGGACTTTATGGCACTTTGCCATAATAGGGAGTCGATACCTTGTATCACTTCCTCATACGTAGTCAGTTGGTATTCCTCAAAAGATTGACATCTTTATGAGGTGAGATCAGAAACCCATACCCCAGGCTGTTTTCTAACTCTCTCCGACCTACGTGGTTCTTGTGTATTCGAAGATTATTGGAATAGTTTCATCCTTGATGAAATATTTTTGTTCCATTAGGACTCGGTGCCAGGAATAGTATTACTCCGATTTTTCATCGAGTTTTACTATCCTCCCACTTACCACTACATATCAGTATTCCTCTTAGGAAAACCGCATGGTGAGCAACAATCTAATTTTTCTCTCGTGAGTTGTATAAGTACTATACTTATGGTATCCCTAGGATAACCTACAATTGACACTAATCCAATTTGGGTTCTAGTTTGGTATCATCCAAACATATGCCAAGCATACCCAAATTTAACAGGAATGAGAAACCTGGTTTCTTTCCTGTTCACATCTAATATGTTATCTGTCGAACAGATATTTATGGAACCTTATTCAAAATAAGTTTTGCACTGTTTAGCGTATCCGTTGAAGGAAATGGTAGCTCAGAGCGACTCATGATTAACCTTATCATGTCTTACAAAATTCGGTTTCTCATTTCGGACACACCATCAAATTGACGTGTTCCGGGAGGAGTCCTCATTGAAAGAATACTATACTCTTTCAAGTATTTGAGAAACTTATTGCTTAAGTATTTTCATCATGGTCAAACCGTGATGGTTTAATACTTTACCCGATCTGTTTGTCTATTTCGTGTCGAAACTTTAAAAGTTTCTGATTTGTGTTTGAAAAGAAACACATAACCATAACACGATGCCACATCCGTATAGGTCACGAAATATTCATATCCACCTCTAGCCTAGCTTGACATGGGCCCACTTGCTTCACTATGAACTAGGGCTAACAGATCGGTGGCATTTGCACTTTTACCAAGTAAATAATGTTTTAGGCATTTTGCCCAATAAACTAGATTCGTAGACTTTATTTGAATAGAATCAAATTAGTCCGAGTACCCACTCTTCAAAAGTGTTGATATACTAGTCTTGTTTAATTGTGTCCTAGACAACAATGCCACATTCAAGTTTCAACCTGATCAAATCAGTTTGAGCTATTTGTTTGTCATGTTATACGTTTGAGATTTATTTATATTCTAAATATAAATTTTGTTGTTCACATCTAATGTGTTTATCTCAATATCATCTTTATATAATAAAACACTTTAGTGTTCTAGAATATAAAGGTATATCCGCAACGGATTATACACTGATATAGAGATAATGTTTCTAGTCAAACTAGTTACATTATAACAGTTTCCTAATTTACGTACATACCCGAAGGGTAGTTCATAAACTTAGGTATCTACGGTTAAAACAGCGACTTTCGTCCCGTTTTCAATTCGCATATTAATCTCAATAGAAGTCAGTATCCTGCTCATAGCAGATTCTGAACATCAGTATATATTTATGTACTACACTAAGTATCTAAAATCCAATTTTAATACTAGTAGTGAACATAATGTTGACAAACATATTTGAAGTCAGAGACTTGCTCTGCTTCAATTCCTTCTTGGGATATGTCCTTTTATCTTCCTAGAAGATTATAATGATTTTGCCTTTGCCCTTTTCACATTCCAGTAGCCTTTGGCCAAGCCTCTGGTTTCTAGAATATCGAAGTAAGGTGCGCCTTGCGCTACTTGCATTATTGCAAACTTTGGTTTTGTCTCCTTGAGAATAGTCATTAACTCTCCAAGAGTTTACTATTGCAATTAAAAGTACTTCTAAGATCTAATCTTTGAAAATCCTTCAATTTCTTTATCAAATTATAAGGATCTAATCCTTAGTTCTTAAAAAGAAATTAAGGAGTCTATGACAAGTATAATGGATTAAGCACTAAAGTTATCATCACATAAATCTTCCAAAGATTATGCTCTACTATTTGCTTAACTCCGGGCTTAGGCATAATACGTTATTTTATCAAATAAAGTAAATTATTATTTTCCAAGACCATCCTGAAATTATTCCCAATTTGAAAATTAAAGTCGTTTAAATATATTTTCACCCAGGATTATGTTTTAAACACTAATCTTTCATTTATCTTGATTCTAATAGTCCAATTATTTAATCAACGATTTGTGGTACTATATATTATAATGATTATTATAGTCCAACTATACAATCAAATATAATTTAAATTAATTAACCTCAATTATATTGATTACTATAGTCCAACTATAAAATCAACTATAAATTGAAATTAATTAATTCAAATATATTGATTACTATAATCCAATTATATAATCAACTATAATACAGTCCAACTGTTTATTTAAAACAACAATTAAATATTAGTCCAACTAATATATTAATTTATATGACGAATGATTTGAATGAGCGCATATGGCAAATAATTAAACAAATATTGCAAATTCAATTCTTGCCTCCCACTAATTTTCGGCGAGCCTCTAACCCTCTGTCGAGTACTCGGGAAACCGTGTTTCCTAGTGGGCTAGGATCCCGTTAAATATCACACAATCTTGACTTTGGCCAACAAATTGTATGATAATTAACTAGGTAGATCTCTAAGATCAATTGGATCCAATCCAATTTCTAGATCCAGTAGGGGGACATCCAAGTCTGAAATATATATCTTATATATGCCAATATATCCAATATATTACCTAACCTTTTTCCTCTCAATCAACCAAGCTTTGGCTTTGGCACAACAAACTTAGTGATCCCAGTTAAGCGCGACCCATTGACCATGGAAAGCTTCGTAATCAATGTCGATGGACAAGAAATGGTCTTGACTTTGGCCAACAAACCACAACTTGGACAAGACACCAATATAGAACAAAGCTCTCATGATTCAAACACATCCTTGACGGATAAAGGCCTTGACTTTGGCCAACAAGCCAATGTCAGTCTCGGATCTTGAGTGGGAATCACTCAATGGAAGGAAAAACGCTTAATATTATTTGAGGGTTTTTTGCGTGCAAATTGGCAACTAATTTATTTTCTTTGTTAAGGTCTCATCATCATACACCCTTGAACATGCATTCTAAACACATAATAAAGCGCATATGAAAAATAATAATGATATGCGGATGGATACTTTACATTGATCCTATATCAAATCTCTCCCTTTCTCTCTCCCGCTAGCACATGTATTACTTCTACCCGTTACACTACACTTCTAAAGAAACCTCATTTACATTGAGGGGAATAGGTGAGAAGAGAAATACAATGAGAAATGAGGTAATAGGCTGGACACGCAGGTCCAATTAATAAATCAAATTTATTACAATTTCCAAAATTGCCCCACCCATCTAATATCTATCCGATATACATTATTCATGCATCGCAACCATGTATTCACACAAGCATGTTATCAATCAATCTAATCCAATTAATTAATCTGATAATTAGTGATCATCCAATGTTCAAACAACGATTTGATTTTGCTCGAGTCAAACTCGTTTTGCGAATAAGTACTCAAAGTACGAATTCTTGAATTAAATCAAACTATAAAATTAAATCCAATTCAATTTGTATTTGATACTAATTCACTATTTAATTCCAAATTAAATATTACACTTTATTAACGAACCTTTACGACTTAAATTCCAAATTCAATCGTTACGGGTCTCAAAGCCCGTTTGATATCGAATATTAATTTAATTAAAGTCCAATGGGCTTTTAATTAATTTCTTAAGGCGTGGACTTTTGGTCAACTCGGGTCAAACTGAATAACCAAAATCCAATCCGGGATTTACCCCATAAGTCCAGAAATCAATTTTGGCCCAATTAAATAGTTAAGGTCCATTAAGTCATAATTGGACTTTATGGATGCGGTTTTGGGCCCAATTGGATCCAACCAAATTGGCCTAAACCTAACTTGGTACAACCAAGCCCAAAAGCCCAATTACAACCTTTAAGGCCCAAATCCAATTTAAACCCAATTAATTAATTTATAAAATTCCACAATTAATCACCCAATTAACATTTCTAAAACATCAATTAGCCTAATTAATCATGCACTTTAACATCAAATAGTGTCCAACACAATTTAATCAAAATCAAACCCATTTTCATGCTTTGTTATTCTCGGCAATGTAGGGGTTTTTCTTTCCGATTCGGTTTCAATCCAATTGAATCCACAATCATCATTTCCCAAATCATTTCAACTCATTCAATGAATCAAAATCAAAAAACACCATGAATTTCAAAAAACTCATTAGTTTCGGCCAAGCCTCTAATTTGGGGAAAATTTGTCCAATTCAAAATTCAATCCAATTAAACCTCAAATCAACTTTACCTAATTGTTTTAAGCCATCCAATGATCAAATAAACAAAAATTACCAAGACATTAGGGCTCTCAAATTTTCGGCCAAGCCTTCAAAATTGGGGAAAACTTGATCCAATCAAATTTCATGAAATTGATCATGCACAACTTCAATTAATCAACATCCAAGCATACTTAATCAATCAATTTAACCAAATCATGCTCAAATTGATTTTGCCCAATTTTAAACCCTAAAAATTTCATGCTTGATATAAGCTCAAGATACCATTGTTGGTTTATAATTAGGTCCCAAGATCATGAAATCAAGCAAGAAACAAGTGAATACAACAAAGGAGAATGGCGGAAACATACTCACAATGATCGGATCTTGCGACGCGATGAAGAACACTTCAATCTTCCTCCATGGTGAAGCTCGGTAGTGATCTTATTGGGCTGTGGACTGCTCGGTTTTGGCCTCTTTGGCTCCTCCAAGAATCGGCCATTGATGACCTCCATTGAAGCTCCAAGCTCCAAGCTTCAAAAGATGATTCCAAGCTCATGTGTTCACTGCCCTATCACCTTTGTATAAACCCATTGTGTGTGCTAGCACTTGATTTTGAAACAAAATCAACTCTTGCTTCTCTTCTTGTATTCGGTAGAACCAGAAAATGGAAGAATAAGAAGATGGCTCCAAGACGTGAGAGAAGAGAAGGGAAAAAGAGAAGACCGTGTGTTGTGGAGAGAGAAAAGAAAACTATTTTTATATATTTGATTTTCCAAAAATCAAATAACAAAAACCCTTTTCCATTTTCCAAAAAGTCAAAAAGCAAACGCAATTAATGCTTTTCAACTACCACATCAATCACTCAATCAATCAATCAAATTGTCACATCACTCAAAGTGACATGTGATTTGACGCTTGATGTGACTAGCGATTTGACGCTTGATGTGACTTGCGTGCCGCACTCGAATTCAAAATGCGAATGCGCTCGCAAATAATCTCGGGCTCGGGTTTTCTAATTCCAAATTAATGAATATTCCGCTGCGACGCAATTAAACGATTACGCCTAGCAAAATCACTATTCACGTCGCTAACGAATTAATTCTAAATTAACTCGTTCGCCCGAATTAAAATCTAATTTTAATTCCGCATCGAAATCCAATTTCGTATAATATATCGAATATATTATTTTATCGATTAATTCCAAATTAATCGTTCTCTCTTTAATTAATATTTTATCCCAGATAAAATATCTCCGCAATTAATCCCAGATTAATTTTCTCTCTCTTCTAATTAATCTCATATTAATTAAAGTGTGAGTCATACGTCATCGGTGAATCTTCGGGAAGCGACCCATGAGATCCCCGGATATGTTGGCAGTAAATACGGTCGTCGGACTATCCGAACACGTAAGTACCTAGTACTACATTTGTACCGATTTACAAGACAAGGTTAGCTTCTAGCAAAGCGCAATGCCTACCCAATTCTCCAGAAACATGCTTACAGGAATAAGCGATCTATATCAGGCGTAGTATACGTGGTATTGTGTATGTCGATCCAGCATCGGATAATCACGTGCTAGGCTTGGGGCTGGAATTGTGTCTGCCCCGTATGAAGCACATATCGGATGTCTGGTAACTAGTCTCTATAATCGGATATACATGACCTAGTCATAATATCCCGATAACTCGAGCATTTAAGAGAACAAGTTACGCATCATATGCGATCATCATCTCCACTATGACTGGAGTGATACTTCCTTCTTAACATCACACCCAACACACTACGATTCTCAATATACCCAGCATTGGCGTACACTGAACCTGTTAAAGCCCTGGACGACCTCAACCAAAGTATATTGATTGTCGCAAGTATTAGCGGTGCAAGTCTCAGGTTAAGACCAAATACACCTACCCTGATTTCGGACTTCCATAGACACACAGTCATACTACCAATGGAATTCCGAGGGGGTCTATCCAGAGCGAAGCTGTTTCCCGTACTATCGGTAAAACACAACCTCATATTACACTTGCATGAGTATCTTATACCCAAATATATGAGAACTATGATGTTGTGCCCTCACAACACGCACAAGTGTAACACTAGTCTTTTACGCATTTATCGATGTCCAATCTCGACAATGCTCTGACTAGGGATATTTAATGATTTATCCTTCATGGACTGATACTGTCTTATATCATTCTCCGTCCAGGAACAAATCATAGGGACCTCTCATCATTTATATATCTTGGTGATCTAATCACAAATGATAAGAGTGCAATCTCCTTTGTCACATAGTTAATTTGTACAACAACACCATGATTTGTACAAATAGTGACGCTATAGGTCATAATTGTCCAACATCAATAACATAAATATGAGATTTGAATACAAGAGTTCATCCTTAGCTTTGCCTAGGGAAGACACGGCGACGATGTCCGGGCCCGCGGCCCGGTCGGGAGTATGAAGTAGCCTACGGGGGACTAAATCGAAGAATAAAATGGAGTCGCCACCCAGTGTAAACTGGGAAATGATTTAAGGTCACACTCACCCCTCATAAGGGAAGACCTCAAACCGTTGGGTTCGGGATGGTCCCTTACTTATGCCAATTGTAATGAAAGGATTTATGCAATAGTAGAACTAAGTCTTATGCAATACATGCAATATAATTTAATCAACACACAAGTTCGCACACCAATAAGCGTAAATAAAAATGAAGGCAAATGCATGATTCCATCAACATAATAACCAAAGAAGTGGGTGAATGTAAATAAATAATACCAATAAAAAGGGTCATTAATAATAAAGAGAGATGGTCAAGTGCATAATGTAAAAAGGATGAATAAAGAGACAAATATACATGAAACATGATAAAAGAATTTGTCCAGTGTGCATGCGTTCGAGTGGCGTTCGGAAACGCGTTCGAACGGTATAAGGCTGAATGCATGCATTCGAGTAGCATTCGTAAAAGCGTTCAAACGGGACGGGATATCATGTGTGGCAAGGCAAAATGCATGCGCGTTCGTGTAGTGTCCGGAAATGCGTTCGAACTGGGTGAGGCCGAATGCATGCGTTCGAGTAGCATTTGGAAATGCGTTCGAACGGAGAGAGACAGAATACATACGTTCGTGTAGTGTTTGAGAATGCGTTCGAATGAGATTACCAAAGTGGCGTCTAAAATGACATAAACACGTGCAGGAATGTTTCCCCATGCGGTACGTGGAGTTGTATCCCATGTACAGACCGCACTACCGTCCATTCAAATTCGGCTACGGATTTTATGTCTGGGTTTCCATCTGATATACCGCAAGGGATAACACATAATCATTAACACAACGCAATCATTAACCCAATGTTAACATACATGAAATATGATAATGCATACAACAATAAATAACCGAAGAGATGAATATGCGAAGTAACAAAGAAGATAAATAACACAAAACAAATGCGGAACAATAAAACAACAATAAACGTAAATTAAATACGAAATAATAAAAGACTAATAATACGAAATAAATGCGGAATAATAAATTTGTGACTAAAGAATTTGGCCGTTTTCAATGTAGGACTTCGCATACCCGGTTGGACGTATTCCACGTCCAACCAAGCATGTCGTTTCCAGGACGAAAAAATAAAATATAACAAAGGGTGCCCTCAGGTCTTACCTTTTAAGTCGCTTACCAGGAGCGCGTTGGGACGTCGCCGGAAGGGTTAACGTTTCCGCTATTTTTTTGGTTCGCTGATTTACTCTTTCCACTCGCTGTTTTCTCTATTTTCACTTGTTGTTTTGGCCGCTATTTTGGGGTGTCAGGCCACTATTTTCGGTGGTGTTTCGGTGATTTTTGGGACTATAATTCGGACAATTTTTGAGCTAGTTTTGGGAAGATTTATGCACTGGTTTAGGGGTCAGTTGGGCAGATTCTCGGTACTGTTTTAGGGTTATTGTTTTGCTATTTTGTGATCTTATGGACTGTTTTGGAGGGGCTGTTTGGTTTGGTTATAGGGGTGCTTACTCACGTCCAGAATGGCTTCTGGCTCCACATTCATGCTGAATTTGTTTGCATGCGTTGTTCACGCCATGCTGTTACTGCTTTGTCCAATCGGTGGAGGGATACTTTGTTTGTTCGATCGGTGAAAATAGGGGAACTTAAGGTGTGTTGTTGTTTTTGTTGGTGGACCAAACTGTTGTCGGCTTGATCTTGGTTTACAGCTGTGTTTGTTGTGTGTGTCGGTGTGGTGGCTCAGTTTGTGTGCTATTTGTGTTTTTGATTGTTTTTTTCGTTCAGGGTTGTTGTTTACTAGTTATTTGGTTTCAGTCGTGAAAGGTCTTAGCTGCTGCCGCATGTGTGATGTCAGGTTGATAGAGAAGCCAGTTTCGTTTGGGTGTCGTGAGCGTGTATTTGTCTAGGTTTTTTTTGTTTGGTTTTTTTATGCTGCTTCTTTTCTCACGCCCACGTCCAGGTGGCTGCTTGGCTTTGTAGTTTTATTATGTCGGTTGTTCATTGTGTGCGTTCTCGGTTTGGTGACCTTATTTACGTTAGTGAGTGTGTGAGGTGGCTTTGTGTGTCCTTTGCATGAGTCGGTTTTACGTTGAAAGAAGGTTAGGGTAGTGATGGTGGTTCCGAGAGAAGAGAGTGTGGAAGGTTATGGCTATTGTTTGTTTATTACTTTAGGGTTTGTGGCCTGTGTGTGAGATAGGTGTGTGTGTGTGAGTTTAGTGTGAGGGAGGCTTTATTTGATCGGTGTTGTAAGGAAGCCAGAAGAGGTGGCTTTGTTGGAGGGTTTTCGAGAGGGGTATTGGCTGGGTTGAAGGTTCATGCGTGGCTGTTTAGGGTTGAGAGAGGCGAGAGGGAGAGGCCAGAGAGAGAAGGAAGAGAAGAGAGAGGTTGTTTGTGTTATTGCCGAGAGTTATTAGGGTTTTCTGTTGTTTTATGGGTTTTTTTTGTGTTTGTTATTTGTGAAGGGAAAGGGGAGAGAGGTGAGAGAGAGAGAGGAGATTAGGGTTTGTCCATTGCTTGGTCGGTTAAGAGAAGAGGAATGAGAGTGCTTTTTGTTTTTTTTTGGGTTTCACGTGGATGTTGTCGTGGGTATCTTAGGGAGAAGAGAGAGAGATGATGGAGTCCAAGAGAGTGAGAAAAAGCTTAGGGTTTTGTATTCTTGATGAAGTCGAATGAACGTGGGGGGAGAGAGAGATAGGCGAGAGGGATGAGAGATGTGTGAGGGGCGAGAGAGATCCAGGAAACTTGTTAGAGTTTATTTTTATTTTTGTGAGAGGGAAGAAGAGGTCGTGAGTGTCTTGGTGGGGGCTTCCTTCATTAGGGTTTAGTTTAGTGGTGTTTATATAGTGGTGAGCTAGGGTTAGGGTTTCGTGGTTGTGTTACGGTTTTGGATGGGTACGGGGGTTTTGGGCCAAGATTAATATTTAAAACGGGAATCGACTGAGTGAACCTGCGGCTAACTAGCGAGTTTAAATTTGAAGAGCTATTAATTTTAGAATTTTCCCTTCCGACGTTCGTTTCCCCCGACTTCCGTAACTAATCGGGTAGTGCCTCCATGCGAGGCTCATCATTGGGCTTTATGCAAAAATGCATTGTCTACAGTCGCCCCCACTTTGATGGGGCTTGTGCAGTGTGTGACAGTGACAACCCTATCAAAGTTATGCATGCATTTTTTACTTACCTGGTTCATCGGCTGTCGCACTTACCTGCTGCTTTGCTAGATGCTTCGAACTGAGTTGATTTGGTGGTGAGGTGCTTCGAACCCTGGTTCCTACCCGAACCATTACTGATGAGAGATGATTCATTCCCGAACCGTTACTTGATGATAGATGGTTCATTCCTGAACCATTACTGAGTTGAATTGATTGTGGGCTTTGTTCCCGAGTTGTACTGAATGTGGGCTTTGTTCCCTGGGCTTTATTCCCGAGCTGTGTAGAGAGTGAGCTTTATTCCCGAACTGTACTGACTGTGGGCTTTGTTCCCTGGGCTTTATTCCCGAACTGTATAGAGAGTGCGCTTTATTCCCTGGGCTTTGTTCCCGAACTGTGTTGAGAGTGGGCTTTCTTCCCGAACTGTGTTGATTATGGGCTTTGTTCCCTGAATTGAGTTGAGGGTCTTGTTCCCGAGTTGAGATGAAGGTCTTGTTCCTGAATGGAGTTGTGGGTCTTGTTCCCGATTTGAGTTGTGGGTCTTGTTCCCGATTTGAGTTGTGGGCCTTATTCCCGAACTGAGTTGTGGGTCTTGTTCCTAAAATGATTTGAGGGTCTTGTTCCCAAATTGTGTTGAGAGTCTTTTTCCCTATTTGAGTTGTGGGTCTTATTCCCGAATTGAGTTGCTCCTCTTAGCCGCTTTTTTTTCTTCAAATCTTGCAAACACAAAACAAAAATTGCGTGTATATGACGTGTATGCATGTATGCATGGATGCATTTCCTAGTCCGATGGGTTAGGCATTTCTTGCGCTCTTTGGTGTCTTTCGCCTATAAATGTCTTTAGTCGCCCCCTAGGCCTGCTTACAATTTCCTTTTGCCAGTTCTTTTCTGGTGATTGGTTAGTTCTCTTTGATCTCATAGCTCAGGATTTCGTTGTGTCCCTTATTCGCGGGTGGTAGACTGGTCGCCCCCAGACATGATTTAGCTTTCTGTTCTAATCTGTTTGCACTAGGTCAAGGTAGACTACGTGGTGTGTCACTCTGTATCAACATATTATATTATTGGCTACAAAATAGTCCCAATAGTTATACATATTATTCTCCTCAAAGAATGCTCAGTAATGAGACCGGAGAACCTTCTAAGCACTCGATGCAACTCAAATCTGAGTTGTTGAATAAATGATCTAAGCTAGACTCAAAGTGTGTTTGTGCAAAAGTTCTTTTACAGCTCGATTCCTAGGTAAGCCAACTCAATGATTTTATTTCAAAAATTATGGTCGATGGGTCAAACTAACCTAGATATCTCAATTATGCTCTGCAATTGCTTTTCTGTTCTCAATATGGTATGGTTTTCTTTTTCTTTTGTCTCTCTTTCTCTCTTTTTTTTCTTTTTTTTCTTTTTTTTTCTTTTTTTTTCAACACACCTACCCTTTAAGGTAGAATTTCTCATCATGGTGGTCCTAATACTCGCCCATGGGTAGCTTCACGCTTATCGGTTATAGGTGGTTTAATTTTTCTCTTTAGAGATTTTTCTTTTATTTTCAACCATACCACACATCATAACACAAGCAAGTCAAGATAGACATCTAAGCAAACGGTCATTCACCAACCTACAATTTTTTCAACTAGTCATATTGTCAACTACTCAGGTTTTCACATAGATCAACTACTCAAAGCATCAGATAAAATCACATCAAGAGTTTACGAGTCTAACATAGATCAACTACTCAAAGCATCAGATAAAAGCACATCAAGAGTTTATCGTTTCTAAGATTTCACCCTAAAGCAAACCATTTCATCATCGGACTTATGTCTAACTATTAATGACTAAAAACAAACAATTTTTCTTTCTTTCTTTCTTTCTTTTTCTCTTTTTTTTTCTATTGTTCTTTTTTTTTCTTTTTTTTTCTTTTTTTTTCTCTTTTTTTTTTCTTTTTTTTCTCTTTTTTTTTCTGAAGGCCCCCATATGGTCTTTCTATTCTTGTAGTAAAGTTTTCTATTTCTCGGCTTCCCCGATATCCATGTTTTCTAAACTCTTCTTGACAAGTCTTTCTTTCCTAACCCAACGAATATCTATGATGGCTTTTAAGACACATGGGTTAACATGATGCGTGTATGCATGAGATGCATGAGATGCAAGTGGTTATCAATACAACATATATCCTTCCGACCTTATATCTCCCACACTCGTGGAAAGTCCATTTTTGTCCTAGGTATGGCTTATTTTATGCACCAATGTGGGGTACATAAAATCATTCTCTCATATGCTACAAAGGCGAACCTTGGCTACCTCAGTCCTTTTCCATCAGTAAAAGCAAAGACCGCCCATTTACAACATGGACTAAGCCTATTATAGGGATCGTGCCATTGTCTAGAAACGAAGAATTGGGCCTTCAGTAATCACGGTCATGTGGATGAACTTGGAAGCATCCAAAAGTATGCAAATATGTCCTAACAAGGCGTATCCTTCCTGGATGAAAGCCAGTGTGGATATCGGACTCATGCTTCTAGCATATTTAGATTATGATTGGATTTTCTAAGTCCATCAAGGTTTTCATAAAAGTTGGCCCATTATCATTTCAAAGCATTCAATCATATTATTGCGAGGTGGAAACTTGTCCCAGTTGAAAAAGGCCCAACAAGTTTACACTTTTGCAATAAAGTGGCTAAACAACTTCTAATGATAGAGGTCCCAAACACACACTGGCCCATCGGCATTTTAGAAGCTTTTGGCCCTATCGTCATAAGACACAAACTCGTCCCAGTTTAAATGGCCCAACAAGTTCACATCTCATGACAAGAAGTTAAAATGAATCCAAATGATGATAGTCCCAAACACAAGCATAAAGGGGTGGCTTCTATATGTCACACAACTATGGTTCACATGTGGGTTTACATGAGTATGGACAAAGGTGTTGGGGTTGGTGCTCAGAGCGCCAATCCGGACCATATTTATGTCTGAATATGATCAATTTCTTTTTCCATAATATTACTTATTTATGGTTGCACCTCTTGTTTTTAATATACGTATTCGATCTGATAAATATTAGATTGAAACTAAATATGGTTTAGGGATATGTATATATTAGACAAAGGCCCGATAATATATAATGCAGTACACAATTACAAAGCTAGTTTGTAATTGACATTGGGAAGTTTCACTGCTAAATGTATATTATCAAACATAGTTCCTGGTCAAGATTTACTAACACGGGTTGGTTAGTCAAATCCGTTGAGACCAGTACATGTCGTATATCGAGACTTGGTCCGATGGTTTATCCCAATGAACCATGAGTCTGGGGAGACTCGTATAGACGTGTAGGTGTTTATAGTGGATAAACACTAAATGACTCACCGAAGATTCTTAATGGATGGTACACCAACGTCAATAAGAATCTTCTCGGATTGAGTAGCATAGTGGTCCTTCGACTTGAGATACCACTGTGGATGTATGAGACATCCTCCACACTTAGATGGTAGTCACGTCACCGATCTATTTAGATCAGACCTCCGTCTGATTGTTGGGTGCAGACCGATCCTCAGGATATCCTATGTGTATCAAGATAGAATCTGTCAGTTCTGTGTACAGAGCATAGGTAGTCCATATATGATTAGCAGTCTGTTAAATCTGTGGCCACAGTATACTTCGGAAGTAATTTCCGAATGTTATTTAGAGATTACTAACAGATACGTCGACGGGATAATACCTATAGAGATTTGACGTTTACATCTATATCTCTCGTATTATCAGGATACCTGTGATGGAGGGATTATACGTATGCAATGACCTCGACCAGTATGATTCAGCTAGTTTATCCGTGGTCGTCATAATTTACGGGTGGGTAAATTATAGACACGAAATTAGATTTTGTGATGGATATACCAGAATCTAGAGAGTCTCACTAATGAAATATACTCGTAGAGAACTAGGGCGAATTTTATAAATAATGATGATTATTTATAAATCGTTTAAACGTTAAACGAAAAATACATGCGAACGGGTCGAACCGTCATTTCCTAATTAATGTGTATTTGTATTTAATATATGACATTATTAAATACGCATTAATAAATTTTCAAATAAAGTTATTTGACATATATCATTAATATATGTATTTGAGATATTTAAAGTAAATATAATACATATATTTGAGATATTTATATTTAATTAATTATATAATTATTTAATTGATTAATGATTAATATAATTAAAATATAAATATCTCACCAAATGATAAAATTAGGAAATGATTATAAGTGTAAATTATTGACTTTATACTTAAAGGATAAGGTTGTCAAATTGAATTTGAATTCCTTGGATATTTATTTTAATTGTTGAAATTGAAAATATCCATTTTCCTTTTTATTTGTAATATTCGGCCATCGCCCTAAATTAAATATAATGGTTATATTTTTGAGTTGCAATTGTTGACTTAGTTGAATAATTTATTAAATTGTAATGATTTAGAAAACAAGTTGACAAGTTGTAAATTAAATGAAACAAAAATATAATATCTAGATATTTCTTCCTCCAAATTCGGCCAAGGGAAATTTGGGAGAGTATATACTGTTTTTTTCCATCTTTTAGGGTTTAACAAGTTCATTTGAAACAAATATAAACATAAAAGAGAGTTGAGAGAAAGTTTGAAGGCTAAAGGGAAAAGGCTTGAAAAAGCTTGTTTTTGTAAGTCTTTCTTTAATGTCTTCAACATGAAATATGTTTCTAACATGCTTAACTTCATTTTTTGTTGCTTTGATGTTATCTCTACTCTTATAGTTTGTGTTTATATGGTTGTGAACTTGAATGAAAGTTTGATGCATGTAAGTAAGCTTGAAATGGTTTCAAAGCTTTACTTTTGATTTTTAGAAAATCAAGTTGCCATTCTAGAGTTGGTAAGCCACTCCTTGGTGACCTAGAATTTTTCTAGAATTGTTTCAAAGTGGTGAGGCAAGATTGGTGAAGTATTGAATGGATTAAAATGTTGGATTTTTTAATTTTGGTGAAATTGGATAATTTGGTAAAATTGAAAAATTAGGGTTCTTAACCCACTCCAAATTTGGGGCTTTTCATATATGTGATGTATTATGGTATGAATATGATGCATATAAAATTTTAGGTTGATTGGATTTGATCTTGGCATGTTTTGAACTAAAGGGACCAAATTGCAATTAATTGAAAATTTTGGGTGGCTCACGGCATTAGACCAAAAATTGGGGATTTGTGTAAAATATGATTTTGATGCATTAGATTTTTGGGAAAACATTTTATAAATGATTTAGAATCATCCAAAATTGTATTTGACAACTTTTGGACTAAAATGATCAATTTATAAAGTTTTGGGGTAATTCGGTAATTACTAAGAAATTTGATTTCTTGGTAATTTTTTTAGAATTTGATAACTGGATAATTAAATAAATTAGTTTATTTAATTGATCCGAGAAAAACTTTGAAATCGGAAAATTTTGATTTTCCACTATTCCGCTGCGTTACAGATATTCCCCCTTAAAACCCCAACAAAATGGTATCAAAGCGAGTCTGATTCTGGACACCCTAATATGATTAGCCCTTTAAAATAAAATGTTTGTTCTTATCTTTACTTGATACATGCATGCTTTCACTTAATTTGATTAAATTTAAAGTGTATGACACTTTATGGAATATCCCCGCTTAATAAGGTTTTAAAGTAACTAGTATTTGGAATACTTGTTTCTTGGTCCATCTTGTCAATACGGTTTATAAATATTTTTCAGTGACTACATCCAAGACCGTGCCTCTGTTGTGAGGGTGTAGCCGATAGAGATTTATTTATGTCGGATGTATATAAGATACTAGATAAATTCAAGCGAAAGCGGAATCCTGAACGTGCCCTAGCTGTCAGGGTTACGCAAGTAACTTGAGTTTATCATTGACGAGTTTAACCTTGGTACGTCTCCTTGTGGGCCTGCCTTAGCAGCGACAATGAGAAACAACTGTGACCGGAACCTCATAGTCACTATTGAGTGATTGAAATATGAGTTGTCTACCTGTGAATATTCGTAGGCGAGACCGTGCCTCTGCTGTGAGTCGAAATATATTCATGGGGTCCACTTCTCATTATGGAATTCGATTTAATTATTGAATTCTCATTTTTCCATTGGGGATTACGGTATTACGTAAAATAGTGGGAGGCACTGCTAAGTTTAAAATATTCCATAACTTAGGCAGTGAGTATTATTATGGAAATTGCCGCTTGTTTGTTTCCTTATTCTATTGTTTATATAGAATTGAACTTTTATTTACTGCACACATATTTTGATATGTTATCTGACTTGACTCTTGGTTACAGTTATTCTAGAATAGGTTCTAGATACTACTAGACTAGGATATTATTAGATTGGTCTAAACCATCGTGAACTGTTGTTCCGATTTTCTTCAAAAATCAAGATGGTTAATGACTTAGTTTCTAAGTCATGATAGATAATCTAGATAGATATCCCTTTTAGGATATAATACTTTAGAGAGAATAGTTTCTTATGCAGTAAGAATTGACACGAATAAGTTCATGTCTCGAGATTCTTGACTGGCATTAAGAAAGCCCCATTAGGTATTTGTTTATCTAGTAATGACATTTTTTTAGCTTTAATGACCTTTAAAGGCAATGTGTCTGACACAATTTGCTAATCAATCATTTGCAATTGTTGCGAATAATTGAACGCAAATAGTAAAGCTTAAGAAAGGAGATGTGTATAGTTGTGTATAGAAATTATCGATTTTCACAATACAACAACTATAGGTATTGGATAATAGTTCTCCTGTCTAGTTATTTAAAATATTAGTTTATGATTATTTTGATATTTGATATCGGAACTTGCGACTATTGGATAGTTACTTGTTCTTTATAAACAATTGTTATATATTTTAAATAACTAGTAGTGTCATTGACGTAGAGATAAACATTAAGAAAATTTATTCGGTAAAGTAAATAATTTAGAACGGTGCTTTATGAGATTTTATCACTTAAGCATTGGATGCTTATTCCATATGGTAAATGATGGTTTGATACGATATCACACCACATATCCTTATCCATTTAATGAATATTGTATTCGGGAAAGTGATTGAAATCTCGTTTAACCAATGTTTTGTCATTGGACATCCAGATTTATTAAACTAATACATTAGATGTATGTAGTTTAATGAATTGTAATTACTTAAGGTAGTTTTCTTTACTTCGTAACCTAGTTTACGAATTGTCATAACTTAGTTACGTGTTTCTGAAGGAACACATATTGAACGTCTTGAAAGTATCAAGAACTTTCAATCTGTTCTGATGAAACGTAGATTGAACATTTTTGACTTGTTCAAATATATTCAATCTGAAGTATTTTGAGAACTCTATCCTTAAAATTCATTACATGTCTTTGAATTGTTCAAATATCTTTGATACGATCAAACATATGAATTTAAAGCAATTTGTTCTAAGGTTATTCAGTGAATATGATTCTAATTCAATATTATTCTTCCACGATTCCATCTTGATGGAATTGAGTAGTGGCATCAGTCGAATCTTATATGATTTGATTCGTTTGATATTGAATATTACCGAATTAGTTTCAATACTCTTGGGCATATACTCCAGTAACACTAGTTCATCTTTTTAATTTAGGTTCCATTAATTTCTACAGTTACATATATGATATGTATAGGTAGAAAATCTGAATCTTGAAAGGTTTGAGATTTGTATCTTTCTTTTATATAATAGTTATATAATGGAAATTACTTACACCACGGAGGTATAAGTAAAAGTTTATCATTTATTCTATTTTATAGAATATTATATTCTATTTGATAGAATATCTTTCCTACAAAACTAAGTAACAAAATTATTTTATTACTTGGAGTGTAACATCAGATGTTAACCATTGTAGAAAGGACTTGACTTATTGAAGTCAAATGTGAGAATGATAAATTATAAATGGAACTACGTAATTAATAAGATGAAACAACCCTTATACATATTCTATATCAATATAATAGGATATCAGAATCATTTACGAGTAGTTGATACTTAATGGTTCTGTTGTTTTCTTACCGAAGAAAATTATCATATAACTTATAATGGAAGCGATATTTGATATCAATTCTGGAAGTTCATCATTAAACCATAGATCTAAGATTGTTCATAGCTTACTAAGATCAAGTTTTGAACTTGACTAAGCTTTAATTATGAATTAGTTCATGATTTATGATAATTGTTTGCGCAGCAAAAACAGTGTGAGCTTATTAAAGGTTTGACCTTTATAGTATGACAGTGAGAAAATTTATACTCAGCAATCTATTGTAGATTCTGAGGAAACTTGTCTCTAGTCACACTAATTGAACAATTAAAGATATATTGGTTAATGTTGATATTAAACTGTACATTTTAGCTAAAGAATGCAAAGTGGCATTTTTTGAATGACTTATTCAGATAAGAGATCAGTTGTGATTTCTTTATTTGAAGAGTTCGTTCTGGAATAGCCCTAGAGTTTGTGTTCTGTTGAGATCGCAGTTTAATGTTCTAGCATATAGAGCCTATTGTAGACTCAGATAAGTCTTCCGGAAATCTGTGTTCTCTATTTTTGATATCGTCAGATTGTCTGATCTTGTCAAAGTATAGAGAATACATATGTGTTTCAAGGGTTAGTGAGAGCGTACAAATTACTTTTTAGTGTTATATATCCTAACAACATTATCATTATTATAGTAATAATGAGATGTTTGTGAGGTAAAAGGTTTACCTAAGTCTTCTTTACTCCGTGAAAACAGTGGGAGTAGTCTCTGTTATATTCGATATAAAGTTTTATATAAGATATAAAACCAAGAGACTTGTGAGATACTCCTATTATTCTTGCATTAGATATGATCTAATAAAGGACATAACTAGGCTATCTGTATGACAGTTAATATAACTGTTGGACAGTTATTGTGTGTCTTATATAAAATATTCATCTTTCGTAAAGGATGATTCCTTTTTCGAAAGAGATATTGATTAGAATGTCTAATCAATCTTATGTATCATTTGATGATGACATAATGAATACTTTATTATGTGTGATTAAAGATATAAATTTAATCGTAATTGTTACGAGTTATTTTGATACCCTATAGACCATATGATGGATCTTGAAACACATTCTTTGTGATCTTTGAGATATTAAGAACGAGTTTCTAATTCATAGAGAAATAGTCAGCAACCATTAGTGTCATATTAGTTTTGAGACTAATTATGACGTTAGACAGTCTACGTCATAAAGAGTCAAAAAAGATGCAGTTAGAGTGTCACGAAGGATTCTACTATATAGTGGAATTAAATGTAACTTATGAAGTATTGACTTATGAAGTTGCATAGTGACCTTATAAACTAAAAGTTTTGTATTACTGTCGTGCTTGCGGTTGTCTTCATAGTATTTTTGGATTGGATCCCTAAATACTTGGACAACTCAGTAGCTGTAGCACAATACTGATGTAGCATCAGAGTAATATTAATGTATAATTTAGATTCTACAAAATATTAATGATGCTGGTTATGGGAAACGATTGAGTTTGTTTGACAAACGCATTATGTTATAGCGGACCTACTTCTTGTTGCTTACCGTGGATTGGCACTAGAGCAAGTGGGAGAAATTGTTGGGGTTGGTTCTTAGAGTGCCAATCCAAACCGTATTTATGTCTGATTCATGAATATGATCAATTCATTTTTCCATAATATTACTTATTTATGGTTGCACCTCTTGTTTTTAATATACGTATTCGATCTGATTATGATTAGATTGAAACTAAATGTGGTTTAGTGATATGTATATATTAGAAAAAAGCCCGATAATATATAATGCAGTACACAGTTACAAAGCTAGTTTGTAATTGACATTGGGAAGTGTCACTGCTAAATGTATATTATCAAATATAGTTCCTGGTCAAGATTTACTAACACGGGTCGGTTAGTAAATCCGTTGAGACCAGTACATGTCTTATATCGAGACTTGGTCCGATGGTTTATCCCAATGAACCATGAGTCTGGGGAGACTCGTATAGACGTGTAGGTGTTTATAGTGGATAAACACTGAACGACTCACCAAAGATTCTTAATGGATGGTACACCAATGTCAATAAGAATCTTCTCGGGTTGAGTAGCATAGTGGTCCTTCGACTTGAGATACCACTGTGGATGTATGAGACATCCTCCACACTTAGATGGCAGCCATATCACCGATCCATTTAGATCAGACCTCCGCCTGTTCATTGGGTGTGGACCGATCCTCAGGATATCTTGTGTGTATCAAGATAGGATCCGTCAGTTTTGTGTACAGAGCATAGGTAGTCCATATATGATTAGCAGTCTGTTAAATCTATGGCCACAGTATACTTCGGAAGTAAGTTCCGAATGTTATTTAGAGATTGCTAATAGATACGTCGATGGGATAATACCTATAGAGATTTGACGTTTACATCTATATCTCTGGTATTATCCGGATACCTAAGATGCAGGCATTATAGGTATGCAATGACCTCGACCTGTATGATTCAGCTAGTTTATCTGTGGTCGTCATAATTTACGAGTGGGTAAATTATGGACACGAAATTGCATTTTGTGACGGATATATCTGAATCTAGAGAGTCTCACTAATGAAATATACTCGTAGAGCACTAGGGCGACTTTTATAAATAATGATGATTATTTATAAATCGTTTAAACGGTAAACGAAAAATACATGCGAACGGGCCGAACCGTCATTTCCTAATTAATGTGTATTTGTTTTTAATATATGATATTATTAAATACACATTAATAAATTGTCAAATAAAGGTATTTGACATATATCATTAATATATGTATTTGAGTTATTTAAAGTAAATATAATACATATATTTGAGATATTTATATTTAATTAATTATTTAATTATTTAATTGATTAATGATTAATATAATTAAAATATAAATATCTCACCAAATGATAAAGTTAGGAAATGATTATAAGTGTAAATTATTGACTTTATACTTAAAGGAAAAGGTTGTCAAATTGAATTTGACTTCCTTGGATATTTGTTTTAATTGTTGAAATTGAAAATATCCATTTTCCTTTTTATTTGTAATATTCTGCCATCACCCTAAATTAAATATAATGGTTATATTTTTGAGTTGCAATTGTTGACTTAGTTGAATAATTCATTAAATTGTAATGATTTAGAAAACAAGTTGACAAGTTGTAAATTAAATGAAACAAAAATATAATATCTAGATATTTCTTCCTCCAAATTCGGCCAAGGGAAATTTGGGAGAGTATATACTGTTGTTTTCCATCTTTTAGGGTTTAACAAGTTCATTTGAAACAAATATAAACATAAAAGAGAGTTGAGAGAAAGTTTGAAGGCTAAAGGGAAAAGGCTTGAAAAAGCTTGTTTTTGTAAGTCTTTCTTTAATGTCTTCAACATGAAATATGTTTCTAACATGCTTAGCTTCATTTTTTATTGCTTTGATGTTATCTCTACTCTTATAGTTTGTGTTTATATGGTTGTGAACTTGAATGAAAGTTTGATGCATGTAAGTAAGCTTGAAATGGTTTCAAAGCTTTACTTTTGATTTTTAGAAAATCAAGTTGCCATTCTAGAGTTGGTAAGCCACTCCTTGGTGACCTTGAATTTTTCTAGAGTTGTTTCAAAGTGGTGAGGCTAGATTGGTGAAGTATTGAATGGATTAAAATGTTGGATTTTTTAAATTTGGTGAAATTGGACAATTTGGTAAAATTGAAAAATTAGGGTTCTTAACCCACTCCAAATTTGGGGCTTTTCATATATGTGATGTATTATGGTATGAATATGATGCATGTAAAATTTTAGGTTGATTGGATTTGATCTTGGCATGTTTTGAACTAAATGGACCAAATTACAATTAATTGAAAATTTTAAACGTTATTTCCTAATTAACTTGGGAGAGTATATATTATTTTGTTTCATCTTTTAGGGTTTAACAAGTTCATTAGAAACCAAAATAAACATAAAAGAGAGTTGAGAGCAAAGTTTGAAGGCTAAAGGGAAAAGGCTTGAAAAAGCTTGTTTTTGTAATTCTTTCTTTAATGTCTTCAACATGAAATATGTTTCTAACATGCTTAGCTTAATTTTGTGATGCTTTGATGTTATCTCTACTCTTATAGTTTGTGTTTACATGGTTGTGAACCTAAATGAAAGTTTGATGCATGTAAGTAAGCTTGAAATGGTTTCAAAGCTTTACTTTCGATTTTTAGAAAATCAAGTTGCCATTCTAGAGTTGGTAAGCCACTACTTGGTGGCCTAGAATTGTTCTAGAGTTGTTTCAAAGTGGTGAGGCTAGATTGGTGAAGTATTGAATGGATTAAAATGTTGGATTTTTTAAATTTGGTGAAATTGGACAATTTGGTAAAATTGAAAACTTAGGGTTCTTAACCCACTCCAAATTTGAGGCTTTTCATATATATGATGTATTATAATATGAATATGATGCATGTAAAATTTTAGGTTGATTGGATCTGATCTTGGCATGTTTTGAACTAAATGGACCAAATTGCAATTAATTGAAAATTTTGGGTGGCTCACGGCATTAGACCAAAAATTGGGGATTTGTGTGAAATCTGATTTTGATGCATTAGATGTGTTGAAAAATATTTTAGAAATGATTTAGAATCGTCCAAAATTATATTTGACAACTTTTGGACTACAATAATCAATTTATAAAGTTTTGGGGCAATTCGGTAATTACTAAGAAATTTGATTTCTTGTGTAATTTTTTCAGAATTTGATAATTGGATAATTAAATAAATAAGTTTATTTAATTGATCCGAGAAAAATTTTGAAATCGGAAAATTTTGATTTTCCACTATTCCGTTGCGTTACCGATATTCCCCCTTAAAACCCCAACAAAAGGCTCCCGCCGGCGAAGGGTTGCCCAGAACTAGGTCTCCCCACTCAAGGGTTCGATTAACCAAGTGAGTGCACCTTTTTTATACCCTAAGGTACGTGCCAACGAGTGATGATACCATATAACGATCCGCCGCTTCGAGTGAAAACGACTTCACGATACATGATACCATCAAGGTAAGAAATGGTATGCAAAATATGAGACAAGGTTAACTAAAGCACAAATCACAAACATTACAACACATTATTTCGGGGCCGATTCTCTATCCCCAGTGGATTCGCCAGACTGTAGACACGGTGACGCTGTCCGAGCCCGCGGCCCGATCAGGAGTACGGAGTAGCCCGCGGGGGACTAAACCGGAGAATAAAATGAATTCGCCACCCAGTGTGAACTGGGAAATGATTTAAGGCCGCACTCACCCCTCGCAAGGGAAGACCTAAAACTGTTGGGTTCGGAATGGTCTCTTACTTATGCCAATTGTAATGAAAGGATTTATGCAATAGTATAATCAAGTCTTATGCAACACATGCAAGATAATTTAATCAACACACAAGTTTGCACACCCATAAACGTAAATAAAAATGAAGTCAAATGCATGATTTCATAAACATAATAACCAAAGAAGTGTGTGAATGTAAATAAATAATACCAATAAAAATGGGCATTAATAATAAAGAGAGATGGTCAATTGCATAATGTAAAAATGATGACTAAAAAGACAAATATGCATGAAACATGATAAAAGAATCTGTCCAGTGTGCGCGCGTTTGAGTTGCGTTCGGAAACGTGTTCGAACGGGATAAGGCCGAATGCATGCGTTTGAGTAGCATTCATAAATGCTTTCGAACGGGATGGGATATCATGTGTGGCAAGGCAGAATGCATGCGCGTTCATGTAGCGTCCGGAAACACGTTCGAACGGGGTGAGGCCGAATGCATACGTTCGAGTAGCATTCGGAAACGCGTTCGAACGGAGAGAGACGGAATGCATACGTTCATGTAGCGTTTGAGAACGCATTCGAACGAGATTACCAAAGTGGCGTCTAAAATGACATAAACACATGCAGGAATGTTTCCCCAAGCGGTACGTGGAGTTGTATCCCATGTACAGACCACACTACCGTCCATTCGGATTCGGCTACGGAATTTATGTATGGGTTTCCATCTGATATACCGCAAGGGATAACACGCAATCATTAACACAACGCAATCATTAACCCAATGTTAACATACATGAAATATGATAATGCATACAATAATAAATAACTGAAGAGACGAATATGCGAAGTAACAAGGAAGATAAATAACACAAAACAAATACGGAACAATAAAACAACAATAAACGTAAATTAAATGTGAAATAATAAAAGACAAATAATACGAAATCAATGCGGAATAATAAATATGTGACCAAAGAATTTGACCGTTTTCAATGTAGGACTTCGCATACCCGGTTGGACGTATTCTACGTCCAACCAAGCATGATGTTTCCAGGACGACAAAATAAAATATAACAAAGGGTGTCCTCAAGTTTTACCTTTTAAGTCGCTTACCGGGAGCGCGTTGGGACGTCGCCGGAAGGGTTAACGTTTTCGCTGTTTTTTTGGTTTGCTGATTCGCTGTTTCCACTCGCTATTTTCTTTGTTTTCACTCGCTGTTTTAGCCACTATTTTGGGGTGTCAGGCTACTATTTTGGGTGGTGTTTTGTTGATTTTTGGGACTATTCTTCGGGCTAGTTTTGGGCTAGTTTTGGGACGATTTCTGCACTGGTTTGGGTGTCAGTTGGGCAGATTCTCGGTACTGTTTTAGGGTTATTGTTTTGCTGTTTTGTGTGTTGGTGTGGTGGCTCAGTTTGTGGGCTATTTGTGTTTTTGATTGTTTTTTTCGTTCAGGGTTGTTGTTTACTAGTTATTTGGTTTCGGTCGTGAAGGGTCTTAGCTGCTGCCGCATGTGTGTTGTCAAGTTGAGAGAGAAGCCAGTTTCGTTTGGGTGTCGTGAGCGTGTCTTTGTCTAGCTTTTTTTTGTTTGGTTTTTTTTCTACTGCTTCTTTCTCATGCCCACGTCCAGGTGGCTGCTTGGCTTTGTAGTTTTATTGTGTCGGTTGTTCACTGTGTGCGTTCTCGGTTTGGTGACCTTATTTGCGTCAGTGAGTGTGTGAGGTGGCTTTGTGTGGCCTTGGCATGAGTCGGTTTTACGTTGAAAGAAGGTTATGATAGTGATGGTGGTTCCGAGAGAAGAGAGTGTGGAAGGTTAGGGCTATTGTTTGTTTATTGCTTTAGGGTTTGTGGCCTGTGTGTGAGATAGCTGTGTGTGTGTGAGTTTAGTGTGAGGGAGGATTTGCTTGATCGGTGCTGAGTGTGTAAGGAAGCCAGAAGAGGTGGCTTTGTTGGAGGGTTGCCGAGAGGGGTGTTGGCTGGGTTAAAGGTTCATGTGTGGCTGTTTAGGGTTGAGAGAGGCGAGAGGGAGAGGCCAGAGAGAGAAGGAAGAGAAGAGAGATGCTGTTTGTGTTATTGCCGTGAGTTATTAGGGTTTTCTGTTGTTTTGTGCGTTTTTTTTTTGTGTTTGTTATATGTGAAGGGGAAGGGGAGAGAGGCGAGAGAGAGGAGGAGATTAGGGTTTGTCCATTGCTTGGTCGGTTAAGAGAAGAGGAAGGAGAGTGCTTTTTTGTTTTTTTTGGGTTTCACGTTGATGTTGCCGTGGGTATCTTAGGGAGAAGAGAGAGAGATGATGAAGGCCAAGACAGTGGGAAAAAGCTTAGGGTTTTGTTTTCTTGATGAAGCCGAATGAACGTGGGGAGAGAGAGATAGGCGAGAGGGATGAGAGATGTGTGAGGGGCGAGAGAGATGAGAGATGTGTGAGGGGCGAGAGAGATCTAGGAAACTTGTTAGAGTTTATTTTTATTTTTGTGAGAGGGAAGAATAGGCCGTGAGTGTCTTGGTGGGGGCTGCCTTCATTAGGGTTTAGTTTAGTAGTCTTTATATAGTGGTGAGCTAGGGTTAGGGTTTCTTGGTTGTGTTAGGGTTTTGGATGGGTACGCGGGTTTTGGGCCAAGATTAATATTTAAAACGGGAATTGACTGAGCGAACCCGCGGCTAACTAGCGAGTTTAAATTTGACGAGCTTTTAATTTTAGAATTTTCCCTTCCGACGTCTGTTTCCCGCAACTTCCGTAACTTATCGGGTACTGCCTCCATGCGAGGCTCATCATTGGGCTTTATGCAAAAATGCAGTGTCTACACCTAGGAGATTAGTTCTCCATGGAAGAAAGAGACACAACCTGAAGAGATTGCAGCAGCATCTTGTCTAGTATGAAGTTTCTTCATTCTTCAATCTCGAATTTGTGTTTGTGGCTCTTTGTTCTATGTTTCTTCTATATTTTTTTTTTTTTTAGGTTTTGGACGAAGTTGGGTTTATGTAGAAAAGTTACGCGGTCATAGTGTGCATCAAACACATCTAAATCAGGGTTTTAGTATCTTCCGGGCCGCCACGGCGCTGACAAGTGGCGTCGCGGCACCCATCTTGCGAGAATTTTATATGGAGTGCAAATCGAAGACGCGTCGCAACGCCAGTGAGAGGCGCGTCGTGACGCAGGTCTGCTTCTCTGGTTTCGCGCTTTCTTTATTTCAACTTTTCCCGCGTGCTTCTGATGTGTCTGTAAGGTCCCGAAACATGCGTAATTAATCCAAACTTCATATTCCATTGCTCCTAATAATAAAGCACAAAATAAACTCTAATTAAGATTAAAATATATGATAAACAAGCCGAGTTAGTAGTATTCTAAGTACACTTTTGTGCACTTATCACTCCACAAATAGACCTTTGTCCTGGATCTCCTTGACTATCTGGGCGAGGGGTCTGTTAAAATGAGTGTACATCGTGCCTCATGCCATATGATTAACCTAGACATGCGCCCTTCTCTCTTGGCCCACATTGCTATACGGTATTGGTCTGAACTCTCTATGCCTCGGGGATGGTCTTCTCACATCCTTGTTCGGTTCCCGCTGATTCACAGGCTGAACAGTCTTTGGCTTCTGAGCATTCCTCCTCAGGCAACCTTCTCCTCTCCTTCCACCAGAACAAACTTCATTGCCAGCTCCATAGCAACATAGTGTTGGGGTTGGTGCTCAGAGCGCCAATTCCCGGTTGTATTTCTGTTAAATACTTCTGTAAAACATTATTATTATGAATAATATATGCAGTTTCTATAATATAATCTATTATTTCTATATGGTAAAGACGTAATGACCCGAGAATGATTAGTCATGATACAGTTGCAAAAGCGTCGCAACGGACATTGAGTAGTATCATAATGTTGTCATTCTCAGACAGTTCCTGGTCAAGGTTTACACTACTTGGTCAGTATAGTAAACCCGTTGAGACCGGTACATGTCGTATACTGGAATATATGATTCCAATGGTTTCTCAATGAACCATTAGTCTTGGAGACTAGTATAGACGTGTAGGTGTTTATAGCGGATAAACACTGAACGACTCACCGAAGATTCTTAATGGATGGTACACCAGCGTCAATAAGAATCTTCTTGGGTTGAGTAGCACTTGTGATTCTTAGACTTGAGATGCCATTGTGGGCGCATGAGACATCTTCTACACTTAGGCGGTAGTCACGTCACCGATCTATTAAGATCAGACCTCCGTCTGTTCGTTGGGTGTAGATAGATCCTCAGGGTGTCCTATGTGTATCAAGATAGGATCCGTCAGTTCTGTGTACCAGAGCATAGGTAGTCCATATGATTAGCAATCAGATAAATCCGTGGGCCCGTGGTAAAGTTTAGAAGCTAGTTCTAAACATTCTTTACTAATACACTTAACCTAATACACTTTATCAAAATAAACTCCATTGAAGAAAGACAAAGGAAGCTTGAGAAAAGAAAGACAAAATCAAAGATAGCTTGGAATTTAGTAAGTTTTTTCAACTTACTATTAGAGAGGAATATGTTCCTTAGGTTCAAGGCTTCAACATGTGATGTTCTTAGATTATTTCTTTCTTTATTTCTTTGTGTTTTTGTTGGTGGAATTTTGATAGAAGTGTTGAGCATGTATGGTGAAGGAAACTTGTGACTATTGTAGTTGTAAGGATTCTTTTAAGGTTTATGAAACCATGTTGCTAATCTAGAGTTATTGACCCACTCTTAAATGACCTAGATTTGATCTTGAGTTGTTTCATTGTGTTGAGACTTGGATTGGATGGAAGAATGATGATTGAAGTAATTGATTTAATGTATTTGGTCTAATTTCTCCAATTTGAGGAAATTGAAAAATTAGGGTTTTTAACTAATTCCAAATTTGGGGGTTTTCATATATGTTGAGAATTTGGGTGTGTATATGATGCATGCAAAGTTTCATGTTGATTGGATTTCATTTGGATGAGTTTTGAAGCATGAAATGACCAAATGGTCAACTTGGGCACCAAATGGTGCATTCGGCCAGATAAGGAAAATTGGGGATTTGGTTGCTTTGGTGTTTTGATGTTTTGAACATCATAAGTTCATCTTAGAAATGATTTAGAATCATTCAAAATTGATTGGATCAATTTTGGACTAAAACGGACAAAAATACAAAGCAATGGTATTTCGGTAAATTCACTTAAAATTGTTTTATTGAATTTATTTTCATAATTTGATTATTGGAATATTAAATAAATATGTTTATTTAATTTATCCGAGAAAAAGTTTTGAAATCTGAAAATCGGATTTTCACCGCTTCCGCTGCGTTACCGGATTCACCCCCTGAATAACCCCTACAAAATGGTATCAGAGCGAGTCTGATTCTAGGCCACTTAAAATGATTAGCCTTCATTGAATCAATGTTTAATCATGTTTTCTTGACTTTGTGCATGCTTATTAGGATCTAAACTGGTTAGATTTAGTGTGTATGACACTTAGCGGAAAATCCCTAATAATAAGGTTTAAATGTAATTATGTAATTGATGCATGTTATATGGTCCGTCTTGTCAATACGGTTTATGAATATCTCTTTGTGACTACATCCGAGACCGTGCCTCTGCTGTGAGGGTGTAGCCGATAAAGATTTATTTATACCGGATGTATATTAGATACTAGGTAAATTCAAGTAAAAGCGGAATTCTGAACGTGCCCTAGCTGTCAGAATTACGTAAGTAACTTGAGTTTATCATTGACGAGTTTAACCTTGGTACGTCTCCTTGTGGGCCTGCCTTCGCAGCGACAACGAGAAACGGCCAGGACCGGTTACTTAGGAGTCATTAGTGAATGATTGACAAATGAGTTGTCTACCTGATGAATATACGTAAGCGAGACCGTGCCTCTGCTGTGAGCCGAAATATATTCACGGGATCCACTTTTCACTATTAGTATTTAATTTAATTATTAAATATTTGTATTCTATTTTGGGATTACAGTATTGCATGATTTAGTGGGAGGGGCATATTAGATTAAAAATCCATGATCTAGTTTATGCTTTTGATATTATATGAAACTGCTTTATTTCTACTAACCGTTTTTCGTGATCTATATGATAGATTGGCGATGGCGGCACAATCCACAAATCAGTTTGCGCATATGCTTGATGCGAACAAACTGAAAGGCGCTGAGAACTTTGCAGACTGGGAATTGGACTTGAGGATTGTCCTCGATTCCGAGAAGCTGGGTTATGTTCTTGAGGGTCCGTTGCCCCTTGCAGTGGGCGAGGATGCTTCGGAGGAGGAACGCCAAGTTTTTGAAACTTGGAAGGATGATGATTTAAGGGTTAAATCATACATCTTTAGTTCACTGTCTCCGAAACTCAAGCAACAGTACTATGGTATGTTAGATTCCTATAGTATGATGACGCGATTGAGACAATCGTTTGAGAACCAGGAACAAGTTATTGTTCACAAAGTCGTCATGGAACTGTTCCATGCGCGTCTGGATGAGGGGCAGAGTGTCAGCCCACATGTTCTTCAGATGATCGATTTGATCGATCAATTGAGGCAACATAATCTCATCTTGAATGACATTCTCGGGAGGAGTGTCATTCTTGGTTCACTGCCAGCTTCATTTCGCCAGTTCGTGATGTACTTCAACATGCACGGGACTGTCTGTACCTACCAGGAGCTACATAGGATGTTGCTCACGGCAGAAGAGGACCTTAAGAAGGGAGTACTGACTCGCCCTCCTAGAACTACTTCTCTTTCGGCTTCTTCCCAAGGATGGTCCAAGGGAAAGAACAAGAAAGGCAAGAAGAAGAAGAAGGCTTTTGGTCCTCAACAACAAGCGAAGATTGCAAAGCCCAAAAGGGCTTCTGAAGACAAATGCCACCACTGCGGCAAGGTTGGACACCGGAAAAGGAACTGTCCTGATTACATTGCCCAAGTGAGGAGAGACAGAGCTTCTACATCAGGTACTTTTATTTTTCCAGTTATTGATTTATCTTTGGCTTGTGAAGCCGTTACATCCAGCTGGATTTTAGATTCTGCTTGTCCCATTCACATTTGCAATTCGTTGCAGGTGCTGAAGGAAAGTAGAAAACTGAAGCCTGGAGAGATGCAGTTGCGGTTCGGGAGTGGAGACTCTTTGGATGCAGTTGCAGTGGGAGTATGCGAGATCTCATTGCCAAATGGGACACTTTTGTTATATGACTGTCATTTTGTACCAGGATGTGTCGCTAATATTATATCACTTTTTGTATTAGATACAGAAGGCTATTGTATTAATATTAAGAATAGTTCTTTGTATTTATATGATAAAAATAATATTCAGATCCTTAGTTGTCCAAACCAGCATGGTCATTATACATTGCAAACTTCAAAAGATATATTAAATACTGGAGTTAATAAACGTAGTTTACCTGTAATTAATAATACTGAACTTTGGCATATGAGACTTGGTCACATTGGCGTTAAACGCCTTACCCAATTGGTTAGGAATGGTTTGATATCAGATCTTACCATTGAGTCCTATCCAACTTGTGAATCCTGTATTCAGGGTAAGATGACCAAAGCCCCATTTTCTGGTGTTGGACACCGCGCCACAAACTTACTGGAACTCGTACATTCTGAGGTATGTGGTCCACTAAGTCAAACTGCTCACAGTGGTTATTCGTACTTCGTTACCTTTACCGATGATTTATCACGGTATGGTTATGTGTATTTGATGCGACATAAATCGGAAACCTTTGAAAAGTTCAAAGAGTTCCGAAATGAAGTAGAAAAACAAACTGGTAAATATATTAAATGCCTTCGATCAGATCGAGGCGGCGAATATATAAGTGGTGAGTTCATGGATTATATGAAGGAGAATGGGATTCTCGCTCAATATACTCCTCCAGGTACACCACAGCACAATGGTGTATCTGAAAGGAGAAATCAGACTTTATTGGATATGGTCTGATCGATGTTGAGTTTCACAGATTTGCCCTATTACTTATGGGGCTACTGTCTCCTAACAACCGCACATCTTTTGAATAAGATTCCTTCAAAGGCTGTTCCTACGACACCGTATCAGATATGGTTCGGTAGGAGACCGAATCTTAATTATATTAAGGTTTGGGGTTGTCCTACCTATGTCAGGGTAACTCAGCAAAGTAAGCTTTCGCCTCGAGGGCAAAAGTTTAGGTTTGTTGGATATCCCTCGAACACGAGGGGATATCTGTTCTATGATACCGAGCATCGAAATGTGTTCGTAGCTCGCTTCGCAAAATTTATAGAAGTAGAATTTTTGTCAGAAGGTGGTGATCATAGACAGGTTGAGCTTGATGAAGTCCAACCTGAAAATAACGAGCCAACGGAGGAACCTGAAGTTCAAGTAGATGAAGGACCTTCAACACACACTCCGTAGGTCGGAAATGGTATCTAGACCTCCTGAACGCTTGTATTTGATACAAGAAAAGAGTCTGGATGTTCTCTTAGTTGAAGAGACAGATCCTTTCACCTATAGAGAATCGATGTTGGACATCGACTCCGTGAAATGGCAGAGTGCCATGAAATCCGAGATAGACTCAATGCATGAAAATCAAGTTTGGGACTTGATTCCGCTTCCCGAAGGAATTGTTCCTATCGGTTGTAAATGGGTTTACAAGAGGAAGCGCGGGCCTGACGGTAAGGTTGAAACTTACAAGGCCCGACTGGAAGCAAAAGGTTACACGCAGCGACCTGGCGTCGACTACGATGAAACTTTTTCGCCGGTAGCAATGCTTAAGTCTATCCGGATTTTGCTTTCTATAGCTGCGTATCATGACTACGAGATTTGGCAAATGGATGTCAAAACGGCTTTTCTAAATGGATTTCTTGATGAAGAAATCTATATGGAACAGCCGGAAGGTTTCACGTCCAGCGAAACCTCGGGTATGGTATGTAAGCTTAAGAAGTCCATTTATGGACTTAAACAAGCTTCACGAAGTTGGAATCTTCGATTCGATGAGATTATTAGATCGTCTGGTTTTCTCAAGAATTCGGAAGAATCCTGTGTGTATCAGAAGGCCATTGGGAGCATGGTCGTATTTTTAGTCCTATATGTTGATGACATCCTAATCATTGGGAATGATTTAGGTATGTTGCAAAGCGTGAAAGCGTACCTCTGTAAGAATTTCTCCATGAAGGACCTGGGAGAAGCTTCCTGTGTTTTAGGGATAAAACCTCTATAGAGATAGACAAAGGACTGATTGGGTTATCCCAATCAACGTACGTAGATAAGATCTTGGAACGGTATAGCTTTGGTAACTGTAAGACAGCAAACATACCGTTCAGACATGGGATTCATCTCTCTAAGAAGATGTGTCCACAAACAGAAGATGAGAAGGTTAGAATGTCTAACCAACCTTATGTTTCGTGTTTGGGTAGCATAATGTATGCCATGTTATGTACGAGGCCTGATATCAGTTTCGCTGTTAGTGTAACTAGTCGATATCAGTCCAATCCAGGTATTGACCATTGGATGGACATTAAACATATCCTAAAGTATCTTAAAGGTACTAAGGATAAGTTGATTATATATGGAGGAAACGAACTGCAAGTTAATGGGTATACAGACTCCGATTTCCAATCGGATCCCGATGATAGAAAGTCTACATCTGGATTTGTCTTTACCCTTAACGGAGGTGCAGTTTGTTGGAAGAGTTCCAAACAGGGATCGACAGCTGATTCCACCACTGAGGCGGAATATATTGCAGCTTCTGAAGCTGCAAAAGAGGCTGTGTGGATAAAGAATTTTATCACAGAATTGGGAGTTGTCCCAAGTATCGAGAATGCGATTCCGTTATACTGTGATAATACTGCAGGAGCCATTGCGCAAGCAAAGGAACCGAGGGCGCATCAGAAGTCGAAGCATGTGGAACGCAAGTACCACATCATTCGAGAGATCGTGTCGCGAGGGGATATTGTCGTGTGCAAGGTACCGAGTGAAGATAATGTAGCAGACCCGCTGACGAAGGCCATACCTCCGAAGCTGTTTGATAAACACGTGGAGTCGATGGGTATTAGATACAATCGATATTGGCACTAGAGCAAGTGGGAGATTTTGTTGGGGTTGGTGCTCAGAGCGCCAATTCCCGGTTGTATTTCTGTTAAATACTTCTGTAAAACATTATTATTATGAATAATATATGCAGTTTCTATAATATAATCTATTATTTCTATATGGTAAAGACGTAATGACCCGAGAATGATTAGTCATGATACAGTTGCAAAAGCGTCGCAACGGACATTGAGTAGTATCATGACGTTGTCATTCTCAGACAGTTCCTGGTCAAGTTTTACACTACTTGGTCAGTATAGTAAACCCGTTGAGACCGGTACATGTCGTAAACTGGAATATATGATTCCAATGGGTTCTCAATGAACCATTAGTCTTGGAGACTAGTATAGACGTGTAGGTGTTTATAGCGGATAAACACTGAACGACTCACCGAAGATTCTTAATGGATGGTACACCAGCGTCAATAAGAATCTTCTTGGGTTGAGTAGCACTTGTGATTCTTAGACTTGAGATGCCATTGTGGGTGCATGAGACATCTTCTACACTTAGACGGCAGTCACGTCACCGATCTATTAAGATCAGACCTCCGCCTGTTCGTTGGGTGTAGATAGATCCTCAGGGTGTCCTATGTGTATCAAGATAGGATCTGTCAGTTCTGTTTACCAGAGCATAGGTAGTCCATATGATTAGCAATCAGATAAATCCATGGGCCCGTGGTAAAGTTTAGAAGCTAGTTCTAAACATTCTTTTGAGATTGCTAATAGAATAGTCGACTGGATAATCCCGATAGAGATTTGACGTTTGCATCTATATCTCTGGGATTTATCCGGATACCTGTGACGGAGGAATTATACATTTGCCATGACCTCGACCTGTATGGTTCAGCGAGATTATCCGTGATCGTCATAATCTACGGGTGGATAGATTATGGACACGAAATTAGATTTTGTGACGGATATACCTGAACCTAGAGAGTCTCAATAATGAAACATACTCGTTGAGCACTAGAGCAACATAAATAAATAATATTGATTATTTATAAAGTCGTTTAATAGTTAAACGCAAGATACATGCTAAAGAGACTAGATAGTCATTTCCTTAATTATTGTGTATTTACATTTAATACTTGATTAATTTAAATACACATTAATTAATAGTCAAAATGAGTTATTTGACTTATTTCCTAAATGAATATATGTTTTTAATATTTAATTTAAATATTATACATATATTTAATATATTTGTATTTGATTAATTAATTAATTATTTAATTGTTAAATGATTAAATTAATTAAAATATAAATATCTTATGTTAGGATATTTAAAGTAAATGACATTAGTTGCATTTTTTGACCAAAATAAATATCTAATAAAGTGGTTTATAAGATATTTGTGCAAGTTGACGAAATGAAACTTGAAATGAAATTGAAATTAATTTCCTTGTTTTTGTCTTAGCCATTTTCGGCCAAAGGCCAAATGAAACAAGTATAAATTGATTTTCATTTCATGATACACTTAACCTAATACACTTTATCAAAATAAACTCCATTGAAGAAAGGCAAAGGAAGCTTGAGAAAAGAAAGACAAAATCAAAGATAGCTTGGAATTTAGTAAGTTTTTTCAACTTACTATTTGAGAGGAATATGTTCCTTAGGTTCAAGGCTTCAACATGTGATGTTCTTAGATTATTTCTTTCTTTATTTCTTTGTGTTTTTGTTGGTGGAATTTTGATAGAAGTGTTGAGCATGTATGGTGAAGGAAACTTGTGACTATTGTAGTTGTAAGGATTCTTTTAAGGTTTATGAAACCATGTTGCTAATCTAGAGTTATTGACCCACTCTTAATGACCTAGATTTGATCTTGAGTTGTTTCATTGTGTTGAGACTTGGATTGGATGGAAGAATGATGATTGAAGTAATTGATTTAATGTATTTGGTCTAATTTCTCCAATTTGAGGAAATTGAAAAATTAGGGTTTTTAACTAATTCCATATTTGGGGGTTTTCATATATGTTGAGAATTTGGGTGTGTATATGATGCATGCAAAGTTTCATGTTGATTGGATTTCATTTGGATGAGTTTTGAAGCATGAAATGACCAAATGGTCAACTTGGGCACCAAATGGTGCATTCGGCCAAGATAAGGAAAATTGGGGATTTTGGTTGCTTTGGTGTTTTGATGTTTTGAACATCATAAGTTCATCTTAGAAATGATTTAGAATCATTCAAAATTGATTGGATCAATTTTGGACTAAAACGGACAAAAATACAAAGCAATGGTATTTCGGTAAATTCACTTAAAATTGTTTTATTGAATTTATTTTCATAATTTGATTATTGGAATATTAAATAAATATGTTTATTTAATTTATCCGAGAAAAAGTTTTGAAATCTGAAAATCGGATTTTCACCGCTTCCGCTGCGTTACCGGATTCACCCCATAAATAACCCATACACATAGTCCGGTACATCCTGAATCCTCAGGTGAGTCCATAACTTCCCGACCTTGAGGCCCCCTTTAAAGCTTCCAGTGCCTCATGTGATTCATATGCCCTAATCTCTAAAACCATATTATGGTACCTCTCAACAAAATTATTCAAGGACTCATCGTCTCCCTGCTTCACCAACCTCAACGACCCCACGATTTTCCTCGGCATACAGACCCCTTTAAAATGTCGAACAAAAGACTGTCTCAGCTGAGTAAAACTGCTAATACTCCCCGAGGTTAAACCTCTAAACCACAAAACTTGCCGACCCCACCCAAGGTCAGACGGAAACACCTTTGTAAATGGCCTCTCCTACATTCCTTGAATTTCCATCAGCAGGATAAACCTCTAAACATGAGATTTGGGATCAGTATGACCCTTTGTAAAGGTCCATGGATGGCATGGTGAAACCGTCTGGGAAATCCGTCGCCAAAATCTCTTTTGTAAAGTAAAGGGGGGAGGTTGTCTCTCTATCCTATTGGTCCCTCGTCCATTCTTTCATGTTCTCTCCCACTTCTTCATTTCCTTCAATAAACCATCATTTCATTGGTTTTTCGGTGCTATCATGTCTTTCCCACGAGCTTTCCACGTCTTATCCACCTCCCTTGTGCACGATACCTTCTATGACTGGGGATCCCCCACTCTTCCTCAGGATGCCCCCCACAATCACTTTCCCGAAATACGGGCTGTTGCTAGAAGACTCCAGCGACTTCATGCCGTCCTCTTCTTCCCACAACTTTCCCGCCTACAAAGCTCCGGCTACGACTGCTGATCTCACTCTTTGGACTTTCCTCATTCCGCCCTCATCACCCTCATTTACCCCATCAACCCTATTTCCTCTAGCTACCTCGTCCCTCCTCCGACTCGGACCAGCTTCAATCCTTTCTTCGTTCGTCTTTTCCAAACTTTCCAGCTTCTCCATCATGGCCTTCATAAAAGCCTAGGTTGACCCCCTCTCATTTCTCATGTTTTCTTCCATCTTCTCCATCCATTCCGTTGTTCAAGCCTCTGAAGACCTGTGGTTCCCGTCTTATGCCATCGTTTTAACACGTCTATTGCTTTTTTGTTCTGATCCCCACAGACGGCGCCAACTGTTGACGGCTGATTTTCGTTCCAGGGATAAATCCGAAAACTCGCTCCTCGAACAATCTTCTCATAACTGTGAATTTGTTTGGTTTATTAGGAACCAAAAGCAAACTTCGCAGAAGAAACGGAAAATACACAAATAAGAACAAAGGATTTAATGTGGTTTGGCTGAATGGATCCGACCTACGTCTACGGATACAAAGAAATAGAGTTTTTATAAAGTGGTCGGGTTTGATCGACCAAGGAAAAATGACTATTACAAATGTGACCGACCTCTCTCGCGTCCTCTCTCCGAAAAATGGGCTTTGCTTTTTATCTCTCTTACAAGATTTTTTAGAGATGAATGAAAATTGCTCAACCCCATTAAAAGTACATTCAACCCTTTATATAATAAAGAAAATAAAAATTGTTCCATTATCCTCGTGATGTCATCCATGTGGTCCTGCCATTGCCGAAAGTAGACATGTCATCTGACACTTCATTAAACTCTAACCCTCTCTTGGAAAACTCCACACGTTACCTTTATGACGCCAGCGCATGTACCCATCCGTTCACTCCGGTGGAGTGTGTCAGAAGATAATCTTACAAGCCACTCTATCGTATCAAGTAAGTCATTATATAGATGGCGAAAGTCCTCCCAAGTCTTGTTTTACATTTCCTACTCAGTCCTGGTCAAAGACGTCATCCGGACCTTGATTCTAGTCCACCTCGGCTTGCCCAACCAGGTCTGGTGGCCTCAAAACAAATTCATCCCGTTCTTGTGAGCCACAATAGAAGGACCTGAGCCCTGATCTCATAACTCCTCCAGGTACACCACAGCACAATGGTGTATCTAATGAGAGAAATCGGACTTTATTGGATATGGTCCGATCGATGTTGAGTTTCACAGATTTGCCCTATTACTTATGGGGTACTCTCTCTTAACAACCGCACATCTTTTGAATAAGATTCCTTCAAAGGCTGTTCCTACGACGTCGTATCAGATATGGTTCGGTAGGAGACCAAATCTTAATTATATTAAGGTTGGGGTTGTCCTGCCTATGTCAGGGTGACTCAGCAAGATAAGCTTTCGCCTCGAGGGCAAAAGTTTAGTTTGTCGGATATCCTTCGAATACGAGGGGATATCTGTTCTATGATACCGAGCATCGAAATGTGTTCGTAGCTCGCTTCGCAAAATTTCTAGAAGTAGAATTTTTGTCAGAAGGTGGTAATCATAGACAGGTTGAGCTTGATGAAGTCCAACCTGAAAACAACGAACCAACGGAGGAACCTGAAGTTCAAGTAGATGAAGGACCTTCAACACACACACTCCGTAGTCGGAAAGGGTATCTAGACCTCCTGAACGCTTGTATTTGATACAAGAAAAGAGTCTGGATGTTCTCTTAGTTGAAGAGACAGATCCTTTCACCTATAGAGAATCGATGTTGGACATCGACTCCGTGAAATGGCAAAGTGCCATGAAATCCGAGATTGACTCAATGCATGAAAATCAAGTTTGGGACTTGATTCCGCTTCCCGAAGGAATTGTTCCTATCGGTTGTAAATGGTTTACAAAGGAAGCGCGGGCCTGACGGTAAGGTTGAAACTTACAAGGCCCGACTGGTAGCAAAAGGTTACACGCAAGCGCAGCGACCTGGCGTCGACTACGATGAAACTTTTTCGCCGGGTGGCAATGCTTAAGTCTATCCGGATTTTGCTTTCTATAGCTGCGTATCATGACTACGAGATTTGGCAAATGGATGTCAAAACGGTTTTTCTAAATGGATTTCTTGATGAAGAAATCTATATGGAACAGCCGGAAGGTTTCACATCCAGCGAAACCTCGGGTATGGTATGTAAGCTTAAGAAGTCCATTTATGGACTTAAACAAGCTTCACGAAGTTGGAATCTTCGATTCGATGAGATTATTAGATCGTCTGGTTTTCTCAAGAATTCGGAAGAATCCTGTGTGTATCAGAAGGCCAGTGGGAGCATGGTCGTATTTTTAGTCCTATATGTTGATGACATCCTAATCATTGGGAATGATTTAGGTATGTTGCAAAGCGTCAAAGCGTACCTCTGTAAGAATTTCTCCATGAAGGACCTGGGAGAAGCTTCCTATGTTTTAGGGATAAAACTCTATAGAGATAGACAAAGGAGGCTGATTGGGTTATCCCAATCAACGTACGTAGATAAGATCTTAGAACGGTATAGCTTGGTAATTGTAAGACAGCAAACATACCGTTCAGACATGGGATTCATCTTTCAAGAAGATGTGTCCACAAACAGAAGATGAGAAGGTTAGAATGTCTAACCAACCTTATGCTTCCTGTTTGGGTAGCATAATGTATGCCATGTTATGTACAAGGCCTAATATCAGTTTCGCTATTAGCGTAACTAGTCGATATCAGTCCAATCCAGGTAATGACCATTGGATGGCCATTAAACATATCCTAAAGTATCTTAAAGGTACTAAGGATAAGTTAATAGTTTATGGAGGAAACGAACTGCAGGTTAATGGGTATACAGACTCGATTTCCAATCGGATCCCGATGATAGAAAGTCTACATCTGGATTTGTCTTTACCCTTAACGGAGGTGCAGTTTGTTGGAAGAGTTCCAAACAGGGATCGACAGCTGATTCCACCACTGAGGCGGAATATATTGCAGCTTCTGAAGCTGCAAAAGAGGCTGTGTGGATAAAGAACTTTATCACAGAATTGGGAGTTGTCCTAAGTATCGAGAATGCGATTCCGTTATACTGTGATAATACTGGAGCCATTGCGCAAGCAAAGGAACCGAGGGCACATCAGAAGTCAAAGCATGTGGAACGCAAGTACCACATCATTCGAGAGATCGTGTCGCGAGGGGATATTGTCGTGTGCAAGGTACCGAGTGAAGATAATGTAGCAGACCCGCTGACGAAGGCCATACCTCCGAAGTTGTTTGATAAACACGTGGAGTCGATGGGTATTAGATACAATCGATATTGGCACTAGAGCAAGTGGGAGATTTTGTTGCTGGCTCAGAGCGCCAATTCCCGGTTGTATTTCTGTTAAATACTTCTGTAAAACATTATTATTATGAATAATATATGCAGTTTCTATAATATAATCTATATTTCTATATGGTAAAGACGTAATGACCCTAGAATGATTAGTCATGATACAGTTGCAAAAGCGTCGCAACGGACATTGAGAGTATCATGACGTTGTCATTCTCAGACTGTTCCTGGTCAAGGTTTACACTACTTGGTCAGTATAGTAAACCCGTTGAGACCGGTACATTTCGTATACTGGAATATATGATTCCAATGGTTTCTCAATGAACCATTAGTCTTGGAGACTAGTATAGACGTGTAGGTGTTTATAGCGGATAAACACTGAACGACTCACCGAAGATTCTTAATGGATGGTACACCAGCGTCAATAAGAATCTTCTTGGGTTGAGTAGCACTTGTGATTCTTAGACTTGAGATGCCATTGTGGGCACATGAGACATCTTCTACACTTAGACGGCAGTCACGTCACTGATCTATTTAGATCAGACCTCCGCCTGTTCGTTGGGTGTAGACAGATCCTCAGGGTGTCCTATGTGTATCAAGATAGGATCCGTCAGTTCTGTGTATCAGAGCATAGGTAGTCCATATGATTAGCAATCAGATAAAACCATGGCCCGTGGTAAAGTTTAGAAGCTAGTTCTAAACATTCTTTTAGATATTGCTAATAGAATAGTCGACTGGATAATCCCGATAGAGATTTGACGTTTACATCTATATCTCTGGGATTTATCCGGATACCTGTGACGGAGGAATTATACATTTGCCATGACCTCGGCCTGTATGGTTCAGCGAGATTATCCGTGATCGTCATAATCTACGGGTGGATAGATTATGGACACGAAATTAGATTTCGTGACGGATATACCTGAACCTTGAGAGTCTCAATAATGAAACATACTCGTAGAGCACTAGAGCAACATTAATAAATAATAATGATTATTTATAAAGTCGTTTAAAGGTTAGACGCAAGATACGTGCTAAAGAGACTAGATAGTCATTTGCCTAATTATTGTGTATTTACATTTAATACTTGATTAATTTAAATACATATTAATTAATAGTCAAAATGAGTTATTTGACTTTTATCCTAAATGAATATATGTTTTTAATATTTAATTTAAATATTATACATATATTTAATATCTTTGTATTTGATTAATTAATTAGTTATTTAATTGTTAAATGATTAAATTAATTAAAATATAAATATCTTATGTTAGGATATTTAAAGTAAATGACATTAGTTTCAATTGTTGACTTAAATAAATATCTATAAAGTAGTTTTAGATATTTGTATTAAGATAGCAAATGCATTTGAAATGAATTTGAAATGAAAACTTGAATTTCTATGCCTTGTAAATTCGGCCTAGGCTTAATTTACACAAGTATAAATTGTTTTCATTTTCTTTTCATTTAGTTTAAACCTAATACACTTTTACAAAAGAGAGACACCATTGAAGAAACCAAAAGAAAGCTTGAGAAAGAAAGAAAACTTCAAAAGCTTGGAAATTTAGTAAGTTTTTCAAACTTGCTATTAGTAAGGAATATGTTCCTTAGGTTCTAGGCTTTAATATATGACATTCTTAGGATGTTTCTTTCTTTGTTCCTTGTGGTTTTTGATGATGGAAGTTTTGGAGAAGTGTGAAGCATGTGTAATGAAGGAAGTGTTGTGACTATTGTAGTTATAACTATTCTTTTAAGGTTTTTGAAACCATGTTGCTAATCTAGAGTTATTGACCCACTCTGTATGTCAAAAACACATCCTTAGTTCTTCTTAGATACTTGAGGATTGTTTTGACAGTAGCCCAGTGTTGCTCACCATGATTTGCCTGATACCTGCTCGTTATGCTAAGAGCATAAGAGACATAAGATCTTGTACATAGCATGACATACATGATCGATCATATTGCTGAAGCATAAGGGATCCTACTCATACGCTCTCTATCTGAAGGAGTATGTGGACATTGCTCCTTAGATAATTTGATTCCATGACAAGTAGGTAAATTACCTCTTTTGGAATCTTCCATTTTGAATCTTTTCAAAACTTTATCTATGTACGTAGATTGAGAAAGTCCTAACAACCTCTTAGATCTATTATGGTAGATCTTAATGCTGAGGATGTAGGCTGCTTCTCCCAAATCTTTCATGGAGAAATTCTGAGATAACCATTGCTTGGTGGCTTGCATCATGGGAATATCATTCCCGATGATTAATATGTCATCGACATATAATACAAGAAATACAACAACACTCCCACTACTTTTCCTATAAACACAAGGCTCGTCTACATTTTTGATCAAGTCAAATTCTTTGATTGTCTCATCAAATCGTAAATTCCAACTTCTGGAGGCTTGCTTGAGTCCATAAATAGATCGTTGCTTGCACACTTTATTATGATCATCATTAGATGCAAACCCCTCAGGTTGTGTCATATAGACTTCCTCTACGAGGTTCCCATTAAGGAAAGCTGTTTTGACATCCATCTTCCAAATCTCATAATCAAAGTGTGCAGCTAGTGCCAGTAAAATTCGAATGGACTTTATCATTGCAACAGGCGAGAAGGTTTCGTCATAGTCAATTCCTTGGATTTATCTATAACCTTTCGCCACCAACCTAGCCTTATAGGTTTGGATGTTGCCTTCTGCATTAGTTTTACCCTTGTAAATCCATTTGTACCCTATGGGTTTTATCCCTTCAGGTGCATCCACCAAGTCCCAGACTTGATTTTAATACATAGAGTATATTTTGGATTTCATGGCCTCAAGCCACTTGACTGAATCAATGTCACGCATTGCTTCGTCATAACTGGTGGGATCGTCATTATCAATGACCTGATCATGTTCCTCATCAATATGGAAACCATATCTTTCAGGCTCATATCTTTCCCTACCATACCTTCTAAGTTCATAACCTTATGGTTGTTTCATCGCTGCCCTTTTGAGGGGTCTGGGGCTTAGTTCTATGTTAGTTTGTTCTTCATGTACCTCATCGAGGTCAAGTCTACTCCCACTATATTTCTTGAGAAGGAATTCATTCTCTAGAAATTTAGCATTTCGTGAGACAAATGTTCTTTGTTCATTTGGGACATAGAACATGTATGCTCTTGAGTTCAAGGCATATCCTACAAACTTACATTTAATTGCCCTATCATCCAATTTGTTAGTTTGTGTGAGCTTAACATATGCATCACATCCCCCAAACTCTTAGATAACTAAGACTATGACGTTTCCCAGACCATAACTCATATGGTGTTTGACTAACAGTCTTGGAAGGAACTTGGTTTAGTAGTAGTGTTGCAGTTTCTAAAGCAAGACCCCAAAATGAAAGAGGTAGATCCGTGCATGGCATCATTGATCGGACCATATCTAATAATGTCTGATTTCTCCTTTCGAAGACCCCATTATGCTGTGGAGTTCCCGGAGGAGTCCACTGGGAAACAATTTCATTTTCTCTCAAGTAATCTTGAAATGCGTCGCTTAAGTATTCACCCCTCGGTCAGACTTTAGTGACTTAATACTTTTATTAAGCTGGTTTTCTACTTCAGCTTTGAAGTCTTTGAATTTCTCAAAGGCTTCAGATTTGTACCGCATAAGGTACACATACCCATATCACGAGTGATCATCGATAAAGGTAATGAAGTAGGAGAATCCACCTCTAGCGGTGACTGACATTGGTCCGCATACATCAGAGTGTATGAGTTCTAATGTCTCTGCTGCACGCTGTCTTTTACCTTTAAAGGGTAATTTGGTCATTTTACCAAGTAAACAAGACACACAAGTTCCATAAGGTTCATATTTGAAGGGTCTGAAATACCCATCCTTATGTAGCTTAGTTAATCTTGTTTCATTGATATGACCTAAGCGACTGTGCCATAGAAGTGATTTATTGAGATTATTCGAGTTAACGTTGTATATATTAGAGGTTTAACATTCTTTGTTAGTTTGTAAGACATAGATACCATTATTCAAAATACCATCTCCATATTTTATTTCATTGAAATAAATAGAACATTCATTACAACTTATTACGCATGAAAAGCCTTTATTACATAAAGAAGAAATTGAAATGATGTTCTTTACTAGAGAATGTACATAAACACAATCTTCTAAGTCTAAAACTAAACCATTCGGCAAAACTAATGAATAAGTCCCCACGTACAATGCAGCCAGTTTTGCTTCATTACCCATGCGTAAGTCAACCTCCCCATGACGGAGTCTCCTACTGTTTCTCAGGCCATGCACATTGTTACACAAGTGAGTCCCACAACCGGTGTCAAGCACCCAAGTAGAAGGTTCATAGTTTTGAGAATATAGTTCAATCATATACAACATACCTGAAGCATTGGGATTCTTGGCCTCTTGGGCTTCCCTAGCTTCTTTGGCTTTCAAGGATCTGCAGTCTTTCTTCCAATGACCATTCTTTCCACAAAAGAAACATTTCTCATTCCCTTTTTTCTTCTCCACCTTACCATTGGGCTTTAGGTGATCTGGAGCCTTGGCCTTGCCCTTATTTTTCTTTGGGCCTCGTGGCTTCAGGTCCATACCCGTAAGCATGATGGAGGTTTTAAGCTCCGGTTTCAAGTTCTTCTCTGCTTGCTTTATCAGATTATGCAATTCTGCTAAAGTAGCTTATTTATTAGACAGATGAAACTGCATAATAAAGTTAGAGAAGTCTTTTGGTAAGGACTGAAGAATTAGATCGTGACCTATCTTATGATCCATGATGAACCCGAGGTTGGCCAATTTTTCAATGTAGCCAATCATCTTAAGCATATGTCCACTAACAGATCCTTCATTATACTTTGTTTGGAATAAGGCACATGACACTTGGAATCTCACGGTATGAACAGAAGTTGCATACAACTCCTTCAAGTGAAAGATGATGGTTTGAGCATCCATATCTTCGTGAGCTTTTTGAAGTTCGTCCGACATAGAGACAAGCTTTATGCAAACTGCTTGCTCATCATCATCGACGTGTTTCTTCCAAGCATCAAATGTATTTTGGTCAGCATCTTCTACGAGTTCAGGGGAAATGGTCTTTCAAGAACATAGAAAATCTTTTCTTGTCGTAAGATAATTTTAAGATTTCTAAACCAATCATTGTAGTTGTCCCCTTTGAGCTTATGTTCATCAAGGATGGAACGAAGTGATACTCTGTTTGCCATTTGAATGTTTGTTAAATATTTTAACCCACCTGTTAAGAGAGAATGTTAAAATTAGGAATATGTTTTCATTAATGTTTCATAATAACATGGGCTTTTAATATTATGAAGTTGCTCCTACTCAATTATTTTAAAATTTTAAGCAAATCGCATCAACCCCAATATGATGGATTTCTTGTGGGCAAGGATCCCATTATCATCATTTCATAACTCCGACTAGGGTCGGTCGTTATAAAATACGATAATTAGGTAGGTTCCCAACCAATTTATGATATATATCACAATTCCTTGATCATTGGGTTGGGCAATCAAACATGTCATAGCTTATGCTAGTCCTCGTGGACACCCAATCTTTGCCACTAAGTTATAAGACCACGCCTAAGGGTCGCTGCATCTTATGACTTAGAAAAGTCAAACCATTGTCAATAGTACGATTTAGGGACAAATTGGTATTGGTCAGTCTAGTAAAGCCTAAACCTGCCAATACAGTTTAAGCCCTTTAGGTCTATACTTAACAATGGGAGGCAAATTTTAGACTTAAATTATTATTGAGGATTTTAGCAAGTTTAAGTGAATAACTGTCAAATGGATTCCTCCATTGAAAATTCCCCAGAGGGATGGTGGAGCGAACTCTCTTAAATACCCTTACCTCTTAGGCTCTTATTGCCTTGGTGACAGGAATAAACAATAGATCCTCCAAATTAGTCCAACACTTTAAATGCTTTAAGGTAAGCTTTGAGTAAATGATTATCTAGATGTCTTCACAGCTTTTTTTTTTGGCTATAAAAAAGGTAGTGAGTGAAGGAAGACACCAAATCATTATCTAACTCTAGTAATACCTTTGGTTAAATTAACTTTAGTTTGGAAAGTTTTATTAACGCCTTGGTCCCACCCCACTTGTATCTTTTATAATATCTTTTATTATAAACAAGTGATTCATATTTATTAGCCTTAAATGTAATAAATCTCTAAGTTGATCACGGAATAATTACTTAGCTAAGGGATAAGCAATACACTCTCTATTTCCTTAGAAAGTCTCTAGATGCTTGCACCCTAAAATAATCATGCCAATTCTAATCATACATAGAATCATCAAGCATATGAGTTTTAATATGTTGGAATTATTTTAGGTATTAAATAACTTTGATTAATATTTAATTATGATATTTCATTTTATTTTATTCAAATAAATTTACTATTCACCTTTTTTACAGATGCGTGAACTTTAAATGTAATTTCACAATTCAAATCTTAACCAAATCATGCAAAACTTGTACCTAAAATTAAGTTCAGGGTGTTAGCTTTCCAACGAGCTTTTACACACCCAATTTCAAGTTCAAATGAGAGAGAACTAATCAAAACAAAAACGGCGCACTGATATCACTGTTGGGAAGCGGCCACGAGTGCGCAGCGGAAAATTAAAAAAATAAAATTATGATGCGCTATCTCTTTGCCCAAGACCCTTTTTTTTTATTCTACAAGCCTATGCATGTTTTACTATATATTCTAAGCATAAAAACTCATAAAACATGCAAAGAACATAAACCTAAACATGATAACTATCATAAGAACTCTAATTAAAATAAAGAAATAAAAAGACTTACTTGAACCGAAGACTCCTCCAGTCCTCCCTCCAATCTACAAGCTTTTCTCGAACTCATCAAGCTCTTCCACGTTGCAAAGAGCCACCCAAGTGTGTGGCCTCCAAAGGTGCACACACCAAAGCCAAAACTCAACGGCAAGACTACGTCTTGAGTGCACGGGTATTTTGCCTTTGGTGCTAGCCTAGGCAAATACCTCAAAACTTTTAACTTGAGGTTCCTCTAGTCAATTAGACTTAAGGATCCTCAAAATCAGTGGCTCACTCTTAAACTTTAGAGTTGCTCACTTATATAAACCCAATATATGAAAGGTTTTGTGTAAAAATTTGTAAAGAATTCTTTGGGTTTATATAAGTGCTCCAAAGACAACAAAATTAATTAAGAATCTGATGTGGGATAAATGCTAATTTAATCTTAGCCATTGGATCTTAATTTAGTGGTTTAATGAGATTATAAAATCCTAATAAGAGTTTTGGCCGAATTAGAATTCAAAACAAATAACAAATAAATAAAAAATATTATTATCACATTACTATTCATGTTACTATTCACATTACTAATCACATTTTTTTTATTCCAATTCCCAAAGTGCCCCTATCGTCATTCATCAATCCCTAAGCCACTATGGAACCTCATAAATGATCTGTTCAATAATTAAACACATTGAACTTTTTATATACAACTCCTACAACAATCATATATG